>CM066734.1:124394000-124866500 GCA_033961575.1 Aselliscus stoliczkanus
AGTACATTAACATACCTCTCAACCACAGAAGTGATGACTGGGGGAGAGAAAATGTGAAATGGATAGTGGAGTACAAACGTTATACTGCAAACTTTAGCTCTTTGATTAGTTGTAGAACGAGGAATATAGTCTCCAACTGATTTACATTGTTTTTTTCTTTTTTTATCTCCCAACATTAACTGTGAAAATTATTGGTGGTGTTAACCTTTAATATTTTGATTATAGGTTGCCACATATAGACTTGGAAGTTTTGTGTCCTCTTTTGGAAAGAAGGTAAGTCCAGGTTGTATTAATATTATCTCAGAGTTAAATTAGGCCAGAGCATAATTTTGGAAATATGAGAGGAGAAATGATGTGTATGAATACATCGAGTTCATAATGGTGAGGTGCTACAGTAACTTAACTTGTGTTTGATTTTGACTTACTAGAATGAGAAGGCTCTGCCTTTCACTCTAAAAGCTCAAGCGGGCCAGAGTCGCTCTCCTCGGCTACTATAAATCACTGTGCTGGACTGTCATCTTGTCTCAGTTACCAGAGGCTCCAGCTGGCTTGGAATCTAGTGTCAGTGACAGAAAGTCTTAGAACATTTCACAGACTTGATGTCCAGCAGGGGTGTCAGTGTCCCCTGAATGATGTGCCACCTAATGGCACACACCCAATGGCAGACTCTCTTTCAGGCTGTTCTTATGGTGTAAAGATGGGTATATTTTGAGCTGCCTCCCATACTTTGGTTTCTTTCCATATTCTGACACTGATTCCCCAGGCTTCCTCTGATGATTCTTGAAGTTATTTAATATCATTACATTACGTTTTCTTGCTATTTAAGTTAACCAAAGTTCATTGTACTTGTTACTGATCCTCCTTAATAAAGATATGACATGGAACATCAACTATGAAGAGTCTGACAACTGGCACCTGGCCGAATATCATTTATGCTATAAATGATAGTTCTTGTTCTATTCTTGAAGGAGTGTCAGGATAGCTCAGTCGGTAGAGCATGAGACTCTTATTCTATTCTTGTTATTATTGACACCATGTAGCTCTGTTGATAATAATACACTCAGTAAAGCTAACACTAGCTACTCTTTTAAACAAAAGACAAACAAACAAAAAACAAAAACAGATTATGATCAATATATATGTTATTTTTAACTCGCATATAATCCAAAATGGGTACTTTTGATCTATAGTTATTCCCTAACTGGTGATTGGGCAGCCCAAAATTCTTCCATTTCCTGACTCTACCAACCTCTATACATAGTTTAAAGGATGCTGAGCTTGTCTACATAAGCTGGTAAAATGAGAAAGAGATTGAAATATCTCTCATTGGAAGCTTCCAAGGGCCAGGCCCGGAAGTAATGAATGTCACTTTTGTTCACATTCCACTTGCTGGACCTCAGTGACATGATCACACCTACATGCAAGGGAGGCTGGACAATGCTGTCTGTTTGCCTAAAGGGAAGAAAAATGAATCTGATAGACAGCTAACGTGTCTCTGCTACAAATAATAATCTTTTTGCATCTTCTAGAAGCCAGTAATATGCTAACTACTTTATACACATAATCTAACTCATTAAATCATCACAACAACAATGAGAAGTAGACATTATTTTGCCCACTTTACACATAATGTAATTTAGGTTTAGAGAATTTAATTTGTCTAAGATTGTTTAGCTTTGCATCAAAAGAACTGGAAAATGTACACAGATGGTTCTGCCTGAAAAGTTGATGCTTGTTACACCATGATAAACTACCTTTTTGTTTTCATCAAACCTATTACATTTATCACATCAAAGAGATTTAAAAACAAAATCATGGTTGATTCAGCATGATCATTGAGCTAAACCCTTCTATTAGTAATCACATGCCCCCAAAGTCAAATAATTTGTTCCTATTAAACATCATATAAAACAATGATTTGGATTGGAAATACATAAACTGTCAGGATGCTTGCATGGATGTACATCTCTTTGTTATCTTATTTTCAACCTATTCCATAATAGAAATCACTCAGTGTGTACCTTTTAATAATCTTAAATTTGGTCTTGAAGCTAAAGAATAATTATCAAATTGTTCATATTTCATGAATGGAAAATTGAGAGAAGAACATAAGGGAAATCCTGATGATTGAAAGAAATTATGATATTTCATGAGGTAAAAATATAGGTACAAAGATATAACTGATTCTTCTTTCTAATCTGCCACCAAAACTTGACCGACATACATGACAGCTGCTTTTTTAATAAATTATTTTTTGATGTATTCAAGCCAATTCATTAGTGTATAGACTATAAGAATACTTTTGCCCTTTATTGGATGATTGTAGCTTTTATTTTCCTACCATTTTGAAGATTAACAATTAGCACACCTTTCACATCCACAAGTAAAAAATAAGGTGGAAGAAGAAGAAAAAATATAATTCTTTTCCATAAAACACATTGTTCATTTTGTTAAAGGAAAGAAAATCTACAGAAATGCAGCCCACTGAGGACACCTTAAATGGGTTTTTATTCAGAAACAAAGGCTGTTGAAAGAATACATTTCTGAATGGCAATTGAAACTGACATGGAATAAATGTAAACTATCTATCTATGAAAGAAATATCTGATAAAGGAATGTCTTATTATCCAAGAAGAAGAAAGTTTAATATAATCTCAAAGTCTTTAATTTTCAATAAAGATTTTTAGTAGATGTCTTCAAACAATAACTCACAAAGTAAGAGTTTTCCTAAATAAAGATATTATAAAAATCATTGTATGAAAAGAGAACATTTTTTAAGAAGCAAAATTTTACATCCAGTTTTTTTTCTATTCCTAGTTTACTTTGTAAGCTCTAGAATCCTGCAAGTTGAAGGCAATTCATATACAAATATCATAGCATAGATCTTTGCAGCCAGAATTTTAAAAAATATGAATTATTAAGGTTTTCTTTTTTGCTCATTCAGAATTGTCATGTGCTCTTTCTTTTGCCATGCAATTAATAGAGAAAATTACAGATTTTCATTTTATTTACTAACTTCAAATTACTTTCACACTTCTACAACTATCTTTATCATAGGGCTATCCATGGTGTTTAGAAAAGGAACTACTCAGAAGCAAAAAAAAGAAACTAAAATGATATTCAACAACCCACATGTTTTTTTATCAATTCTTAACTTACCTTTATGTGGTAATTTTTCCATCTATTTTTTTGTTTGTTTTTGTTTTACAGAAGAACTATACCCGAGATAGGGTTTTGATGCTCTTTCTCCAGCTTGATTCTACTGTCAACCCCACATGATCTCAAATATGGGAGCAAATAACATTTCTATGATTGTGACCTATGGAAGGATTTGGTCCCTTCATCTGTAAAGAATCTCGTTACCACTTTCCTTTGGTTTCTGAGTATGGATGGATATCTAAATTGTATATTAATATGTAACTATATACTGGGAAAATACTTCAGTATTTTGGTTATTGCACTGTGGGTCCTGCCTCTCTATAATAGCTTCAATTCTTTCTAAGGTAATTGCAGAACTCAAAAATATAGTAATTCAAATAGATATTGTAAACTCCAGAGACAGAGAATGAGTTTTCACTGCTCTTTGCTTTATTTGAGAGCGGAGCCAACTGCTTGAACAATGTCAACTGCGTTTGGACCAGTTTAAAAGTAAGGCTTTCTTTAAAGCAGAACCTTGTAATGAGTAATACTCATTCCATGAGGGGCACTTTGCATCTGACACACTTTCTTTGGCCTTTATCTGACTGGATATTGACAGAAAATTTGAATGAGAAATGATATCTAAGACTTCATCAGTCAGTAGCAAATGAGCTTTTGCAAAATGCCAATATGTTATTAACCCCTCAACAAAAATTAGTTTATTGGATTTATCAAGTGACCCACTAATTTCCACTTTCACAACTCCCCACAACTGAATAATTAGGTAGCTCATGCTGCTTAGAAAATGTACTGCTCAAGGTTACGAGGCTCATGGTAGGTCACTTGATCATTGCTACTCTCATGTCTGCAGAGTCGGCTCCAAAGTGCACAGCTGTAAAGATTGCCTTCAAGGATGATCCACTACACACAGGACAGTGGCTGGTCCTCCACCTCCACAGTCCCAGAGGAGTGAGTCCCAGGAGACTATGCAAAAAGAAATGGCCAATGTGGTACCTGCACTCCAGAGCTTGCCAAACATAAACTCCAGAGTTGTTCTATGTAAAATCTTTAAACTCCTTATGTAACCCCGCATTTGTGATGAATTCCCCATAGCCTGTTCCAGCAGGAGGCAGACCTGGCAGGGTGTTTGGTCATATGCACATTGATTGTTCTGTTCTTCATAGTCCCTTTTCTTTTTGTTTTTCAAAGACAGGATGGGGAAAGTTAGCTCCATCATTCTCAAGATAGCTTCATAAACTCACACAGAGCAGAATATGATCTATGGGGCTGGCCGAGTGGCGCGTTGGTTAAGAGTCGGCTTGGGACGTCAGCTCTGAGCAGCAGGGCCCCAGTTCAGATCCCACGTAAGGGCCAGTGATGCTGCGCCCTTTACAGCTAAGATGGTGAACAACAGCTCAACCTGAAGCTGGGCTGTCGTGAGTCATCAGAGATGGCGTAGGCTGCAGTGGGGCTTCAGTGGGCTGCCATGAGCGACCGTGGGTGGCTAGCAGTCAGTGTGAGCTGCCAAGAGCCACCATGAGTGGCTGTCCAATGGCCAGTGACCAACTGCCTAACCTGGGAAGAGCACAATGATCACAATACCAACATGGGCCAGTGAAGCGATGTCCGCCACAACTAGACTGAAGAACAAAAAGGAAAGCAACTTGCCTGTTCCCCTTCCCTGATTCCACAACTCTGTCCCTCCCCCAATTCCTTAATAAAATCTTAAAAAAAAAAGGGTATGATCTATGTTTTTGTTTGTGTTTTTACATATTAGTGAGACAAGGTCTTTGGTTTTATACATGCAATTAAAAAGCCTTGGTGTCCTAGGATCTGTTTTATCCAGCTCATCATTCAGGATCTATTTATATTTTTTAAAAAAAAAATCACTCCAGAGGAGACAGTGGAGATGACATTACAAAGAACTACTATGTAAATTTGTGTACAAGTCTTTAGATATGTTTTCATTTCTCTGGGTTAGATGCCTAAACGTGGGATGATTGAGTCATAGGATACATCTATGATAAAATGAACTTGGACATTATCTTTGAACATTTTTCTATAGTATTAGGTAATCTTTTATAGCACATCCTCATGGGCTTCTGGGCATCACATCTTGTGGTTATTCCATAATTTATTAAGGTATTCCCCAAGGTCTGGAAATTTAGGTTATTGCTATATTTTAACCTACAAAAATATATCAGTAAATGATATACTCATTCCTAAGGCTTTATCTCCCTGGTTACTTTTTAAAAATATACTACTATAAGTTGAAATTATTGGATCAATGGAGTTATAGTTCTAAAAGATGTTTTTAGAGCTGCTTTAGGTATACATCAAAATTGAGAAAATGTTACAGGGATTTCCAATATGCCCACTATACACACACACACATACACATATAAAGCCTTCCCCATTGTCAACACTGCTCCACAGAATGATACATTTTTTTTTAATCAAGTATGACCCTACATTGACATATATCATGTAACATTCATAGTTTACCTTATATTTTTTCAGTCTCTTATTATAGAGTGTCAAATTGATTTTCTGAAAAGTGGCAAAAATGTAAAGTTTCAAAAAGTGAAAAAAACAAAAACAAACAAAAAGAAACTAAATTAAACTTTTACCAAAAAAAAAATTTTTTTTCTACATTTGTTGTGTTTTCAGAACTAAAAGGAACTATGGACTTCCTCTAGTCTAATCCTTTACCGAGTCTTCGCATATCCTCTGTAACATACCTCAGAAGTGATTTTCCAGGCCCTTCTTGCATAAGGAAGAGCATGACTTTTGTAAATTATTGGACTACGTTAATTATTAAAAATAGTTTCCTTCCAGTGAGCACTGATCTGCTTCATCTCAGCATCTCCTATGTTTTAGCAAGTTTCAGATACCTAGAAACCATAGTTCCCCCAAGGTTCTGAGCCAAATCTATTCACTGCACACAGAGTAGAAATGAAGACATGGAAATTTGCTCTGTTTCAAAACCTGTTCAAGTCTACCTGGCCTCCACTACTTCTCTGGCTGCGTATTGTCTTCCTTGGAGTTGTAAGAATAGTTTCCTAATCATTAGTGAATATAAAACAACTAGCTTAATGTTTGGTACATTTCAAATTCTGAAAGCATATCAGATGCTATTTTATTATAGTTACTATATTATTTCATGTATAGAATATGCATTTATGATTTCTGTTTATAATTTTAAAACATAAATAAATGGGATAACTTTTTTATTAGATTCTTTTCACTGGTAATTTATTCTGAAGCAGTTAAAAAAAAATACCATTCCTAATGTTTTGATTAATTTTATGTGTCAACTTGACCTGGCCATGGGATCGATGGAGATTTTATATATATATATATATATATCTATATATATATATATATATATATATATATATATATATATATATATATATATGTTTGTCCATCCAGTGAGCACTGATTTGCCTCATTTCAGCATCTCCTATGTTTTAACAAGTTTCAAATACATAGAAACCATAGTTCCCCTGAAGTTTTGAGCCAAATCTATTCACTTCATGTAGAGTACAAATGAAGATGTAGAGATCTGCTCCATATCCAGAGAGAGAGAGAGAGAGAGAGAGAGAGAGAGAGAGAGAGAGAGAGAGAGAGAGAAGACAGGAGATCTGGCAATTAAGTTCGAGAACTTGTTGCAACAATGTTGCTAACCTGTTTTGATCTCAGAGGGATTATTTATTATGAAATTGTACCAAGTGGACAAACAGTTAACCAAGTTTACTATTTGGAAATGCTGAGAAGACTGCATGAAAAGTTAGACCACCTGAAGTTTTCACCAACAATTCATAGCTCTTGCATCACGACAATGCACCAGCTCACATGGCACTGTCTGTGACGGAGTTTTTAGCCAGTAAACAAATAACTGTACTGGACCATCCTCACTACACCTGATATGGACCCCAATGACTTCTTTCTTTACCTGAAGATAAAGGAAATATTGAAAGGAAGACATTTTGATGACATTCAGAACATCAAGGGTAATATGAAGACAGCTCTGATGGCCATTCCAGACAGAGAGTCCCAAAATTGCTTTGAAGGGTGGACTAGGTGCTGGCATTAGCACATTGCTTCTGAAGGGGAGTCCTTTGAAGGTGACCATGCTGATATTCAGCAATGAGGTATGTAGTGCTTTTTCTAGGATGAGTTCGCTAACTTAATTGTCTGACCGTGTGTGTGGATGTGTGTGTGTGTATCTTGGTCAAACATTATTCTGGGTGTTTCTGTGAGCATGCTTTGAATAAGATTAACATTTAAGTTGAGCAGCTGAGTTACACAGATTGCCCTCTTTAATGTGGATAGGCCTCATCTCTTTGGTTGAAAGCCTAAAAAGAACAAAATGACTAAACCTTCCCTGAGTAAGAGAGAATTTCTTCAGCCTCACTGCATTTGAATAGGAACATTGCATTTTTTTCCTGCCTTTGCACCCAAACTGAAATATCTGCTCCTTTTTAGTCTCCAGACTTCTGGCCTTTGAACTGCAGCTAAACCATTGACTCTCCTGCGTCTCTAGCTTGTCCACTCACCCTGAAGATCTTGGGAATTGCCAGACTCCATAATCATGTAAGCGAATTCTTTATAATTAGTTTCTGTATAATATATCCTCGCTGGCAATCTCTGATTAATATACCTAGTTCATTGAATTCAACAGAATGAACTAAGCACTGTATTCAGAAGTGTGGGAAACATAAGCTTCTTCCATTGCTCCAGCTTACTTAGATTAGTCGAGTTAGAAACCTAGAGGTTAAATTCTCTGTTTCTTAGTCGGCAACCCAAATTGGACACCTACAAAGGAATTTTGCAAAAAACTAAAAGCAATCTAAGAAAATAATGTTGATGCACCTAAGAGGAAATCCCCGAGCTCTTATTCCCACCCTGAACAGTCATCTAATGCTCCTTGAAGTTCATTTTGACTGAAAGCCTTAATATTAGTTGTAAGTCAGTGTAAGCGTAACTAGCAAAAATAGCCTCTAGAACTGATCTGAAATCCATAGATTGAAGCGTAAGAAAAATCACTAGCTCGCGAGAAAAGAACTCATTTCTCTGCAATTACTTGCCTGAAGAAACCAACTGGAAATCTGAAAGATAAAACAGAGTCTCACTCACCTTTAAGTGTCACCACCCTTACCCACTTCCTCCAAAGAAAAGCTTATCTTACTTTACAGAAGAAAATTGACAATTTCTCCAGTTTGACCTTTATTTTTTTTACACAAGTTTCTTTTTAGTGGGGGGGGGGTATTTCTCCAAGGTCTCAGGATGGTGTTTTCATGGACATATTAGTTTATTTTGGAGAAGCACCGAGCATTACTTTCTAACATCATGCTGGATTAAATGTATTCAAACACATTATCTCCTGTGAAATGTGTTTTATGAAATGCTTTGCAACCATCCTGTGTTCATCTGCCCTGAAGTTCAAATTAAGTACACACTCCTGTGTGCATTTAGAATATCTGTAGATGGTCTTCTTATAAATTCTCTGTATCGCTATTATTCCATAGACTATATCAGACTGGCTTCACTGAGATACATATGTTAAAAATGATTACTTAGTTGTATTATTTAACTAGATTGTATTTTATTGGAGTTTTATATTGGAATTTTAAATGAAGGTCATAGTACTTTAAATACTTTCCCACATTTGAGATGACTCTTGTTCAAAATAGAAATCAGAGAATAAAAAAGACCTCATTTCAATGTTCCATTTCCTGCAAATAAACATGGGCTTTGCTTTGTGCAGTCTCTAGGAAGTTCTTAGAACTATTCATTCATTATCAATTCAGTAAACATCTACTAAATGGCTTCTATGTACAAATTACTATACATTGTCATTAGATTTCCATATTGTGCCTCTGCCCTAGAATACATGGCCCATCTCTGGGTACCATGGTATTATGTATTTTTTATCAATTATGTTGATAAAAAATATTGACTTTTAGAGCTTCACAGTTTTACTTATCCATATTCTTTCAACTCCTTAATTTTTAGAAACTCTTTCAACAATCAATAATTCCTTCATGTCACTCTACTAATAAAAAAAAAAATAGTAGGGCCAGCCAAGTGGTGTGGTGGTTAAGTGCTGGCTTGGGAAGCCAGCGGCCCCAGTTCATGTCCCGCATGTGAGGGCCAGTGACACTGCCCTCAAAAAAAAAAAAATAGTGATGTTTCCATTATATTCAAGATAAAGTCCAAACTTCTTGCCATGATTAAAATTCACTTCATGATCTCATCATTTCAGCCTCATCTCATTTTCCTTCCCAAATAGGTATATTTGTGTATATGCATGTGTATATATATATATGTGTATATATATATATATATATACACACACACACACACACACGAATATATGTGTATACAGTATGTGCCCAAAAATGTATACAAATTTTAAGAAAGGAAAAAATTGTATTAAAATCATAATATTCAATATATACTGATAACAAAAGATGAATACAAGTCAAAGTCACGTCTGAATATAATTACGAGGTGCTCAAAGTGGTTCCCATCAGCATCCAGGCACTTCTGATTTTGGCGAACTGCTGCTTAAGCAGCATTGACCCAAGTGTCCACTGGTATCACTGCGCATGCTGTTTCAATTTCTTCACACAGTACCATGCATCTCAAACCTACCAGGAATGCATGCAGTTGTTAGGCGTGTCAGAGGTTTCATTGCATACTCACGCCTCCACTGTACTTCCACAATGTTCTCAAATTTCAAATGCCACTTCAAAATGGCCTTGCGCTCCTCAAATGAGAACCACGCTTCCGCCGTTTTCTGACTGTCCTGCCTGTGGCATGGTGTTGCTAGCATTCGATGAACGCCATCTTTTGAGAGAAGGTCATACTACACATTGCTACTATAATTCAATTCAACTTCTAAAAGTAATACAGAGATAACATCTCTTAAATTCTGTATACATTTTTGGGCACACCTGGTGTGTGTGTGTGTGTGTGTGTGTGTGTATACAAATCTACATATACATACACATACATACACATATGTATACATTATACAAATATATATAGACAAATACTCAAATATTTTATATATATATATATAAACACATATGTATACACACACACACACACACACACACACACACACACACACACACCTTTCTTTGGCTTTGTCTTGCTTGTTTAACTATTCATTCTTCCAGAACCAGTTGAACATTACTTCTTTGAAAAGGTCATATTTCCTTTATTGGGCAATAGAGTTAGGCACTTACTCCATTGTTCTCCTGAATCAAATCCATTTTAGAGGGCTCTTTGCATTATTTTGTGCATTTTTGTTTTATTTTTAATGCTATATTAGTTTGTGTGTTGTCTATTAAGTTCTTAAATGTAGGCATTTTGCCTCAGAGATATTTGTAAACTGAGCAGGGCTCAGCATATAATAACCATTCAGTACGATTCTGAATGAATGAATGATGAAATGAGTAGAGAAATGAAGATCTGGAAAAATCAAGTGATTTACTCCAAGTCTGAGAGACAAAATCAGAGTGGCAAAATCAGAACTGTGACTCAAGTTTTCATATTCCTTGAGCAGCGCTCATATTTTTACTTTCTACTTCCGAAATATGATAGGTGACATTTTCTGGGTTCATACAGAAGAGGAAAATATAATATTCTTACCTTTGGGCAAGTAGCTTAAAAACAAAGATAAAGATAAGACAGTAATCAAAAAGGAAACAATTTTTACTCCCAGAAGTAATTTGACTGAGGGCCACATGTGTCCTTTCAAACTCATTCATGTGCACACTACAGATTCTCCATCATGTAGAAGTTGGCTTTGCCTAGAAGGAAAATCTTAGGACAGCAGATGTGAATTGAGATCCTTCCCATTGCCTGTCTGAGAATATAGTGCCACTTTATCGCCACCTAAGCTGAATATCAAAGGTGGGCCCCACTTCCCTGGGGGTACGGCAGTTAGTGACACGTTACTAAGGAAAAATACTCCACTAGACCTTCTGTGACCTTTTCTTTTCAATACGTAGGCAATTATATGACCATAGTTCCCAAGGCTCCAGCTTAAAGCTCAAGTTCAATTAAGCAGAGAATCAGACCAAAAAAAAAAAGAGAGAGAGACTTTCTTCACTTTATTTTTCTGAGCATAACCTTATACCTTTTGGAGATAAAGATGTATATTTGACTACCAATAATCAAAACATGGTGTCTGTCAATATTTCATTACTTTAACAACCTTATCCTGCAATTTGAGAATATGCACCTTTGTTGAATGAAATAATCCTTATGACATGGTAAGAGGTCAGAAGCCCGTGAACAAGGGCAAGAAAGTGTCGTACAGACTAGATACAGCCTGGTTCTAATAATGCCGCTTGATGTTTATCTAATTGAAAAGGAATGATCTAAATTTGAGTCCTACTTTAATTAGCCATAGCCTCGAAGTTGAAAATTAATGAGAACATTTTGTACCAGTCTCTATGACATAATCAGTTTTTCACTCAACTCAGTTTTATTGAGCAGATCCAGTTACAAGATATTTACTTAATTAGGAGGGAAAAAAGAGTCTACTTGAATCAGTTATACACAAGAAATATTTTAAACTTGTATTTGTCTTTGGCGTGTTCGAAAATACTTGAGAACAATCTTCTGATACTACCATAATTACAAATCCTAGAGACTATCCCTGTTTGTAACTAGCAGAAATCTATCAACCAATAGATTTAAAAAAAAAAATGCATGGCAGTATAATAAAACCAGGCATTATGTAAAGCTCATATTATTTAAAAGCTGAAAGAACGTTACAGGGTAGATACCATTATTATTTTCAATTTACAGGTTTAAAAACTGAGACACACACGTTTTCTGAGGTTGTCAGTCTTGGCCAGACAGTGGAGTGCCATAAGCTGGGCTCATTTGAAGCTATTACACCACGATCTCTTTCATTGAATGTGGTCACTGAGGATATTTGAGATGTGCTATACTTGTCATTAGATATTAGCATTTTTGAAATGTCTTATATAGCTTGCAGATAATTAAGAATTCTTGAATTAAGCTTTACTTTCAACAGATAACTTTGAATAGAGAAATTAAAAAAAAACATAAGATTATCAAATATTATGCCATTCAACTTCATGCCAACTATTGTCTCCCCTCATGTAGTGTGACATAGTAGGGAGACTAGAGTAAACATGCTGTGGCTTTAAATGTTACTACCAGATACAGAATTTAAAGCAGAATGCTATCTCTGACTGAGCTTCAATATTCTAATTCACCCTATGGGGTGATTTTAAGAATTAAATAGACTTTTTTTTTTTTTTTTTTTGCGAAACAGTGAAATGCATTTAATATTAGCTTTGATCTAATAGCAAAATCATTTGCATTTATTCTAACGTAAAACTTCAGTGATAGCAAGATATTTCTCAAATCATGACCAGTGTAAATGCAAAGTGAGACGAAGAGAACCAAATTGCTCTTTGTAATGAAATATGTATTTATAACAATTGCTGGTCACCAAAGAGAGGTGATATAAATGACCTTGCAAAGAAACATGCTGGATGAGGGTATCGTTAAGAACAGGGAAGGGAAGAGGAAAACCATGTAACATGGGGATTCCAGTGGACAGAGGAGCAATCCAGTGATGTTTCAGGTCAAGATTGTCTAATATTCAACTTGATTTCTGTATGTGCATATATAATAAGCTATAAAGAAACACCCCACTAGCACTCCACAGATGTGTAGAAGGTTTCTATGCACAGAGTCCTGTCTTCCTCATATGTTGTGTGTCCAATAGGACAAGCATGCTGCAGAACACAGTCAACAATCTCAGAGGGTGAGACAGACCATGAGTGGGGTGGACAATCCCACAGAAGCAGGATACTGGTTCAGAAGTTACAAAATAAAATGGTGTTTCCTGTTACCATTGAAGAATAACCCCACGCTAAATTTCTGGGCCTCTGAGGGACGCTGGAAGGAAGGAAAGCATTAAGCGTAGGAAAGTGGGAGATTTGGGGATATCCTGCCCTTCGCAGCACATTTACAAGGGTTTTCAATGGTTCCTTGTATTGAATAGCTATCATCAGAAGGTTCGTTTCAGTCTTCTTTTTCACTGGGATAGCAGAAGCAAAAATTTAGCTATGCACCTATCATTTTTTGTTGTTGTTTGTATTTTTGTGGGAGTCAAACATTGACCAAAGCTAGCAGAGAGAAAGATTTATTTTTCTTGGTGAACACTAGATGTTTTCATCTCGTGGTCAGGAAAGTGCCTAAGCTTTCATCATTCTATACTGTGGATTTTCCAAAATTTCCCTCTATCTCCTACTATTTACTTTAAATTCTTAGGCAAGAAACAATGCTGTAGAGAAGACAACTGTGAATCCCCCTGCCTTTCAAGAGTTCCATCATCCCTCACTAATGCAGTGTGCCTGGGTTTTCTGTCAGAGTTTGGACACGACATTTGGAGGCATAGGACAGAGCTGAGACAAGGTTTCTGGGTTTACCTGGGTCGTTAGGTCTATGAAAAAATACATTCAAATGGGGACTCTATACTACATTTCTTGTTTATGTTATAAAACAATTTAATATATGCTATATAATTTATGCAATTATATACAATGGCAAATTAACCATTATTCTGTCATGTATTCATTCAACAAATATAATTGAGCAACCTCCATGTTCCAGGTAATAGTGTAGTAGTTGGCTATTTAGCAATGTCACACACACACACACACACACACACACACACACACACATACACACACACACACACACACAATTCCTGCCTTCATTGGAGGTTGCATTGTAACTGAGGATAATAAATATAAACATAGCTGATGATGATGTCAGATGGGTAGGTAGGTAGGTAGGTAGGTAGGTAGATAGATGAATAGATAGAAAGAAAATCTCAGGTAGTTTTTGCTTACAAAGAAATTTATAAGATATATAAGTAATGACAGAAATTAGGTGAGGTGAAGAACCTAAAGGTTCTGAAAGGTCTCTGGAAAAGGTGATGGTTCAGCTGAGAACTGAGAAATGTGATGCAGGCAGCCATTTTATAGTTGGCCGAAGAAAGGTCAGGCAGTGCATCGACCCTGCGCCTCCATTTCTCAGTGCGTGTGCATAGGCATATTTATTAATGGTATACGTATACACATATATTAATGATATATGTGACACACTCATACATGTATGTGGGTTCAATTTTAAATTGTAAAATCCCCATAAAGACCTAACTGCTAGTTGATTTGTAGTCCTACAGTGCTGATTAAAGACCAATTCAAGGTTAAGGTTAATATGAAATGCAAGATGACATATTGTTTTTAAACTTAACAAACAGTATATTTAAGAATTAAATTTTACAACTTCAATAATGTAAGTTAACCTAATATATGTTCATATTTTTACTAACAATGAGTTTAAAAGAAGATGAATTTGCAATTGTTAAATGCAAAACCTTATGTGATTATTGCATTAACATGTTTGTTTATTTCATAACTGATATTTTTTTCAATAAAGTTCCTTCAAATTGAACTTGTTTTCATTTCCTAAATATTATATTTCTCTCCAGTGACAGAATTAATGTACACAAACTGTCTTTGCCTCTAGGTCTTAAAAACAGAAATTAGCCCATTAAATTAATTGCCTAAAATTATAATAAATACATTGTACTTCTAAACTTTATATACGAGGTGTGCTCACTAAATATAGTGAACGTTTAATATTACAGTAAAAGATACATTTCCATTAATCTCCCTTAAAATACTCCCCCTTGCTTCGAACACACTTAACCCATTGGTCTTGTCACTCTCTGGGCAGTTCTGCAAGTCCTCTTTTGTGAGTGTCTTTAGTTGTACTGTCATGGCTGCCTCAATGTCCAGAATGATTCAGAAAGCTTACATTTCATGGTCATTTTGACTTTGGGGAAGTGCCAGAAGTCACACAATGCCAGATTCAGTGAATAAGATGGATGAGGACATACCGTAATGTCTTTTTTTTTTTTTTTTTGAGGGCAGTGTCACTGGCCCTCATATGTGGGACCGAACCGGGGCCGTTGGCTTCCCAAGCCAGCGCTTAACCACCGCGCCACTCGGCCGGCCCCGTAATGTCTTTATTTGACAGAAATTTCTGTTCTGGAAGCGATGTGTGACATGGAATGTTTTCATGATAGAGGATGAAGTAAAGACACGAACGAGGAAGTCTGGAACTGCTTCATAAAATGGCAAGAATGATGGGATAAGTGTGTTTGACGTGAGGGGCAGTATTTTGTGGAGGATTAATGGAAATGTATCTTTTACTGTAACCTTTTTTTTAAAAAATATAAACATTCACCATATTTTTTGATCACACCTTGTATGAGGACTACAACAACAGACCATCATATGAGACAAAGTCCTTGAACATAAAGTAATCCACAGAAAAATGAGTATAGGGAAAACAGAATAAGCATCTGAAAATACTGACTCTATGTAGCTGCAGGTCTCAGTGTAAAGAACCTTTGATTTAACAACCATTAGTTTCCTACAAACTAACATATTCTGGTGTATGATTCAAAGACAGCACTGGAGAATTTTTTACCTTCTGATTTAGCTTGATCAAGATGTATGCCTACCTGATATATTACTGTATGTGATATTTATACCCTACTCTTTAAAAAAAATGGGTATGTGGAATTTTCAAAAGAAAGCTATACCAAAAATTTCATTAGCATACAAAAAAATGTACTATATCAATATCAAGATTGACAATTATCTAATAATTAATTTTCATCTACAAATGACTATCAAGAGAAAAATTAACTTTTATAAGGAGGGGCACATATAAGCTTTCAGAGACAATTGTGCAGGTGAATTTAAATTCACTTCTATAATCTCAGAATTTATTAATTGTGGATTCTTCAGTAAAGAGTAACTGTAAGTTTAAAATATATATTTATTATAGAGTAAATGATTTCAGTAATTTTAACTATATTGAAATATCCTACTAGTTTTATTTGATAGCTGATTAATTTCTCTATTTAAAAAATATGTTCAACCTAAAGTTTATAGCAAAATCTTAATGTTCAGCATTAGTCAAGAGGTATAAATAACCCAATAATTTTTAAAATATAGACAAACATACTTATTGAAACATGTACACACAATTTATTTGATTTTAAGTCAGTTTTTTAGTCTAAAATGCTTCAAGTGACTATTGAAGTGATTTCTGAAGTTATTTTTCTTTTTCTGGAGTACCTATTCTTTTAATCTAATAGGAAAATGTAAGGCTTATATATATTTCCAATAAGACATAATTTAACCCATGATATATAACTGTTTATAGGAGATGAGTTAATATTGGATCATTCCTGTGTAACTTGAAGTTCGTTTCAGTTTGTGGCATAGACACAGCCATGATGTGTGTAGCATTACAAAGTATTATGTGCAAAATGCCAGGTAGTCAAGGCAAACTTTCAAATATAAGAATTTCTGACAATGTGTTTGGAAGAATTAAATGATTCAAAATAACATCAAACAAGTAGAGCTCAGGTGTTCTTCTGATCTGAGGTTGTCTCATGGACACTATAGAAGCATCCCCAACTTTCATTCTTTGTTTCACTATGTTTTAGTACTAGATGTATTGCTCTGTGCAAACTTACAGGCAAAATAATTGAATGTTCTAGAAAAAGCACTCCCTGACTTGGCACTAGTTTACAAAGAAATCACAACCTTTACTTTTCATTCAACGTTAGTTATAACCTGCTCTGTATACCATGGCATGAATTCTCAGCTTAGCATCTACTTAATATACAAAATCATAGTAGGTTAAGTCCTAGTTGAAGCAAAAATAAATTATACATTTATGAGCAGTCTAAATAAACTTTTTTTATGTCAGAAAAGTATTTTTCCATTATTTTATTCAAAAAAAATTTTTTTTGAAAGTCAAGTAGGGGATATAAACTTTGCTAAGTGCTGGTGTTTTAAAGATGAATAAGACATGTTTCTAGCCTTCAAGATGCTTAAATCCTAGCCAGGGATAGTTACTGTAAATCCACACTCTGGTTTAGGAATCGCACAGTGATGTGCTATTTCTATCCCTGGGGAGCACCAGCCAAAATGCATTCTCTAATGTCCCAATTAACACATACATACTTCACAAAGTTGCTTTTGGGTATTTTAATTTTCAATAATGGGATAGCATAAACTCTTCCAAAACTGTGAAACCTGTTTATATTTATTATTTTTAAATGTATATCCCTTTGAAGAAACTAATTAAATCAAATTAAACATGAAAAATTGGAGCATTAAAGCATAACAAAAACTATTTTCTTAGAACTCTAATAAGAAATTTGTATCTTTCACAGCACTAGAGAAGTAATAATTAACACTTCCCTTAGGGTTCACAAAACAGTTTCTTCAAAGACAAAAATGTATTTTGAAAAATACTAGAATTGTTTATTGCATTAAATTGATTTAGCATTAATATAATTCCATACTTCTTACTTAACTTACATTTAAAACTTGGATGATATTCAGTTTAAAAATGTTGCTGAGTTTGTCCTGCTTCCATCATTCAGAGTTAGTCTAATTTGTGTTTTGCTCTGGTATGCAATTTTGTTTTAATTTGTTAATTTGGGGGACAGAAAATTCTTTCTACAAGTATATGATACAAACTGCTATTTCAGGAATGTTAGGGAACCATAATGTTATATATGATATTCTGGTGTTTTAAATTCATGAAATTTCAAAACTACATATTTCATTCTAACCAAGAATAACAGACTGAAACTGTTTTGTAAATAATAAATAAGGTTATTTTTGAGATATATGGATCATTTTCTCATCATCACACACTTAATTAATTAAAACAGCTCACAACCTTTTAATCCAAATAACTTTGATGTTTTTCCTTGGGGAAGTCCTTTTTGGACTCTCTTAGACTTAGTCTGTAACTATGTTATATCATATATCATGTCCATTATTAATCCATGCTTCATTATTTGAATTAGCTTTCCCAAATAGACTATATTTGTATTTGCTCTCAGAATAAGAGCAGTTTCTGCCTTGCTCAGCATAACATCCCCAGCACCTAGTGTTTTTACTTGGAACATTTCAAGTGCTAAATAAATATGTACTCACATAAGAAATGAACATACAGAAAAGATTGAAAAGCCACATTGATTGAAGATGGAAAGGCTCAAGTGACACCTTAGAAGTTAACAGATACATTCATGGGAGAACAGAGTTTTCTCTTAATAATTTTTTTCATTAAAAAAAAAAATTAAGGCCTATAACTTACTTTATGTCCATATGAAAATTTGTATAAGCTTGTTTTATTAAATACTTGATGTGTAGAATTTGAATCTAGTCACTAATGTTCGTGACACCATGTGAGAGTTTTAAAAAAAAAAGAATCTAATGAATGGCCATGCTGTTTTCTTATTTGCTGCAAAATGGTAGTCAGTATTGGTGTAATCCCATTAATATGTCTCATGTATTTATTTAGCATTGCTATATGTTAAATACAAATCAATATTAATGTGTTAGTTGCTGTGCATATCTGTATTCAGTATGATTCATTTTCAAATGAAAAAAATATATAAATTCATATATATATTTATCAGCATATATATATTGGCAGCCAAAACACTTCAAAAAAGTAGTTCAGAAATGTAAAGAAGGTTTTACTAGATTAACCAACCATGTGCAAATAGGATCTTTGAACTGTAGATATATTTGCTTAATATGACAGCTAACTAAGCTTTCCTGAAGTACATTTTTTCCTACAGAAACTGAAAAGCTTTTCCAGCTCATTTATAGACTAGACATTTTTATATATTCAAAGGGAGGAGATGCTTGCTACCTTAGCCCTTCATTTTTAGGTGTTTGCACTCCTAAATAAAATGGGTTTTGGGCTGGCCGAGTGGCGCGGTGGTTAAGCGCTGGCTTGGGAAGCCAACGGCCCCGGTTCGGTCCCACATATGAGGGCCAGTGACACTGCCCTCAAAAAAAAAAGGGTTTTATTCAGGATAATCACCTTTAGCCAGAATCTGAACTGTTTCCTGTTAAGGTCTTTGGCTCTAAGGCTTAAACTACTTCTTAGAAGTCCCTTTCATAATTAAGTTAAAATCCTCAATTAAAATCCTTTCTGAAAGAGTCCCCGTTTATTGTCAGGCTACCAAGACTATAGAATGTAACCTAATTCACGATTAAATCTCTAGACTTTATAGTGTAACTTCAAATGTACAATAATTCACGTTCATCTGACTACATTTAGTAATTACACATTGAACATTTCTTTGAAGCTTAATAAGTGTGTTCTTCCTTTTAAGACTCTTATTTCAGGATTGCAATTCACTTTCTGTTTCTATCATTTCTGAAATCATCAGCAATTCACCATTAATTCTTTTGAGGTTTTCATTTTTGTGAATTATTTGTAAGATGGGAAGAGAGGCTCAGTGTATTAGATTTTGTATCTAAACCTTGTGTAAAATATCTGATTAGCATTTGGAACAAATTATAAATTATATCACTTAGGATTCTTACCGTTCTATACCACCACTAAATATGAACAATATGTATCATTTTTATACTGAATATTTCTTGGTTTCATTCATGCTTATACATATGTACCTGAATTTATCCTGTTACCAATGAAACTGTTATTTCTTTATGGCAAGTTGTTTGTCAAGCTTTGAAAGCTGGGCATGGGAAAACTAAATCATTAGTCATGATCCAGAGAAACCTAAAAACATGGAGATATTTTTGAAATTGAATTACAGCATGGCCTTCATGATTTTGTTTGTCTGTTAGTACTTTGGTTTTTTGTGTGTGTTTTTTTTGTTTTTTTAAGGGCAGTGTCACTGGCCCTCATATGTGGAACCCGAACCGGGGCTGTTGGCTTCCGAAGCCAGCACTTAAACACCACGCCACTCGGCCAGCCCTGTCTGTTAGTACTTTGGAACATCAAAAAGTTTTAGAAAATTCCACAGTTTCAATACTGCAGAGAAAATGATGAATCTAGTCAATACATAATACCAAGAGTAAAAATAAATTAAAATAAAATAAAAGGTAATTTCTAACCTAACTTCATGCTTCTGTTTATTAGCAATAAGTAAACTGACTGCAAAAGCTTGGGGGTGTCATTTATAGCACTTTATTTCCTACATCACAGAAAAAACAAAAAAATTTTTTGATGTTTTAATTGTATCCTTTCTGGAACAGTTTATTGGCAATCAGCATGCCTGAAGTCATTAAAAGTATTTTTGAACAAAGGGGAAAAGCATACAAGTCTGCATTTGGTGCTAAAGTATTATTTACTCTGTGTACCATGATGGCCTTTCATTACCTTACCTCTTCTTATTTCTTCCTCGCTTAATTATTTTTGATCTTTGACAATATCTTGAGAACTAACATGACAATTTTCAGTATTTCACTCTTCCCATACAGTGAACCTGTTCTTTCTCTAAGGATCTCTATAGTTCTGCACATGAAGATAAAATAGATTCCATATAATTTGGTGTAATAAATAAACTGCTTATCCAAAGTAATCCAGAGAATACCATGTAACAAATGCTAAAAGGGAGGCCATTGTCATACGTGTAGATTAGGTTTCTTGGGAAACTGACTTGTAATTGTAGGCTAACCTGACGTTTAGATAGGATATACTCTCAGGTCCAATGCCTCATGTCACGGGGTAAGTTGGCCTAAGATGTTGTCACAATATGGACTTTAGCTGGGATCTCCTGGGACACACTGAAGCTGAGAGGACCCTTCAGAAGTTTACCAAGTTGAGGGAAGGAAGTCATGTCTTTATACCTCAAGGACCAGAGCTTGTCCTTGGGTGAGGTGGTCATTTTCAGTGGCGATAATTCCTGAAGTGAATTCACAGCTAAGAACTGTCAGCCAACAACCTCCCCATGAGCTGAGAGAAACAAATGCTTTAGAACTGAGGGTACCTGGGCAGCACAGCACCCCCAAAAGGCAGCATACCTAAAATGATCATCTTGATATAGAATTAAAAGTTAAGTTCTTTCATCTTGATGCATAATTGAAATCATAGGAAAACTCAAAGTTTATAGTTATTCATATTTGAAAAGTGTGAAAGAACAGTGCTGTCACTTAAACAGAGTTTATGTTTTTCACCTTCTTCCTTTTTTTTCTGGACCTTACTCTTTCTTCTTAGTAACTTTTTTTTTCCCTTCCTTCCTTCCTTCCTTCCTTCCTTCCTTCCTTCCTTCCTTTTGTTCTGATACCCACTTTCCTCATATTCTCTCTGAATTCATAATCTTTCCTTCTTCATACCCCCAAAAGTCTTGTTTTCTCCAATATCTTGATTTTAACCAGCAGCTTTGGAGTAAATAATTCTATTTAATGAAAGTATTTAATACAACATATATTATTAACAATAGAAAATTCTCCACAAAATTCTAACAATTGAATATTAGTTATAAAATAACCCTTCCCAGGACAGCTTCCTGTAAAATGAATATCTTTTATGCCTATTCACGTCGACTAAATCCCTAAGGGCACCCTATCCATGACAAACTATGATAAGAAAGTTACCCTACCAGTGATTACTTTTCTAATCTCATATATACATAATATCCTCTGAGTTTTTAGATTATTAGAGGAGTAAAAACTTAAGTCACTTTTCCAAAATTGCAGAACTTTTCATTATGTCTTGATTTTTAGTTAGTGTCTCCATAGTGCCTAGAGTATAAGCAGTCTTTGATAAACGTATGTTTTCAGAAGAAAAAAAGGGGAAGTAAAACAAAGATAATGACATTCAGAGATGGAATACTGGGCAACAAAAAAAAAACAGAAAAGGGAGCTATTCTGTGATTGGGAATTTAGAACACACATACTATTATAAAATTCAAAATGTATAAAAAGATATGTCAAAGGTTAGTTAAAGATTATACATTCTGGACTATAATTATTACCCTTGACAGCAGTTGAGAATCTGCAAGGAAGTTAATTGAGCTCCTTGTCATCACTTACTAAACTTCCATCAATTTGAGGACAAATAAATGAGTAAATTAAGTAGGATGTGGGAAACATTTACTGATCTAATCATTCCCTTTAGAGGTGTTCTTCTACAGAAGTGAGAAATAGAGCATAGCTCTGGTCATGTAAACAGGACTGGGTAATTTTAATAATGACTCTAGTAATCTTGCCACATTGATTTGCCTTAGGACCACATCAGTTAAGTCTCGTAATACCTCTGAGCTCCCGCTTCTTCTGCTGAAAGATGAGGTGCTTGTAGATGGTCTCTGAAGTCTTCCTGAGCACTAACATTCTCTAAATCCCTGACTACCCCTTTCTCATTTCTGTGTGCCTCATTTCCCATAGATTTTTCTACTTTCTCTATACACATGTTTTAGTTTCCCAGTGTATACATATAGTACTTTTTGCAACCTTACACATTCTCCTGGGTACCTTTTCTGATAGGTGAGGCACACTGGTGGCCAAAACATCAGAATTCTACTTTTGAGAATACCTATATATTTAGCTTTCAGAATATTAATATATTTGATTATGAAATGCTTGGTCAAACTCCGAGAACAATGTTATATAAGGTATATGTATTGTGTTAACTTCCCAGAATCAAAACACAAAACTAAAATACTCTTGAATTCTAAAACACTCCTGGGACTAAGGAATTTATATAAGTATAATGGACTTGAATATATATTTTACAAAATACATGAAGAGATTGCTGTTCTTATGACATAAATATGGACCTTTAATTAGAATGGCTTTTACTGCTTTTCACATCTTTGCCAGTATATGACTTTCAATGAACAAGATCTTCTATTGTTTTATTGGCTAAATCATTACTTTTATAATATGCCATTATTTATAGTCTTCATGCTTTGCTATTTAATCAGAGACCCCACCTTACTATTCTTCCGCTGCATAATGCTAAAGCAAACACTTATCTTCCACTTACCCAATATAGTACACATTTAATTCTTAAAAGCAAACACTCAGGTAATACAGTTTGCAAAAACTGTAATAGCTAAAGTTAGTTCTGGGTTTTACTTTGGATTTGTTTTCCTTGTTGCTATGATCCTTCAGACTTTTTTCTGTTTCTGAGTCCAGTGAGATACCCAGTTTGAGCGCTAGCATTAATTTCTGGAGCTAGATCCCACTGAGGGCAGAAAGACCATGTATTATTACAGAGTAGCAAAGCCCGACACCACAGAAATGTTCCCCAGTCCTACAAGCTTGCTGCAGACTTTCATCTTTCACAGTGCATGTTTTGACATAAATATTTGTGCTAAAATTATGAAGTACTTCTGAATAAATCTACTGAATATTTTTTAAGAATAATTCTCCCAAAATAGCCCATGAGGAGAAACGCAGCAAGCCAACAAGACAGTCACTGAAAAGGGTGGTCTGAAATGTAATTGGAAATTGTTGTTTTGCTGAAGAGAATTTCATAATTAAGTCTCCAGATTATTGCCTGATTTTTCAATTTTTAAAATGTTCTAGCAAAAGCTCTTCCAGTACAATTATAAGATATTTTAAAATGAGTATCTGTGATCACACAGCAGCCTAGCCGTCTGCCCCCTTGCACCTTCCCATAAATGACCGGTCCGCATAGAGACATTACTTCAACATTATTTCTGCTCTATTTTCCATGTGGCCCAGAAGATGGCTGGATAGTCAATGACGGCTAAGACCCTTCAAGAGAAGGGCAACCCAAGCCAGGCATAGTCACAGGGATGCCATAGGAGAAATCACAGAGTTGAGGAAAATGGGCAAAGACTCCTGGTCTTAGGTGCTGACAGCTGGCCTATGAAATAACCTAAAAAGGTGATAACATCTGTCCTCCATGTAATCCTATCAGTAAGTCTGGGCATGAGAAGTTTCTGTCCCTTAGGAGGTGCATGTGAACTTATCATGGGACTTTTGGTAAAGGCAGCCTGCAGACCATGGGATGATTTGATTCTGAGCTCAGTTATCTGGAATGATGTATGTGACTCACAGACCAGGGCTACTCCCTTGTGTGTATCCCAATAAAAGCCTCAGTCAAGTCCGATTCGGGGCTTTTAGTCTCAGAGACACTGAGTCCCCTGACTAGTACTGCTTTTTCTCTCTTATTTGTCTCTCATTTTTTCTCAAGTTTTTGCCATCCCTTCCCTACTCCTAAGGCCCTGTCGCTCAGGAGGCGGCAAGGATCTATTGCATTTTTAAAGTCTCCAAAAGTTTATATTTTGCTGTATGGAATCATGCAAATGATATTACCATTATTGTATAGGGTACCATTGCTTTACAAAAACCTAGATAATTTCAAATCTTCCAATGCATTACACATCACCTGTCTTTCTTTTGTAGAAAAAGTGAAGGACAGGAAAAAGAATATGGAAACTTCTAAAGTATTGACTATTGTCTTACTACAGACAGGTTCCTCCTATGAGTCACAATTTTTGTGACTTCCCTCTTTATGAGCTTGTAGAACAGATTAGCAAAGATATCTGAATTTTGGAATCAGATTGATTTGGTTTAAAACTTCTATTCCTAGATTGATGACTTCAGAAATGTCAGCTTCCTCATGGGTATAAAGGGGAATAATGGTACCTCCACCATAATACAAATATATTTGTGCCCAGGAAAAAAACACATTTTATTATTTTGTAGAAGTACCTCAGTAAATACTGTTTTACTTTTCTATTGAGTAGAAGGAGAAACACTACTTAAACTATGTGACCTAAGCTCTGAGGTTTGTAAAAAAAAAAAATTAACTATTACCAAAAAGTTCAGAAATAAGTTTTAAAATTTGCTAATTAATAATAATAAGTAAATATTAAATACTAAACTATTTTCCTAGCACCACAGAATCAGAGAATAATGTAAGTTCTTTTCCTTAAGTATCTTAGAGTCCATTAGGGAAGATATATTTAAATATATCATATATATAAATATATAAATATATATATATATATATATATACACACACACACACACTATATCAAAGGTAAACTCGAATTAAATTCCAAATTTATTAAATTCCATAAATTCCAGACTCATATTACATTTATTAGTATCGGTAGGTATCTTAGAAACCTTGTATGTAAAAGACAAAGAATACTGCTTTCAGTAATTGGTAATTTTTCATCTTTGTTCAGAGTGAGCACAAAAAGCCTGAGATTCATGAAACACAGTCCATGGTACCTATCACAGGTAAAGCAGAAAGATTATAACACTGATTTTTTGTTTGTTTTAACAATTTTTTTTTGCAAGTTGAATTCTGTTTTGGTCAAAGAAAATATATAAATATTTGAAATATTTTCTACATAATATCTTCTAGCTAATCACACTCCCTGGACAATATTCATGTATTTAGGTTGTTACTTTTCCTTTTACTACTTTCAAATAAAATATTTATACTTCCAGTCAGAATGGCTATCATCAATAAATCAACAAACAAGTGCTGGCAAGTATGCGGAGAAAAGAGAACACTCATGCACTATTATTAGTGGGATTGCAAAGTGGTGCAGCCACTATGGAAAACAGCATGGAGGTTTCTCAAAAAATTAAAAATGGAACGACCTGATGATCCAAAGTAATCCAAAACACTAATTTTAAAAAATATATGCACCCCTATGTTTAACGCAGCGCTACTCACAATAGCCAAGCTATGAAAACAGCCAAAATGGCCATCAATAGATTATTAATAAAGAAACTCTGATACATTTATACAATGGAGTATTACTCTGCCATAAAAAATAATGAATCTTACCATTTACAACAACATGGGTGGACCTAGAGAATATTATGCTTACTGAAATAGGACAAACTGAGAAATACAAATACCATATGATCTCACTTATATGTGCAATCTAAAGAACAGAATAAATGAGCAAACAAGACAGAAATACACTCATAGATAAAGAGAACAAACTGTTGCTAGATGGGAGGAGAGTGGAGTGTGGGTCAGAAAGGTGAAGGGATTAGGATGTACAAATTGTTAGTCACAAAGTAATCATGAGGATGGGAAATACAGTATGGGGAATATAACCAATAATGTTGTAAAGACTATGTAGGGTGTCAGATGTTTACTGGACTTATGGAGGGGAATCACTTCATAGATTATATGAATGCCTAAAAACTGAACTGTGCACCTGAAACTAATATAAAAGAATATTGAATGCCAACTATAATAAATATATGTATATGTTTATATATATATAAATATATATAATATATAATAACATATATATTATATATAATAACATATATATAATAACATATATATTATGTATATAATAACATATATATATATATATATATCTTTTCCGCCCACAGGATGCAAAGTACAGCATAGGGAATATTGTCAATGGTATTGTAATAGCTATGTATGATATCAGAGGACTAGTAGACTTGGGGGGGGTTATCTCTTTGTGAGGGGTGTAAATGTCTAATCATTATGTTGTTTTGTACACCTGAAACAAATAATAAAAAATAAATAATGTCAAAACATATGCTTCCATGTCTTGACTCATCAATTTTAGATATATCTATTTGCTTTATCACCTTTTTCCTCTTAAAATATGATTTAGCTCTCTTATATTATCATTCTCTTCTCTTGCCATTTTTCCCAAAATTGATAAATCACAAATTGAATTAAATGGGTCACTGCAAGTTCAAGTGTTCTTTGGCGATTTGTTTTTAGTATACAATATATTATTTTTTACATTTATGGAGTTGAAAATAGCCTTTCAAAATCATTTATTTGGGTACAAAGGAACTACCCCATATTAATTTCTCTATAATCAATTTATGTATTAGTTGACTATTAATAATTAATTAATGGCCGGCCAAGTGGCACAGTGGTTAAGCGCTGGTTTGGGAAGCCAGCAACCCTGGTTAGATCCCACATATGAGGGCCAGTGACATTGCCCTCAAAAAAAAGAAAGAAATTATTAACATTTTCAAAGATATCAGATTATTTATTTATTTATTTATTTGTTTGTTTGTTTTCCTGGTGGGTTCTCTTTCTCTGTCCTCTGTCCTGCTTCAATCTGAATGGTTTGCTTTGTGGATACTTAAAAAATTTTTATTTTATTTTTTATTTTATTTATTTATTTTTTTTAGCTGAGCCATCCTGCCACCTGTTGGCAGCTCAGCAGCAGCTCAACTCAGGCCGGGCTTCGAACTACTGTTGCTCAGAGCTCAGCTTGCTCTCTTGAGCGAACTCTTAACCAACTGAGCCACTTGGCCGGCCCTACTTAAAAATTTTATATATCGTGAGCTTCCCTATCTTGCTGTCTAATATATAAAAACTTGATGTCTATATCCTATTTTTTTGTTTTTTTCTTTCCTAAAAATTGGTACATGTGAGATAATGTCAGATAATTTTTTGATCCCTTTGTATTTGAAAATGCTTCTCTCTAAGAATCCTTGATTGAGAGTTTGGCTAGGCATACAATGTTAGAGTGAAAATGTTTTATCTTTACCAAGCAGGTATTATTCCATCAACAACTAGACCCATAGTTGCTGATGAGTAGTCTAATCTTCTGCTCTGATTATTGTTACATAAACCATTTATTCTTATCAGAGTAATTTTTGGTCTTCTATTTCCCACTTGTCTTCTGAAATTTCACAATCAGATAAATAGGCTTGAGTTTTAATTCTCTGTCTACTTTCATGAAGAAGAATGTCATATTAGTCAGTTAATGTTAGACTTTATCAATTAGATGACAAAGAGCTTGACTTTGTTAACAGAACAAAGCCAGGTATCGGGATCAGAGTCTTAAGCAGGTAAAAGTGTCTTCTAAATTTTAAGAACAATAAAATTTGGATTGCTCATTTTTATGTTTTTTATTTTTTTTCTGTTAAATAATACTGGTTTTATTTTAATGGTAGCTCTGTTGCATTTTCAAATTTACCAGTTCTGACAATTAAGGTCATGACCTTTGCAACAGTGCGCTTACATTGGAAGCACTGTACAAACAGCTCTGTAAGGTTTCATAACCTTGGTATACCAGTATCTCACAGCTGTGTTCATGTCAATGTATGGTGGTGTCTTGCTGGATGTCATTCATTATTGTTGTTGCATGGTTTTGTGTGCCTTCACAAGAATGTCTGAGCTTGAGTTAGAGTAATGAACAAACATTAAATTTCTTGTTAAATGTGGCAACAGTGGAAATGAAATCGGGGACATGTTTGTCCAAGCTTACGCAGATAATGCCATGAAGAAAACGCCAGTGTACAAATGGATTAAACATTTTTTCTGAGGAGACAAAATGCATCACTGATGAAGAGAGGTCAGGACAGCCAATAACAAGCATAACTGACGAAAACATTGCAAAAATCATCAAATTGTGCATCAAAATAGTCGGCAAACTGTGAGGAGTATAGCAGATCAAGTAAGCATCTAAAGAGAAACAGTTAGGGAAATCTTAGCTAAAACTCTTGGCATGAAAAAGGTGTGTGCAAAAATGGTCCCAAAGGAGCTCTTGCATCATGACAATGCACCAGCTCCCACAGCACTGTCTGTGAGGGAGATTTTAGCCAGTAAACAAATAACTGCTTTGGAACACCCTCCGTATTCACCTGATCTGGCCCCCAGTGAATTCTTTCTTTACCTAAAGATAAAGGAAATATTAAAAGGTAGGCATTTTGATGACATTCAGGATATCAAGGGTAATACAGTGACAGCTCTGATGGCCATTCCAGAAAAAGAGTTCCAAAATTGCTTTGAAGGGTGCAATAGGCACTGGTGTCAGTGTGTAGCTTCCCAAGTGAAGTACTTCGAAGGCAACGATAGTGATATTCAACAATGAGGTATGTAGCACTTTTTCTAGGATGAGTTCATGAACTTAATTGTCACATCAGGTGTTTATGTAAGTCAAAAAGGCAGGTCATAAAAAATAATGAGGAGGAGGGCCGGCCAAGTGACTCAATTGGTTAGGAGTTGGCTAAGAGCGCGAGCCGGTTTGATTCCCACATTTGCAAGTGATGCTGTGCCCAAGCTGAGCTGTCGTTGAGCTGCCAACAGGTGGCAGGATGGTTTAGCTGGTGTAACAAGATTGCCTGTTTGATGGTGGGCTATGCCCACCTCCAACTAAGACTGAACTTGGCATTTCAGCACCGAGATGAGCTGCCACCGGATGGTTCAGTGGATAGGACATGTGCTCTTAACAACAAGGCTACAGGTTCAACTCCTGCATGGGATGGTGGCTATGCCCACCCACAACTAAGACTGAACTCAGCACCTTGAGCTGAACTGCTGTCTGGATGGCTCACAGGATAGAGCATATGCTCTTAACAACAAGGCTGCTGGTTCGACTCTGCATGGGATGGTAGCTGCACCCACCTGCAACTAAGATTGAACACAGCACCTTGAGCTTAGAGGCCACGAGCTGCTGACAGGAAGCCAGATGGCAACTGGCACCCTCGAAAATGAAGACTGAGTAACAACAACTTGGCTAGTCCTCTTCTCCAATTCCCCAACACTGTTCCCCTACCCCTATTTCCCAATAAAATCTTTAAAAAAAAAAAAAGGAGGAAAAAAACATAGTAATCATGTATGACAGAAATCACATATCATGGTACATGGATTTAGCAAAATGTATGAAAGATATATGAGGTTGAGTAACAGGTGGCACTAGAAAGTAGTGCTTCACTCCATTGCCTCTATCCCTTTGTATACGGGCCTAATAGCCCCAGTGTTTAAGACCTCTGGGTTTTCCCAAAACTACATTTCAGTTTTGTATAGCAGGTGCACTGTGATGCAGTGTCAGTGTTTTTGTTTGAGCTCCTACAGTTTCACACCACAGAGATGTAGGATACAATTGGCTCATCATCATTTTTAGCTATAATACTGTGATTCTGAGACTAGCTTCCAGCTATTTCTCTGTTTGTATCTGTCACATAGCTAAACGGGCCCAAAGAGGTGTCTTTTATTTAATATCATCTGACCAAATATTGATAAAATAGTAACCTAGGAGTTGTACTTTTGTATCTCTTAATATCATGTTTTCAGGGTATGAGTTTGATTACTATGATTTTCTCAGAGCCTTTCTGCTGACTGAGACAGATAATGATGACATGGGCAAGCAGCTAATGATTCGTTGCCTGCTCTTTGGCAGGATTCTCAATTATTGCTCTTTATTGGAAGATGGACTCAAGATTAATTTTATCTGAAGGCCAATTGCTCATCAGAGATTTCCCATGCCTATGTATTTTATTTTTAATTTATTTTTTAATTATTTTTTTTTTTTTTGAGGGCAGTGTCACTGGCCCTCATATGTGAGACCGAACCGGGGCCACTGGCTTCCCAAGCCAGCTCTTAACCACCGCTCTACTCAGCTGGCCCCCTATGTATTTTAAAAAGGAAAATTGTAGTCATCTGTTTCTAAAACTCTGTTTTGTTTGGTTCAACTCGTTGGGTCCCACTTAAGGAAAAACAAGCTACTTTTTTTCTATTGTACTTATACCAAAGTTTTAGGCTGCTGATTAGAGGTCTTCAGACCTTTTAATAACTTCATAGTTTTATCCTACAAGATACCAACTTTTGAGACTTTGTTCCCGATCTGCCATTTTCTAGTGAATAAAGCCCCCCATACGTGTTTTATAGTAACTGAAAGTGCGTTAACTCCAATTAGGAGGAAAGAAAAAAAAAAAAGGAAACTTGTTGGTTTTTTGTTTCTTTTTTTTTTTTTGAGGGCAGTGTCACTGGCCCTCACATGTGGGACCCAAACCGGGGCCTCTGGCTTCCCAGGCCAGCGCTTAACTACCGCGTCACTCAGCCGGCCCCATACTATATTTTTTAAAATTCTTATTACATTTACTGGGGTGACATTGGTTAGTAAAATTATATAGGTTTCAAGTGTACATTTCTATAATACATCAACTACTTATTGCCTGGAGTGTTTAGCACCCAAAGTCAGTTCTCCAATTTAAAGAGGAAAATTTCTAGAACCAGAATGAATCACAGAGTCTTTGCACTTGAGAAAAAAAAAATTACAATAGCTTGAAATAATAGCTTGCAATGGGCATTTTTGGTTCAGATACTACTCTAAACATTATTGGAGTATGATGTTCTGGTGCCCATAAAATGTAACATCTATCATTACTTTCTCATAAACCCTGCATGCGCATACGTTTTAAAGCACTCCATGTAAATGTTGGTCTGGGCTGTATCTTGGTTTTAATAATCATTGTCACCTATGAAAAGTGGAAAAATACATACTCTTAAAATTGCTCTAAAAATAACAAGATTAAGTAAAATAAAATAATTTTTTGACTTATCAAATATATTTTGACTTGCTTTTGAAAACAGGACATCTAGGATATAATTTATCCTAACCATGTTTGATCTTTTTGAGCTAATTTTTGAATGCTATTTGTTCTTTATCTACAAAGAAACAAGGCTTCCACTCAGTATCTTCCAGATATTGAATGTTGTCTCTGTCCTTTTGCTAATAACCTGGGTTTAAAAATAATGGGTTTTAACTGGAGATCACAGGAAACAATTAACCTTGAGAGGAAGCACATAGTGTTCTAGTTAATGGAAATATTTTTCACATTTTATTCACATGAATAAGATGACCGTAAAACACATCCTGCTTACTACTCTGCAACAATAAGAGTTCTATTGAATGACTTGAGGCAACTAAAACAATCCATGAAATGATCAAAACCTTGTAAGTGGAGAAGTTCCTAACACAAGGCAATGCGGAGAGCTTTGTCACATTGATGTATATGCCTTGGTGTAAGCTGAAAGACAATAATGATTTATTTTCAATAGAGTTTAGTACTCTGTGGCCCAGGGGATAGTATTATTAGAAGAATTGAAATAGCAAGTATTAAATACAGTATTTTCAAAGCTGACATTTTTTGATAAAAAAATGTCCTTTTTTTTCCTACTCAGGTTATTTCATTTTTGTATGCTCCCCTTTGTTTCTTTGTTTTGTTTTGTGTTGGCATTTTTTTATTCCCACTGTAGTAATAGTATCAAATTTCAAGAATTTGGAAGGTAGATACAAGTTTCTTATTAAAGAATTCTTGATTCTGACCTGGAGGGTAACACACTCACCCATAATTGTAATGGAGGGTAGAAAAGTAGCACCCTGAAATCACTGTCAGTCGTGATAGCGATTCTCAAACTTTATCATGCAGGGAAGTCACCAGGCGGATTTGTTAAAACTTTCTGGGCCCACCCCCACGGTTTCTGATTCAGCACATCTTGGGTATTTGTGTTCCCGTCAATTTCCAATTGATGCTGCTGCTATTCTAGGGATCACACTCTGAGAATCGGTGACTTAACCATCGTCCTACTCTAACCGAAAGGTTACGTCTGCCTGAAACACCCATCCATCTCCCCTTTATCCTTTCAACAAGCATCTACCCAATATCCACAATTCAAATGAGAAGTCACTTCTTACTGGAAAACTTCCCAAATGTCCCCTGCTTAGATTTAATGCCTGTATCTCTCAGGTCTACTCAGGGGATAGATGCCACACAGTAATTTGAAAATAGGAAGTTTAAAGAACATTAATTCAGGGCCGGCCAAGTGGCGCGGTGGTTAAGGGCTGGCTTGGGAAGCCAGCGGCCCTGGTTCGGTCCCACATATGAGGGCCAGTGACACTGCCCTAAAAAAAAAAAAAAAAAATTATATATATATATATATATATATATATATATATATATATATATATATAAAAACATTAATTACAACAGAGGATTGGAGTGATGAGGGTTTGGCAGCAAGAGATAAAGAGAACTCCAAAGGAGGGAAGAATAGCAGACATAAGGAATAGCCACTTGCCTGCCCCAAGGGGGGTGATCTAGACCTCACTAGAGAGGAGATGAGCATGGCAATGATAGAACTTGCTGGAAATCTGCCCTCTAAAGTACCAGGGTAAGCAATGCATGGGGAGGGTGTCCCCCTCTGTGCATCACAGAATCTGGGTGCTGAAGGAAGCTGTACATGCTCTAACCCTGGAGCTGAAGAAGTCACCCCTGCTGAAGGAGCTCAGCACTGGGTGCCCTGAAGGAGTCCGCCGAGGAGCACCCCGGAATCAGGAAGGAAAGCCTCTGCATCTTGCAATATGTCCCTGGCACCCACTATGGACAAAGCTTAGCACAGTGCCGTCTGGGAAAGGAAAAACGTTTAAAATGTCCATGTTAATTTTCCAAGAGCAGGAAATGAGAATCGATCTGGGACTGAGAGCCAATACATTGGTAGTCGACATAGTACACTTCCTATTTGATCTGGGGAATACGTTATGTATTCAGAAATTGATATACTAAACTGGACTCCCATGGTCACTGTGCAGAATTTATTAACACATTTCATAGTTCACTCAGTAGGTATTATTAAATATATAATGTCACATAACATGTTACATTATTAGTTTAACCCCAGTACACTTTGAGTATCTGGGATATTTTAGGAGCTCAGAAAATATTTATAGAATGCATGACTAACACATAACAGAAGTAAAATGCCAAGTCAAATATTTTGAATGGACTTTCAATGTTTAGACTCTAACTCTTTTAGAGAAAAGATAAAAATGCAAATAGGCAAAAACTTACATAAATCACCACGTCTGCTAGGACTTTTGTGCTGTAAAATTTAGAAACCTAACGTAAAAATAATCTAAACAACATAGAAAAAGCAGTGTATTCACTTAGGTAGATCTTATTCCACAAATGTCACTGTTTTCAGGTGAGGCTTGATTCAGCAGGTCCTACCGTCTCCTTTGGACAGTGCTACTAGCTTCATTTCCATGTTTAATAAAGTCATCAAAATGATGGTTGCAGACTCTGTCCTAATGCATGTTTGCAAATTGCTGTGTGTGCTCCAATCTCACATCTCACACTCCCCAAGGGAAGGTCTAGTTTATCTTCAGCATTGTAAGAACAATTCAAAGTCTTCCCATAGGGCTGGCCTAGGTTACATACTCACCCCGACCTACTTAATCACTGCCTGCAGGAATGCCAGGTGCATTGGCTGCCTTCGTCCTGGGTTAAGTGCCCATACTGCGCATCTGCCATCAAGAACCATCCTAGAGAAATACTATACTAACTCATCAAGAAAATAGCAATCAGTGACACATAAATTGTTCAGTTTGAGTAAACATAAACTATTCATAAAAAAAAAATACCCTAGGATAGACTGTGAATTATACTGTTTTACCAAGTCTTAAATATTGCTGTTTCATACATAAAAATATGGCATGATTATATTTAGAAGTGTGAGAAGGATAATGTAGTTCAATCACCATAAACAAAAATAAAAAGTTGGCCTCAGAAAGAGAACTGCTCTCTATTTTTTGATTACAAGCAAAATCAGAGAGACAGACAGACAGACAGAAAGAGGCAGAGACAGAGAGGGAGTAAATATTATATCTCATTAGTGGTATAAAAGAAATAAGAAAAAAAGCAATAATGTTTCATATATATATATATATATATATATATATATATATATAATCACTTCCTGAATGTTGGCCTATGTTTTAACACATTTATAACCACAAAGAGAAATTTACAAAGATTCTTTGATATTTCAGTGTTATTTCTAATCCTCAATAAATCATACAAAATCCTGGGCACAGTTTCAGTCTCATGGTTGACTAACCCTTGTCAGTATTGTTTACTCTGAACTATGAAACCACCGGCCATTCTGCAAAGATGCTTTGCCATTTTTCATTGATGCCAGGGCACTTGCCATTTAATTTACTCAAAAGTCCATTTTGTTTTTTAAAAATTTTTTTTCTAAGGAAGCCTTACAAATGTATTCAGGACAGCCAAAAGATACTGCCGTGTCCACAAGTCCAGTGGCCACAGAATGAGGGGACCCTGTCATCCTGAGTCCACACACAGGGGACACTCCAGCATGGAGCCAACGAGGCAGTGTTGCTGGCTGCAGGGAAGGCAGGCGAGGGGAGGGAGGGATCCTCTATTGCCTGTTGGCCTTTGTTAATGAAGGATCAGCATTTCTAAATCTTAGACTTGAACAAAAAAAAATGCCCAACAGCAAGAGAATAATTTAAAGGTTGAATCATTACCAGACTAACGGACCTTGAACATTTTGAAAATTTCTTTTCTACTCTACCCTTTCACCTCTGACTGTCCTTTTTTCTTGGTTTTCCCTCCCACCATGCTGTTTTTATAAGTGGCTACACATGAAAGAAACTTTCACATCTTCTGAGTGATTGAAAGAAACTTTTACATCTTCTTCCCCAAAATAAAAACAACAAGCTGACTCTGATACTCGAAATTGAGATTAGAGAAGCAACAGAGTCCTCATTTTAAATTTTCCTGTTTTTTCTTTTTCTTTTTGTACAGGTCATGGTTTGAATTAGTTTGATTTTTTTTAACTTTAAAAAATATATATATGAAAAATATATATGTTTATATAATATATGAAAACATATACAAGTGTACTATATGAATATATATAGGAAAAATATATGAAAATGTTCTCTAAATATTTTCTGCTTCTTGCAGGTTTCTTTTTTAGGTGTCTTTTTTAGATCCTGGCTGTTCTTACCTCCTCATTCCTCCAAAAATAAAAATGTGTTACCCTCCCCACTTACTATAATCCAGCACCTAACTTGACTGAGTTCACAGCAAGAATCTCCCACAGTGCTATGTAGACCCAGTGTGTGCAGATGGGAGTTGGATTTTAGGGGTCCTCATGGCATTTCAGCCTTTAACTATGTGTGTACCAATCTCACATTTGGCAAAAGCCTCAGATGCCTGCAATGCCTTTTGTGTTACTTCATGGTACTAGAAGAGCCTCCTCTCCATTCTCCTGTCTGCAGGAAGAACTACTTAGCATGGTACATCTCAGTCACAACTCAAAGGATGGTTTTCTTTCATAAGAAATCTGGAGTCCACCTATCTCGTCCTCTCTTTAAATGTGTATCCAGAGTCCCTAGTCCAGGAGAAAGCTTGAGTGACTTACAGCTTTTCTTCTTCTGCCAACCTCCCACTCTTATGCCCTCCCTTTAATGTCATAAACTTAGGACAGTTTGCATGTGCTCAGCAGATGGGCAGAACACCTAGAAAGACTTTCTGAATAACCTGCTGAGAGCTAAAACTGGCACCCTTATGCCTTCAGGGGGGCACAGGGGGGCAGAGCATGCTATCATCTGAATATTGGGCATTTAGTGGGACGTGTGATGTTCACGTGACCAGCTGGAGCTACAGGGGTAAGGTTGGGCTTAATTATTTTTTTTTTTTTATTTGCCATGATCTCCTTCCCCTTGCTTTTTATAAAAATTAAATAAATGGATCAAAATTCAATAATTCAAGCCCTGCTTTCAAAATGAATTCTTTTAGTATTGTTAATCAAAAATAATAAAACCCCAATTTTTTTTAACCATTAAACAAAAAAGGTCCATTTATCTGAAAAGCTTGTCTTAAAGTGTTTGGAAACCTAAGATATGAGCCTTTCCTTTCTACTCCCATATCTTTTTATATTTATATTCATTAATGTGCATATCAGCAGGAATTAATATTGTTAAAATAGCATGTTAAAACTGATGCATTAAAACATAAATTTTTGGGCTGGCCCAGTGGCATGGTGGTTAAGCGCTGGCTTCGGAAGCCAGCGGCCCCGGTTCGGTCCCAATATGACGGCCAGTGACACTGCCCTCAAAACAAAAACAAACAAACAAAAAAAAAACATAATTTTTTTTCAGGCTGGCCGAGTGGTGCGGTGGTTAAGCGCTGGCTTGGGAAGCCAGTGGCCCCGGTTTGGGTCCCACATATGAGGGCCAGTGATGCCCTCAAAAAAACAAACAAAAAAAAAAAACATTTTTTTTTTCAAATTTGCTTTCATATTGACTGCAAAAGCAATCCATATTTAATTGGTGCAAATTTCAAAATTACAGAAAGTACGAGAAAAAACAACAACATATATATATATATATATATATATATATATATATATATATATATATTTATTTATTTTAGCTGAGCCATCCTGCCACCTGTTGGCAGCTCAGCGGCAGCTCAGCTCGGGCTGGACATCGAACTGCTGTTGCTCAGAGCTCAGCTCGCACTCTTGAGCGAGCTCTTAACCAACTGAGCCACTCGGCCGGCCCAAAAAAAACATTTTATATCATCAACACACTGATGCAATGCTTATTTCCATTTTGTTATACCAGATCCCAGTAGTTTTCTGTGATAAACGTTATATAATTATTCAAAACATTTCATTTGAAATCTGTTAGGATTCTCTATTGAATGTACTATACCCATATTCTTGAGTCTAGATTTTCTACTGCTTTAACTAACAATAGTGATAGTAAAAGCTATTTTTTTGCTGAGCATTTACTTGACACATGGAACTATAGGGAAATTATTATGTGAATAATCTCCTTTAATTCCCACAGTAACCCTATGAAGCTGGTACTAATCTTTCAGACATTTTCTGGAAACGAAATTAGTCTCAGAGAGATTACATAGGTCATGAAAGGTCATAGGCCAGTTAGTGGGGTTGTCAGGATTGGATCCGTTTTTATTCCGGAGGAAATGTATCTTTTTAACATGAAGACCACAGACTGGTTTCTTTCTCTCCGATATGCTCTGCAAAATGCTGAATTGCTACTTTACTTGTTAGTCCTGGGAATACGTTTGGTTTGTGTGCTTAACCCTGCAGTTCTTCCTGACCTCCATGCCTTGTCCTCTTTTTTTTTTTTCTCTCTCTCCTCTCTGAGTTTGCTCTCACAGTGCAGTGATGAAAAACACACTATCTGACTCCCTCAAAGGGAAAAGAGATACTTGTAGGTTAGTCTTCAAAGGGAAAGCACAAATAAAAAAATAAACAAAATAAAGTAAAAGTAATTGCACTTGTAGAGTGATATGACCCTTCTTTACAGTTTCCAGGCTGAACAAATACTAGGGGATTATTGTTTCATCATTTAACAGTCAGTTACTTCTAAACTGCTCATTAATATAATTTAAAAAAAAATTTTCTTGCCCTACTACACTGTTTTTTTTTGAGTTATGACTGGATTTTCAGGACTGGCAAAATGTCAAGCATATAGAGCATTCAAAAAATGCTTATGTAAATCAACTAATAAATGAACAAACGGATGAGTCATATTCTGCAAGAAAGCACATTACACAGTAATTGGGAACCATCAGTTTTTCACGATGAAATAAAGGCAGGATATAGAGGTATCTTATGTTGTACCAAGTCTCCAAAGATTAAAACTCAGGATAAATATTTCTTTTCTCAATCATTACTCTATAAAATGTAAGCCTTCCTAAATCAAAAGACTACAGTAACCAGGTATTCCACATTAAGCCTTGTTATTAGAAGTGGTAATTAAGAACTCCTACAAAATATGCCCCAATAATTGAGTCCATCTAATCACTAATTCACAAAGATATTACAGGGATCCAGACTATAAATTAGGCTTCTGTAAAACACATAATAACCTTTAAAATGTAGATGTACTTGTCTTATAGAAATGTACCCAGCTTACAGAAATGTATGAAATATATGACTTACCTGCTCAGGTCAACAAAAATTGAACAAACTTTTAGCACTAGAGGCCCCTACTGATTTCTCTAAAGTAGGCTAATAAGTTTCAGCAATACTTACATCTTGGGCTGGATAATTATTTGTTGTTGGGTCTGTCCTGGGTGCTGCAGGCCAGTTACCAGTATCTCTGGCATCTACCCACTAAATGCCAGGAGCAACTCTTCTATAGTTGTGACAAACAAACCTGCTAGACTTGTCAACTGTCCATGAAGAGGCAAAACCACCAACTTTAAGTCACCAGAATCACCCAAAGTACTTGTGAAAACACAGACTGCTAGACCCAATTCCCAAAAGATTTGATTCAATAGATCTGGGGTACAGCCTAACTATTTGCATTTTTAACCACTTCCCATTTGATCTTGGTACTGAAGCTGCTGACCCAAGGACCTCGTTTTGATAGTGACCAATTAAAGAGTCATGCATTGTTGCAAAATAATATCTAAGTCCAAAGAAAGATTTAAGAATTTCCTGTGTTGGGGCTGGCTGAGTGGCTCATTTGGTTAAGAGTTGGCTTGGGAGCTTGAGCTCTGAGCAGCAGGGCCGCCGGTTTGGTTCCCACATGGGCCAGTGATGCTGCACGCTCTATAGCTAAGATGGTGAACAATAGCTCGACCTGGAGCTCGGTTGCCATGAGTGGGCAGTGATGGCATAGGTTGCAGCCTCTGCTGCAGTGGGCTGCTGTAAACTACTGTGAGTGGCAGACAGCCAGTGTGAGCAGCTATGAGCCTCCATGAGCGGCTGTCCAATGGCCGGAGACCGACTGCCTCACCTGGGAAAAGCGCAATGATCACAATACCAACATGGGCCAGTGAACTGGCATCATTCACAACTAGACTGAAGAATAAAAGGACAGCAACTTGTCCCCTTCCCAATTCCCCAAGGTTGTTGCCCTCCACCAATTCTCCAATTATAAAAATAATTTTTTTTTCTGTGTTGGCCTTTATGTTTATTTTGGTTAGTTTGGTTTTTATAAAATAGAAATGATATTAAAACTGAACCTCACAGTCAGTCTTTAAAATTAAACCACTGAGAGTCACATATTCCATTCACTCATGCCACCTTTCTTATGTGTAATACTGTGAAGTAAATGTATAAACAAAATTACACTAAACTGTACTCTTTTCTAATGTCAAAGTAAATTAAACTTGTAATTCTGCTACTGGCATTCAACAATTGTACCTTTATTCTCACTTTAAACTAAACCAAAGAAAATATATGCCATGGCGAGCAAGAGAGCATTAAGAAATAATGCAATGGAGGCCAGATGGCTCAGTTGGTAAGAGTGCGTACTCTTAAGGTTGCCAGTTCGACCTCTGTGTGGGATGGTGGGCTGGTGGGCTGGTGGGCTGCACCCCCTGCAACTAGATTGAAAATGGCAACTGAGCTTGGAGTTGAGCTGAACCCTCCACAACTAAGATTGAAGGACAACAACTTAACTTGGAGCTGAGGGTTACTAGAAAAAACACATTGTTCCCCACCAAAAACACACTGTTCCCCAATAAAGTTTAAAAAGAAAAAGAAAGAATACAAGTAGGTATTTCCCCATACAACCTTATTCTTAGCGTATATTAAACCATAACTTCCATTGTTTGAATAATTGAAATATAATGTTTTCCAAGTATAAGTTATACTATAACATATGCAATGTATTAGGGAAGCAAATATCTGAATAATTTAGACTAATTGGAGATATAGAGGATGTTTCTAAAAAATTTTGGCTATCCACACAAGTGCTATGATTCTCCTTCTCATCCTGTCTTTGTAGTCTCAGGTTGAAATTAGGATAGAGTCATTACATTTGAAAGGGGAAAGAAAGTTAACCTCGTTATATTTGATCTTCTAGCTAAATATACCCAGTTTCGAATACTCAGAAAGTTTGCATATTCTTATAGTTCATAGCCTAAAAGTAAGAAATGGATATATGTAACCAAATATTTTATTTCTCATCAAAATAATATAGTACCTAATGTCAAAATAGTACATATGCCAAACTGAAATAGAAATGTGATCATTTCATTTTTCTTTAATTATCAATATTTTTTTCTTTTCGAGAAATCTGATGCAATATACTCCGTGTATAAAAATACAAATTAATGCTATATTATTTCAAATAATTGTTACTATGTTTTACTAATATATGATGAGGGTAAATGGGATCAAATACATGGTGATGGAAAGAAAATCATTTCTGGGTGGTAAACACACAATGCAATATACAAATGATATATTACAGAATTGTATACTTGAAACCTGTGTGGCTTTACTACCATTGCCATCCCAACAAACTTTAATCAAAAAAGAAAAAATAGTTTCCATGATCAAATAAATTTGGAAAGCACTGTGTTAAATACAAATCATTCTGCTTAATGAGTGACTTATATGAATTTTAATATAATAAATTGTTTTGTATATCTCTCATGACAGTTTAGATTATAAAATATTTTCTGAGTATATTTCACCAAGGTATCATTCTTTAAAATCATCTTCTTGGACCAGTAGTCTTTAGGATAGTATTTCAGAAAGATTACTTTATACTTGTCAAATCATGTCACATTCCCGATCACCTTTTAGTCAAAGCAAGTGATGTTATGTCTATAATAAATATAAAGACACTGTATCTCAAAACTTGAAATGACTTGTATGAAGCCACTAGCTAGAAATTTCTGGCATTAAACTAAAATTCAAGAGATCTGGTCAAGATGGAAGAGTAGATAAATGCTGTGCTCACCTCTTCTCAGGACCACATCAACTACAACCAAATCACAGAACGACCATTACTGAGAGACCTGAAGTCTAGCTAAACTGAGGCCCTACAATTGCGGACATACAGAGGAAGCCACTTCAAGTCTGGTAGGAGGGACGGAGACACAGACCAGGTAGGTCCCATACCCATGTGTGACCATTAAAAATTGGTAGGGATATCTCAGCTGTGGAGGTCCCGACCATGAGGAAGGAGGGGGTCCCAGCACCTTCCCAGCCTAGGGTTCCAGTGCCAGGGAGAGAAGTCCCCATAACTTCTAGTTGTGAAAAACAACAGAGATAGTGGCTGAGTGAGACAGAGGGCAGCTGCACTCCCAGCATCAACTCTTACAGGGATAGTGCATGGACTCACTCGCTCTGAGCTCCAGCACTGGGGTAGCAGTTCGAAAGGTGTCAGGGACACATGGAGAAGAACTCAATTGTCTGGCTTATGGAGAATGGCTGCAGGGGCAGCTTTCTCCCGGATGGAGGAGCTGGCTGAAGCCGTTGTCTATTTGTTCAGCCCTCCCCTTCCCTGTGTGCAGATGCAGGCAGACGCCGTATCTGAGTCTCCGTAAAACAGGCTATCACTTCGGTCTGTCCCACCCAGCTTTTGGGCACATTCAAGCTGCTTCCAGTGGTTTTTCCATGTAAATGTCCTGACTTGGCAAATGCTACAGACTCTTCTAAAATTTCTCAAAGGTTCACAAAATGCAAACAAGCAGCTTCTGTCTTCTGCATGTCCGTACCTCTGGCTGAGCAGCCCTAAACCCAGCACTAACTACAGCTGGCCCTGGTTCCCGGTTTAGCCTCTCAATGCAAATTCAAGCATAGCATGGGTGGTGGCCATCTCTGGAATGCTGTCTGGCTCATGCCAGGTGACCCTGAGAAGGGCACAAACTGTTGCTGAACTTGGCCCGCAGTGGGTCCCCTCCAAGCAGGCTCCAGAGCTGGCAGACCCAGTGGCCAGCTCCAGACTAGACTGGAACATCACCCAGCTACCTCCAAGGACAACACATCTAAAGGGCAGGCTGGGCAGGCATCTGAGCCTCACTAAAGTGAACCCTGTTCTGTGGGGTCATCCCTGCACCACAGCTCCTCCACTGTATTCACAGCCAGTCCTCACTACCAATCAGCCTGAGGGTCAATCCTTCCCATTGAGGTACATCAATTAAGATTCAAGTACAACAGGAAGGAAAACCAACCCACACAAGGGGCACAACTAGAGCACCCAATTTGGTGACCAGGAAGGCTGCACCAGTGGGCCCCATAGCATATATACTACATAAGTCCACTCTACTAAGACCAGGAGACATAGAAGCCTTACATAGAAACAAACACAGAAAGGCAGCCAAAATGGGAAGACAAAGAAAAATTTCTCAAATAAAGGAACAGAATAAAGTTCCAGAAAAAGAACTGGAGACAAGCAATCCACCAAATGCAGAGTTTGAAGCACTGGTTATAAGGGTGCTCAATGATCTCAGCAAGAACTTCAACAAAGATATAGGAAATGTAAAAATGGAGATAGAAAACAAAAAAGAACCAGTCAGAAATAAAGAATACAATAACTGAAATGAAGAACACATTAGAGGGAATCAACAGTAGATTAGATGAAGCACAGGATGAAATCAGTGATTTTGAAGATAAGGAAGTATAAAACACCCAATCAGAACAGCAAAAAAACAAAGAAAAAGGAATCCATAAAAATGAGGACAGTTTAAGGGGCCTCTGGGACACCATCAGTGTGTAAACAGTCGCATCATAAGCATAACAGAAGGAGACACAGCAAAGAATTGAAAACCTGTTTGAAGAAATACGGATGGAAAACTTCTCTAACCTGGTGAAGTAAATATATACAAGCAATGAGAATCCCCAGTAAGAAAAACCCAAAGAGGCCCAGACCAAGACACATCATAATTAAAATTCCAAGGGTGAATGACAAAGAGAGAATCTTAAAAGCAGCAAGAGAAAAAGCAGTTAGTTAATTACATGGTAGTTCCCATAAGACTGTCAGCTGATTTCTCAGCAGAAACTTTTCAGGCAAGAAGGGAGTGGCAGGAAATATTCAAAGTGATGAAAAGCAAGGACATACACCCATTACTCCATCCAGAAATACTATTATTTAGATTTGAAAGATAAAGAGCTTCCCAGACAAGTAAAAGCTAAAGGAGTTCCTCACCTCCAAAACAGTATTACAAGGAATGTTAGAGGGATTTCTTTAAAACAAACAAACAAACAAATAAATAAATAAAATGGTAATAACTACATATCTATCAACAATTACTTCAAATGTGAATGGATTAAATGCTCCAATCGAAAAATAGGATGGCTGAATGGATAAGGAAACAAAACCCTTACATATGTGCCTACAAGAGACTCACTTCAGATTGAAAGACGCATGCAAACTGAGAATAAAGGGATGGGAAAAGCATGTTTTGTGAAAATGGAACCAAAAATAACAAAGAAGCTGTGGTAGTAATACTTATACCTGGCAAAATAGACTTTAAAACAAAGGCTATAATAAGTGACAATGAAGGACCCAGTAGTCCCACTTCTGGGTAATTATCTGAAGAAACCCAAAATGCTACTTTGAGGTGATGAGTACATCCATATGTTCATTGCAGTATTGTTTACTATGGCCAAGATGTGGAGGCAGCCTGGGTGTCTGTCGATGGATGAATGGATAAACAGGAGGTAGTACATATATACAATGGAATATTGCTTAGCCATGGAACAGAATGGGTTCTTGCCATCTGGAGTGGCATGAATGGACCTGAAGGGTATTGTGCTGAGTGAAATGTGTCAGACAGCAAAATACAGATGCAATGTGATTTTGCTTACATGTGGAATCTAAAGAACAAAATAAACAAACAGAAACAAATTCATATATACAGAGAACATTTTTATGGTTGCCAGATGGGAGGAGAGTAGGGAATGGGTGAAAAAAAGGGATTAAGAAGTACAAATAAGTTGTTACAAAGTAGTCATGGGGATGTAGGGTATAGCATAAGGAATATAGTAAATAATATTGTAATAACTTTGTATGGTGTCAGATGGGTACTAGATTTATCCAGACAGATTGGTACTAGATAGATGGGAATGGGGTTGAGGGACAGGGTGAAAAAGGCAAAGGCATTAACAAGCAGAAATTGGTAGTTATAAAATAGTCATGGGGATATAGAGTAAAGCATAGGGAATATAGTCCATAATATCATAATAACTATGTATAGTGCCAGGTGGATCACTTCTAAAATTATATAAATGTCTAACCACTATGCTGTACACCTGAAACTAATGTAAAATGATATTGAATGCCAACTATAATTGAAGATTTAAAAATGAATAGAAAGGTGAAAGGGAATAAGAGATTCAAACTTCCAGGTATACAGCACATCAGTCATGGGGATGTAATGTATGTACAGCACAGCAAACATAGTCAATAATATTGTGATACCATAATATGGTGTCAAATGGCTGCTGGACTTATGGTGATCACTTCTGTAAGGATATAATGTTGAATAACTCTTGTGTGCACCTGAAATTAATATAATATTGCATGTTAGCTATATTTTAATGAAAATCTTAAAAAAAAAACCCAGTAAAATTCAAACCCTTGAGCTCAATCCTAACTTTCCTACTTTGCTCTGTTGATTGTTAAGCAAGCCTTTCAGGCCAACTACTATTCAGGATGTATAGGCCCTACGTACACATGTGACATAGCCAGAAATTATACATGAAACAATAATCAGGCACATGGATGCATCCTGATTAAAGTAAAACAATTGTATACCTGGAATATATAAGATCTAGAGGGTAGTAAGGAGTGCTAATCAGGGCATATTACCTGATATATATATATGATAGAGAGAGAGAGAGAGAATGTTTTTATTAAAATTAAACATACCAGCTGAAAGAAACTGATTCAATTGGACTTGATTACTGATTATAGAGTAATATACATGCTATAGATTCTACCAAGGATGCTTTTCCCATGAATAAAGTGTTTGTTTTTTTTCTTTTAGATATGGGGAGCTAAATGGTCTTTATATTAAAAAGTATTAAATAGTACTGTTTGCCTACCTGACATTGTCATTCTGAGGTGAAAATATTTAATAATACAGAATAGCTAGTAAGATGGCACGGATGAATTGCAGTTCTTTTCCTGTTTTATGGTTTAGTTCATTTAATTGCTGATTTTCAAAAACATTATAAGCACTTTGTTGGCATGCACTGTTTTTCGATTGCTAATTTGTGGGAATATTTCAAGACTAACCCAAATGAAGGAATTCAGTGATGAGAAATATAAATGTGGTTGATCAACTAGATTTAAATCTTCTCTATTCCTCTAGACCAATGGAAAGTACCAATGAAAAATGTTTTCTCTGTTCTCTTAATTTTTTGTTGATATTTATTAATAGAATCCACAATGTGATAGCAAGTAAAGACATAGTTCTCATAGAATTTGCTTTCTGTGCATATTTTAATAAAATAATCAAACTAATAAATAACATAAGAAAAAAACTGGCATAGTCAATAAACTGAAAGGTCAAAGCGATTGGAGCCCAGAGATCAAAGGTTCGGGTGAGGCACATGACACTCACAAGATTTAAGGAAATGTTGAGCTATGCAAGTTTGTTGATCTTTAATCCTAAGAGCTTTGGAAGACCATGGAAATATTTTAATAAAGCAAATGTCATGAGGAGATTTGAATTTTGAAGACAACTTTTGTTACAGTACAAGGAAAGAATTGGGGGTGCTAGGTTGTTTGCTGGGAGACCAGTTGGAAGTCTGTCTTCTTGGAGTTGAGTGGTGACCATGGGGATAGGAAAAATAAAATTATTTGAGGGATAAAATCAGCAGCACACACTGTGTAACACAATATAGACACCCAGGAAGAGGGAAGGTATTAAAGACACTTAAGACTTTCAGCATCTGTAAGTATTTTTCTAGCATATAATATTATTTCAGAGAGAATAAATAACTTGGGTGTTCAAGTAAATCTATGTTAAAATTTTCTGTTAAGTTCTCAATAATTTTTTTTTTTTTTTTTTTTTTTTTTTTTTTTTTTTTTTTTTTTACTCTCTCTACAAGTTTATTCAACACCAAAATCACTGCCAGTTTGCTGAGATTATTTTCTCTTCAAAGTTGACTTTACTGAGGTTGCAGGGAATCCTCCCCCCACCCCCGCCGACAAATCCAGTCTCACTCCGTTTATACTCTTGACTTTAAAAAACATTCCTGCGCAGGCTACATTATGCAAAACGGCACACAGGTGATTTTTTCGCCACAAGCTCATTCAACACTAAATCGCTCCAACTTTACTGAGGTCTAAATAATCACTCCAACTTTACTGAGGTGGTTGACCACGTCCACGACCAAATCCGCCTCTAAACTGGAATTCGGTTGCAGACCCAGCCCCAGCCTCGGCTTTCTTGTCAGCACCAGGAGGCACAGCGCTCCGTCTGTAGGTGTCTCTGTCAGCTTCCCCTCGTGTGAGTCTTGCAGGTCGCTCGCCCTCCAGACCTTTGGGCCTTGGCCTGCCAGTCTCCGGTCGGCTGCGGCGCAAAGTGGCGGGCACGATCTCGGGGGGCAGGTGGAGGTAATCGCGGAGATACTGGATGCCCTCGTTGGTAAGGTACCAGTAGAAATGTCTCCAGGCAAACTGTTCCTTCACATAGCCTCGTGATTTGAGAGACTGCATGGCTTTCATGACGTGAAGATTAGGCACGTTCTTGTCAGCCAGCTCAGGGTGTTTAGGCATGTGAACATCCTTCTTGGCCACCATCACTCCCTCCTTAAAAAGGAGCTCATAAATGGCAATCCGGTTCTTCTTGGGCATCAACATCGTTACAGCTTCTGCGCCCGGCTCCGGAGCTGGAAAGGAAGGAGACAGTTCTCAATACTTTTAATGAAAAAAAATGTAGGATTTTTGCAAGGTGAAGGACACTCCAATTGCATAAATATCTAAGGGAGGTAAATAGGAACAAAGGGATGGTCGTGGGGTTGAAAGAGTGAATTCTAGTAATGGAAACTCTTGGGTTTAAAATACACCATGTTAAGGGATGTTATGCCAAGGACAAACCTATGTACTATAATGAGGAGTTTTTTAGTCTGTTTAGCCTATTCTGGCGTCCCATTGGCAGTTGCACTCTGCCCCATAAGTGAAAAGGTATTTTCTGAACAATGAAGATAAGTTTATGGTAACCGGAGTTAAACTAATGGAAAGCATTGAATTGATCAGCAGGAAACTCGAAAAAGGTTAAAATGGCCTTCATTTTTATGTGGCTGTACAGTAGTGAGTAATGTTAATTGAAATCCCCTTGTGAGAGTCTAAGAGATTTTTTCCACAGGCTTCTGTGCTGAATAAAAAGGAAACAAAGGCTTGTGGTAAAGTTAATTCAAGCTGAGACACATTAACTGCACCACATTATCAGTTGGTAAGAGTGCCATTAACACACATCACCCACTGTGTATATTTGTGAATTAGGAGGTTTCCTTGTTAATGGAAATGAGACACTTCCCGTGAAAATACCAAGCGTAGTGGACGTTGAAATGGTTTGTGTTTTTTTTTAAGCACAAGTGATGATGTTGTTCCTCTCCCTTTTGACACAGCAGTTTTCAATACTTTGTTTCTCTTTGGACAGTTTGCGCTTATTGTTTCATTGTTTGTTTTGTTTTTTGTTTTTTCTTTTCTTGTGTGTGTGTGTGTGTGTGTGTGTGTGTGTGTGTGTGTGATGTTGATGGGGGAATCATTTTGAATAGAGTCACGCCACACAAACACAAGCAATCAAGCATACTAATCTATTTTGAACTTTCTAAAATAACAGCTGCTTGTGACAGGCAGAAATATACCAACTGAGGAATCAAGAATTTCAAGTTCAGGTCCTGGTTCTGTCTCTGCCTATATACTAGGTGTGTCTGTGATGATGGGAAAGGAAATGAAAGCAATATTTATGGGAAGCTAATAATGTGCTAGGGAGTGGGCTTGGCTTTACTTATGTTCCTTTCTTTAAATTAATTTTTTAACTTTGGGAACTTTATACTATTTTTCTCCTCTGTTTAAAATTGAGGAATCGGTGGCTCAGAAAAGTAAGTGATCTATAAAACAAGAGGTGCCATAGGTTAGCCCCTCCAACACAGAATACTCATACAGACCTATACTCACTCCTCCATTTACCCCTCTACACACATAGAAACAAAAACACTTTGACTCAAAAAGCTAAAGAAAACAATAACTTTTGGATAATGTCAAAATTTAAAATCATTTTCTATTGCAGGAACCTTATATGAAAGAAATATTTCCGTATTTGTATTTGTTTAATTAATCCCCTACTTATAAACTCAGGCTATGCATCAATGTTATTCTACCAGATATTTCTTACACTTGATCAAACACCAAAAAGTATAGCACTTAAAAGCAATAATTCAAAACTGTGCTACTGACATTTTCACACTACATTTGCTTTATTCCAAAAGTGGACCTACGGTATGAATAGAAATGTAATTCCTCACCAATTACATGGAAACAAATGACAGTACAATTACATGATTAAAAATGAATTTTATTTATGCTTTCCCATGCATGAAATCTACATACTTCCTGCCTAGTTTGTAAATAGGCTCTGAAGTATTCTTGCAAATGTATAATAACTTTCATTGGTGAATTTCTCATAAAACTGTAATTATGTGTGGATGAAATGAGCTTCCAGAGCTCTAAGCTAGAAAATGGAGGGGAAGCAACATGAAAGAAATTCAGATAATGTGTTTTCAATTGGCCAAACTCTGTAAATGGCTGTGTCAACTACATAGATTTATGAAGCCACTGGCACAATAGGGATATCTATTTAGTTCATTCATGGATAAAAGAAAAAAAAAAGTGTGACAAAGTGAGTCCTGGTTCACAAACATACCCCTGAGAATACTTTGCATTGTTATTAATTAAACATTGAGAACATGGTAAAAAAAATAAAAAATTTAAAAAACCTTTTCTGTTATGTGCATAAAGATTTTATCTAAAGGCAACCCTTTTTTTTTTGTGGTTTGTAGGTGGAAAAAAAAACTGTTCTGGGAAATTTTGTCTAGGAAAAACAATAATAATAAGAGTCAATAAAATTAGAAACAGTAGTTTATAAGATACAGAGAAAATAAGACTATAGAAAATTCTCAACACAAGACAGTATCCTACCCCACTTCTGGTGTCTATTATTTGTGCCAGACACAGCGAGCTGCTCACCACAACCTGTTTTCGTTTCTTCCTGGGCACACAGGTAAACCAGATTTTCAGTTTCTCTTGTCTTATTTGTGGCCACATTATAGTTGAGGAAATGTGAGCAGAGTAATACTTGCCCTTCCAGGCCTGGTTTTTTTTTTTTTTTTTTTTAAGATTTTATTGGAGAATTGGGGGAGAGGAACAGTGTAGGAGAATTGGGGGAGGGGACCAGCCAAGTTGTTGTTCTTCAATCTTAGTTGTGGAGGATGCCGGTTGCCATATGGCTTCCTGTTGGCAGCTCGTGGCCTCTAAGCTCAAGGTGCTGTGTTTGATCTTAGTTGTGGGTGGACGTAGCCACCATTCCATGCGGCAGTTGAACGAGCAGCCTTGTTGTTAAGAGTGCACACTCTGGGCCGGCCGAGTGGTGCGGAGGTTAGGTGTTGGCTTGGGATGCCGGCGGCCCCGGTTCGGGTCCCTCATGTGAGGGCCAGTGCCACTGTCCTCAAAAAAAAAAAAAAGGGGTGCACCCTCTATGCTCTGAGCCATCCAGGTGGCAGCTCAGCTCAAGGTGCCAAATTCAGTCTTAGTTGTAAGTGGGCATAGCTACCATCCCATGCAGGAGTCGAACCAGCAGCCTTATTGTTAAGAGCACACGCCCTATCCACTGAGCCATTCGGTGGGCAGCTCAGCTCAAGGTGCTGAGTTCAATCTTTTTTAGTTGCAGGTGGGAGTAGCCCACCATTGAACAGGCAATCCTGTTGTTACACCAGTTGAGCCATCCTGCCACCTGTTGGCAGCTCAGCAACAGCTCAGCTAGTGCTCAGGGTTCACTGGCCCATGTGGGAATCAAACCGGCAGCCCTGTTGCTCAGAGCACGAGCTCTAAGCCAACTCTTAACCAACTGAGCCACTCAGCCAGCCCCAGGCCTGGTTCTTAATCACCCACAAATACCACCTCGCTTTATTCCCTCTCCCACCTCAGCTCCACCTCCACTTCTGTTAATGATTCTGTTGTCTCTTTCCCTTTGTTTCCCATTTTACTGGCTGGACATCAAAGTTTGGGTGGGATTAGAAGCTACAAAAGAGGCAGAAGGAAGTCACTTGGGTACTTAATAGTAAAGTGGATGAAAGCCATGCATCAGCCAATCTAGAATTATCTTGGATTGCCTACGTAAGAAATACCTTTCTATTGTGCTTAAGCCATCACAATATTGGGGTTTTCATTTCAAATAGTTAGCATAGCTAATAATTAGTATATGTTACTGTTTCTTGATTAGAGCATAAAGGATATATGTAGAAAATATAGTCCACCACTAGAATACCTTAGGAAAACAATGAATAAGCAACTAGATATATACATGAACAATAACAAAATGAATAAAATATTTGTCAATAGAATTAGAAAATAAAGTCATTATTTGGACAATACATATTTACTTAAGTTTCTACTAGGTGACCAAACCCAAAGGAAAAATCAGGAGGCTGCCAAACTCTTCAAAATATATAGAATGTGTAACTGTTCATAAATTACCTAGTCAGAAGATCAGCTAAAAAGCAATGCCACACTCATTCCGTTTATCCTTATTTACAGAGATGGAAGGGCAAATAGTCATGAAGCACCCCAAACCCAGAAGACTTCACTTAAAACCTTGGTATTTGGCCTACTCTGTGTGATTCAAAAGAAAAATAATACAGCAAACAATGATTTTTTTTCATCTTACTTCAGATCACTTAGGTTTGTTTGCTTTGTTTTGCTTTGGTCACTTTCACTGCTTATTAGCACTTCCATGAAAATTGGTTAAGGAGGGGAATCTGAAAATCAACACTCAACAGTATTGATCTACATAACTGGTGTTAGTCCCATCACCTCTGCTCCCTTGCCTGTATGGCCACTTAGTATCAATCATGTTTCCATGACATCACTCTAAGGTAGGCATTAGCATTTGAAAAATGAAACAAGCATTCCCAGCAGCAGACACTAGACTGTATTTATAGAATACTGGCAACAGAAAGGAGCCTGAAAATGGCATTTTCAAGGCTACATTCAATCCATTTATTGCTATAAAGAAAACATCTCCAATATTAAGAATCCTGTATTGCAAAAAACTGAAAAATATTCATTAACTAAAATCAATGCTTTCCTTTTCTTGCAAACAACGTTGTTTGCTTTAGGAAAGTGCTGAATTTTTCCACTGTTCACCAAAATGTATCTTCACCCTTTATGAAATAAAAACATTTCGTGAAAGGTCTGGCTTTAATTATCATTTTAATTGTTGTTTCCTAAGAGACTCACAGGTCTCAGACAAAAATATTTTAAAAATTCCATTATAACTGTTCAGTTTTTCAAACTAGCAATAGAATATACTGTTTTTATGAATCAAAAATTTACAGTATTGCTGTGTGTAGTCTTTTCGCTATAATTACATTGTTAGTATAATTGTCCCTATATATCATTTGTTAGCTTAACATTTTCATTGAATATCTATTATATGCAAGACACTGCATTAGGTGCTGAGGATTTAAAGACAACATGACACAAACTGGTTCCGTACATGAAAATGAATAATATGAACATACACAAAAGAAGTAAGGCATGACCACATTGCTCATGGAAGGGTCTTGTACGTGAGAGACAGATGCAGGTTTAAAAAGAGGGTCATTATGCTATAACTTGAGAAATGTTCTATTTATGTCCCAGAAGTCTGTGACACTGGGTGTCTCATCTGACTCTAGAGAGGAAACACCTACAGAGTGAAAAACTAATAAGACAATATTTTCAAGTGTTTTATGTAAAATTTCAGTCGTCTGTGAAATATTTTAATGTTGTTAGATTGATTAACCATTAAAAGTTGGTATTTAATTGTCTCTGGTTTCTACTATATTTGCATACTGTTTTTTTGTTTGTTTGTTTGTTTGTTTGTTTGAATTGTGATTGGTGGGCCAAGGCATTCCTTCATTGTCATGAATAATCAAAAATAAATTTATTTGACACAGATTAAAGATGAGTGCAAAAATTTGTTCTTAGGGTTTCTAAGCTTTCTTTAAAGATATTTGCAATAGCGTTTGTAAGTTAGACATTTGCATTATAAATGACCAAATCTTCACAAAATTTAAGTCTTATTATTACTTATACATAAAATATTAAAAAGAATTTATCATATATTTTATAAATAAAAAACTCTTAGATAATTAAAGTAATATGCTTATTGAATATACAGTGGGGTGAAGGCAGTCTCTTCAATAAATGGTGTTGGAAAAACTGGATAGACACATGCAAAAGAGTGAAACTGGATCACTTTCTTACACCATATACGACAATAAACTCAAAATGGATTAAAAGCTTAAATGTAAGATCCAAAACCATAAAACTAGCAAAAACCTTATCCAGTAAACTCTTTGACATTGCTCTTCATATTATTTTTTGGATATGTCTCTTCAAGCAAAGAAAACAAAAGAAAAAAATAAACAAGTGGGACTACATCAAACTAAAGAGTTTTTGCACAGCAAAGGAAACCATCAACAAAATGAAAAGACAACCTCCTAAATGGAAGAAGTTATCCACTAAGGATACAACTGATAAGGAGTCATTATCCAAAATATATAAGGAACTCATACAACTTAACAGCAAAAAGACAAGTGATCCAATTAAAAACCGGGCAGAGGACCTGAATAGACATTTCTCCAAAGAGGACATACAGGTGGCCAATAGACATATGAAAAGATGCTCAACATCACTAATCATCAGATTAAAGTAAAACCACAATGAGATACCACCTCACTCTGGTCAGAATGGCTATCATCAAAAAATCAACAAAGGGGCCGGCCGAGTGGCGTGGTGGTTAAGTGCTGGCTTGGGAAGCCAGCGGCCCCGGTTCAGGTCCCACATATGAGGGCCAGTGACACTGCCCTCAAAAAAAAAAAAGATCAACAAACAACAAATGCTGGTGAGGATGTGGAGAAAAGGGAACCCTCCTGTACTGTTGGTGGGATTGCAAACTGATACAGCTGCTATGGAAAACAGTATGGAAGTCCCTCAAAAATTTAAAAATGGAGCTACCATATGACCCAGAAATCCCACTTCTGAGTATTTATCTGAAGAAATTCAAAACCCTAATTAAAAAAACAAAATGCACCTCTGTGTTCATTGCAGTACTGTTTGCAATAGCCAAGAAATAGAAGCAGTCTAAAGGCCCATCAATAGATGAATGGACAAAGAAGTGGTACATATAGAAAATAGGATATTTCTGAGCCATAAAAAAGAATGAAATCATACCATTTGCAACAACATGGCTAAAACTAGAGGGCATTATGCTAGGTAATTAATCAGTCAGAGAAAGGTAAATACCATATGATTCCATTTATATGTGGAATCTAAAAAACAAAATAAATAAGCAAACCCAGATACAAAGAACATTTTGATGGTTGCAAGATGGAGGGGGGGTTGGGGGGGGAAGAAAAAGGGGAAGTGATTAAGATGTACAGATTACCAGTTTAAAAACAATCAAGAGGATGTAAAATACAGCATAGGGAATATAGTCAATATATTGTAGTAACGATGTATGATGTCAGAGGGGTACTAGGCTTATCAAGGTTATCACTTAGTAAGTTATATAGAGGCATAATCACTATGTACACCTAAAACTAATATAAAAATGTGTTAGAAAAAAAGAAATTACTGCAATCAATCCTGTATTTATATTAGAATCGACGGGGGATATTTTAAAGATACCTGTGCTGAATCCATTGTTATATTCTTGCAACATGAAGAGTTTAATTTTTTTTCCCAAATAAAAGTTTAAGTTAAAAAAAAAGTAATATGCTTATTTAAGAGACAAAAACATATCTATGGAATTTAGAGTAAGCCTGAATTCATCCCTGAATTCTGATCCAGCTGTCACTACCACTTTTTAGTAATTTTAAGGAAGTTAGGAAAACATTTAAATGTTCACATTGGTAAAAGAGGGAGTTAGATTTGATTCTTTGGTGATTTCCAATGATAAAATTCTGTTATTCAAAAATACCTTATCCAGGGAGGCTCTTAGATATTCAGTGACAATTTGACGTTGAGATTCCTCTCGCAGATCAGGATATCAAATATGGCTATCTTTGTGCAAACACAACCCCAGGGTCATGGAATTAAGGATATGACTAGGATTCTACATCTTCAGAAACTCAAGTCAAGATTCTTGTTCTCTTTGCATGTTAAAGCTTGTGGGCTTCTCAAACACTATTTCTAGGATTTCTTCTCTGACAGTTCCAGGAAACAGGTAAAAACTATGCCTCTTTTCTGGATCTTAAGTTGTCAGCATTAACTCTGGAATCACATCCTTTGAATGCCACATAAAGTTTTATGTTAACACTATACTGGAGACAGTCCCATGGTATATTTTGGGTTTGGGAATGAAACTGGAGTTATTTGACTTTCTTACTGAAGAAACATGAGTATTAAAAAGAATACAGGTTTGGAGTAAGACCGATGTAGGTTCAATTACTATTTCTGCTGCACACTGGCACTGTTTAAATGATTCAAGATCTGATCATTGGAAATGAGTTTCTCATATGGCTATAAGAATTAATAAGGACACATATGCAAAGTGTCTGATATGTAAATGTAAATCTTACTGCCCTCATCCTATTTGTTAATCTTCTTTCCTTTCTCCAGCTTTCTTTACTTATTTTCAGGAAAAAAAAAATGTTCTTTGAAATATAATCTTTAAATGTTAGGTGTTAGAGAATAGTGTTATGATAATCTGTTCTCTCATCACCTTGCCATTCTGAATTTTATGTCCAAGAAAAGCATACACACTAGAAACAATTGCCAATCAATGAAAAAAAAATTCTAATTACAAGTAATTAAAGATGGGATGGGTTTCAATAACCTACAATGCAGGGATTGGTTGGCAAATATACTGTAGCATCCTGATTAGTCCAGGAAGGCTAAACAAATTATTTATTTAATCTTCTCTCAATCTGTGATTTATCTGAATCATCTAATATTTTACCTCTTTACAAATATGTGGTGGGGATGGAAGGGGGCTGCAAAGGACATATAAAGGATCAGATAGCTTTTGTTTCAACTACTCAACCTACTAAGGAAACACACCCAATGACTGTTCTACTCTCTGCCTCTTTACATTAACAGCATGAGCCTTGGATAGGAGGAGTTGGGGAGTAACAGAATCATTTCTCCATCTCTTCCAAAGCAACATTAGAGAGAGGAAGGAACAATCACTCCATATCTATATTTATTCAACTTTTGAAATAGTTTAACTCTTATAAATTGTACCCTGTTATTCCAGTAGTCAAGCATGTGTACCTCTGTTTTAGCGAAGTTTTTAGAGCAAAGGTGATAGAAATTCAAATTTTGTAATTTGAGAAACTAAAATGAAACAGGACTGATATATTAAAGTTTGTATGCATAATCATTTGGAAAGAAGAATACCGAGCCTCATTAGGAAAAAGAAAACATTCTCCCAAACCTAAACCATTTCCACTAGCACAATGAGGGTCACATGGCATGCTGATCATATATGTGTATATATGAAATATATATATATTTCACTGTAATACGAGTAGTCACCACCCTTGTTTATGAAATTAAGCAGTTAATGTTGTTATAGAATTTCAGTGTACTTGCTATAGGGATTCACTGAAAACAGTTAAAAAGCAAAAAGTTCTTGATTTAGTATTTAATAATTTCAAATCATTGTAAATATAAATGAGAATAAGAGAGCTATGTACAGCCCTAGCTCATTTACTGTATAATACTTTTATGATTGGATTAATGGAGTAAGGTTCTCAGTGAATCTGCCTATGATGCATGAAAACAGTGTTGACATACAGAACTCTTTCTTCCGTTCTTTCTTTCTTTACTGTTATTTATTATTTATTTATCTATTCATTTTTTTGAAATGAGGCAAAATTATTTAGTAATTAAGAGTCACCTCTGAAACCAGAGTATCAGGTGTCCCCAAATTTTACTACATACTGACTTTGTGACAATGGTCAAGTTATTTTACTTTTGTTGCCTCATGTTTCTTACCTTAAAATATAATGAGTATAAATGTGATAGTCTTACAAGAATTAAATGAATTAATATATGTAAAATGCTGGGAATAATGCCTGGAAATATAATGTGTACTGTTTCAGTATAATTCTGACATTAACCAAATTGCTTTGAAGTTCATTCTTAATGAATCAGATTGATAATTTTTTTCCTAGTAGAAAATAAGTGTTAAAATGACAAGGGTTTGTCTGTGCTGTTATATCATGAATTTAGAATTGCCTGACTCACGTGTTAAAAAAAATAATAATAATAATTTTATATATATATATATATATATATATATATATATATATATAGAGAGAGAGAGAGAGAGAGAGAGAGAGTTCATTTTTAAATTACTTTAAAAATATGGAGGAGCCCCACAGAGACTTCAAAGGTAATTATTCCCATTTTTTTTCTTTTTCTTTTTTAATTGTATTAAATTTATTGGGTGACATTGGTTAACAAAATTATATAGAATACATGTGTACAATTCTATAATATATCATCTATATATTGCATTGTGTGTTCACCACCCAGTCAAGTCTCTCTCGGTCACCATATATTTGACCCCCTTTACCCTCTTCTACCTCCCCCAACCCCTTTCCCTATTTGTGTTTGTCTATGTGGTTTTGATTGTTTGTCTTATAATTTTCACTTTAGATATAAGGTATCTGACACTCAGAAAGATGGGGTATAAGCTGTTCAAGATCACTGACTAAATTTTAGAGCCAGAATTTATGACTTGTAGACAGAATGTGATTTTGCTCTCATTGACAGGGAACATATCTATTTTCAGATTTCTACAGAAACCTCTATGCTATACAACAAAGTAGTTGAGTTGAATTTAGGAATTAGAAGTTTTCATTTCAAAGTATAAAGTTTAAAATGTTTTCAGAAATGAATATTTCAGTTATATCTCAACACACTCAGCAAAAGTGACTCAAGATGGCATCAAGCAGGCCAAGCAGCCAACCTCTTAAATTTTAGCAAAGGAGATTTCATTGATTTTCATCCTAGTTGAAGGTTGTTTTGAAATAAGTTGGTATATAGCTCATAAAACATACAAAAAAAGAAAATCAGAAAACAAAGTTGAAATTGTCCAACAGTCAAAACTTTCGAGAAGAAAAAAACTATGTCTGTCATCAAATAAAGGGTAGGAATTAATTATTTTATGCCTGATGAGAAAACAAATCAAATAATGTTCACCTATTTGCAAATATAATTGAAATTCATGCATCAAGAAATGCATGTTCTTTTCTGATTTTTGCAAGAATGGAAATTTAAATCAATATAAAAATATGTGATTTTCTGTAGCCAAATTTATAATAATATGCTTTTCAAAAGTTCGTATTTACTTTATCTCATAGAAAGAGTCTTTATAAATGATAAAAGTTAGTCACCTTAAAGAGGTAAAAATCAACTGAAGAGCAGCCATGGTCAGATACGCCTGTTAACTGGTTTATTGCCTAATATGCATTGCATCAAATTCCTTAAGTAGAACTTTAGATTAACAAGCATTATTTTTAAAGAAAATTTTAAATTTTATGTGGTAGAAGGATGTTATACATTTCTGAATTACTTATATGATGACATTAAAAATAAAAGCACATATTCTATACAGTCTTTGAGATTTTTGAACAGGTATAAGAAAAACAGACAGAGTAAAATATATTCATTCAACATCCAACAAATATTTATAAAATACCAGGCAGTGTCCTAGGGTAAGACTGATAATTTCTTCCTTTTTGAATTCATAATCTACTCAACATTGGATGATTTTGTCCATGATTCAACATAAGAGAGTGAGGTCACAGAACAATAATGATAAATAGTAAGGCAGACTTAATAGGAAAGCACAGAATTCAGAAATTTAGGATTTATTTGTTGGTTTTCTTTTGTTTATTCACCTTGTATATTTCCTTATTTTCCTTAGGATTATAGGTAACCATTCAAGGATATGAAGCAAATCTGGCGGAAAAGACGGGCTAATTCATAAATTGTATTCTTATACAATCTTCAATGTCGATGAACCAGCAATTTAACCAAAAACATTTAAAATATAACACCTTTCATGAAATATTCTCAGTAAATGAAAGCAAATTCTGAGCAGCACAAATTTCAAAAGTTATTTTAGGATAAAATGCAATTGTTCTATAAGTTTCATTCAAAATAAAATGATGATTTACTATATTCTAGAAATTAAACTAGTGGTATCTATAAATATAATGGGGAATAAAAAAAGTTCCTGCCCTGCACATTCTCATATTTCAATAACAGCATTAAAATTACATAAAATTATAATTAAACATCTTAAAATTACTTGTATCTAGATAGATAATAAACAGAGACAAAAAGATAAGGTACAATTAAGTATACCTGGGCTCACAGAGAAAGATGAACTTAATTGTGCTTAGAGAAGACAAGGAAGATTTCCTGAGGAGTTTCTATTTTTCCCTAGTGTCAAAGGAATGGAAACTTTTCAGCCAAGCTGAACAAGAAAGGTGAACTTTCTGGCAGAAGGAACAGTATATAAAAATGTGTATTAATTTTAGAGATTATAAATGAGTTAGAGAAGTAGGGCCCTCAAACCATATGGAAAATTTACAGTAATTAAAATTAGAAAATTGGAAATGTCAGGTTTCGGACAGCCTTGTTCTCATATTTAAGGAGTTTGGGTGATTGGGACTGTTGAGACTAGTTTTAAAAATATCACTTCACCACCAATGTAGAAAGTGGTGTGCAAAAGATAAGAAACTAGAGCCAGAGAACACAGCAACAAAGCCAATTCAATGGTTCAAGAAAAAATATATGCAGTCATGAAATATGTCAGAGGGAAATAAGGGAAGGGGATGGATTAAAGTGACCTTAAGAAGTTGGACATGAAAGTATCTTTTTGTCCAATTAGATGTGAGTGCTGGCTACATCTAATTATTCAATATATGTTTTTTTCTCTCTTCTTTTTAAATTCTGATTCATTGAACAGATTGGCACTCAGTCAAACTTTTGAAGCCTTATGCTTCTAGGCACTCTCTATTGGTCTGACATGCTTCTTTTTTTCCCCAAATTTTATATATAAACATACACACACACACACACACACACACACACACACACACACACATATTTATTTATTTATAGGAAGAAAAAGATTTTTAAAAAGACATGGAAATGAGAATAAAGAGAGAGAATTAAGACCAAAAAAAAGTGACAGTGACGAAAAAGAGTAACCAGGAGTTAACCCTAGAAACTAAATCAACATTGGTTAGCTGGTTAGTTTAGTCTTTGACATGCAAAAAAATTAAAAAAATAAAAATACAAAATACAAAATAAAAATCTATTTTAAAACACTGTAATAATAAAATATTATATCTCATTTAAATCTTCTTTGTGTAAAATTTCCTAGACCAATGGAATATTGCTTGGCTAAATGTATTTTTAGTCTAAGGTGTTAAATTTATACTCTATTATGAAATCCTACCCCCAAAAAAGGTAATTTGGTATGATCTGTGGTTGTGTTCAGACATAGGATATATTATTCCTAATTTCATTAGTTTCTAAATATTGGTAATTGCTAACTCCTCTGCTGAGACCTTTCCTTGTCGCGTATCCCATAACAAGTAAATTGGACATTTGTAGTAAGATAAGCAAAGGAGCTACTGAAAAAGTGTATTTTCTCTGTCTCTCTTCTCTACAGTTTATTTTATTTTCCACTGTGATTCCTCATCATATACGAGTGATACATGTGGACATTTACAGTGCGAATTAATAAGTAAAAGACAAGTCTCAAAATAGGACAAAGAAAAAATTGACCTAAGTTATCTAGGGTGGGCTTTGCTCAGGAATGGACAAATTCATTAGACTTTAATTCAATTATCTTTCAAGTAAATATTAATGACATTAACCGAACTGTTCTTTTCAAAGTGACCCAAGCTGTAATCGAAATGCTTTTAGGAAATAATGCTTCACATAACTATCCTTTACAGATCTTTTGTTTTACACAGTCATGGAAATAGTATACCCAATGGCAATGAGCATTAGTAGCATGATAAAGTAGAAAAAAAGAAAAAAAAAATTAAATTTATTGATATTTTCTTGTTAAAGCAAGTCTTGCTTTTCATCTAGGCTTATTTAAAAAAAAAATATGATCTATTTGGTTAAGAGCTCACTCAAGAGTGCGAGCTGAGCTCTGAGCAACAGCAGTTCGATGCCCAGCCTGAGCTGAACTGCCAATGAGCTGCCAACAGGTGGCAGGATGGCTCAGCTGAGGAAAAAAAAAAAAAAATATATATATATATATATATATGTATATGTATATGTATATATATGATCTATGAATTGGCATGATTTTTTAACTACTATCAACTTCAAGTTTCTTTGTCTAACAAAGAAAAACCAAAGATTAGAAAGGTACAAAATGATGCACATTGTAAAAATACTTGATTTCACTATGGAACGTATTTCTGTTTTGATGCATTACCATTTCTCTAAATGTATGGGCATTTATCCACAACCTTTAAAATAATGAAGTCCACTTGGTCCTCCATCTCCCATTAATTCTAGGCTGTCATTGAATTTAATTGTAAACAGAATTGGTGGTGATATTATTGAAGATACTTGCTTTTACAAACTGATAATTCCTCCCTGATCATCTTTTTTAAGGCTATTCAAATCTTAAGTGCTTACTCACATACAAGGCATTTAAGATTTAAGTAAATTATCTTAGAGATGAACTTGAGAGCTGATTCACTTTCTGAAATAATATTAAACTAGATGACATCCTTTATGTGCTATCTATTCATTTTACCACTTCCCAGGGTTTCATCTTAAATAATTTTCTAATAGTTAATATTTTCCTGATTATTTCTGCAAGCAAACCTTAAGTCAATTTACAAATATACAAAACAATAACAACATAAATTCAAAACCTGCCATTTAAAATGTTATCAGCACAAGACAAAAGCAGTCTCAAAACCACCATAGAAAGTGAGTGTGCTATGATTGAAATACAGGATAAGAAGGCAACTTTAATATCACATGATCAGAAAGTTGTAGTGGAGAGATCCACTTACTGAAAATTTTTCAACTGCCAACAACACTAATGCCCAAAAATTTTCATAAAATTATTTCTTTTAGTCAAGACATTATGTCATACAGAGTCCACTGTATACTTTATTTCTTTGGGAAAATAACAGCTATTAATGTGCCAGCTTTAATTAATTGACTTGATGGTTTGCATGGTATTTAATAACTTTGTTTGATAACTATTGTTTATATGGTTGGATTTCCATATTCTCCTGCACCAAATGCTACATGCTCTGCTTCATAATAAATACAAACCAAGAGAAATGTCTGCCAATATAATTCTGACAGACCTCCATTTTTCGCACTGGTAAAGGGTGGAGTGGGCTGTGCTACTAGAAAGACACTTTGAGTTCCTTTTAACCTTTTTCTCTCTTTCTCTCCCATTCATTAGATTGGAGAGCAAATATTTGGACCTTGGTCTATGTGGAGTATATTTGGCTACAAAGGGTGACTTAATATAATTAACTACAAACCTGCAGGCATATGAAATAAAGTGAAGTGAAATAACTGGCTCATAGACTCCATCACAAGGGGTGAAACATGCTAGTTGGGTTCATATTTTGGAGTGGTAGTGGTTTAGACTGCTATATGTCCTCAAAGAGTTTCACCTGAATTTCAGGAAACAGGGAAATGAACCTGTGGCATATGAATATTTATTGAGAATATACCTATATACCTTCCTCTCTATTTATTTATATTTTTCTCTCATCTATCTATCTATCTATCTATCTATCTATCTATCTATCTATCTACTTACCTACCTACCTAACACATAGTGATAACTGGTATGCAGGAAAATGGATCAGTGTAAAAGGAATACAGTGACAGATTTGGAGAGGGCAGGGACTAGTTAGAGAAAGTAGACCAGTAAGAGGTCTTTCGATGGCATTTGAGCACAGACATGATGAAGTGAGGGATGAGACAGATAGCATGAGGACAGCAATGAATGAAAAACATTTTCCCTCTACCCATCTTAGATTCCTTGGCTTGAGAAACAAACTGATAAGAGGCAGAGTAACAAGAGAAACAAAAACAGTGTTAATTACATATCTATGCATCGGTATTCACAAAGACAAATGTGTCAAAGAGATAGATAACTAAAGCTTTTACACATCTTAGACTAAACAAAGGAAAAGGGTTTTGGAATTCTGGATAGAGGAAACAAGTTATGGGAATGTGACCAGGGAAAATATAGTAAACAAGAGTTGTTCAGAAAAGTTTGTTATGCAGATTTCAGTCAGCAACGTTTCATTAATACAGTTGTTAAGAGTTCTCCCCTTTCTATGAGAGAGGGAGATATCTTTATAAATATACATTTCCCTTATAAATGTAAATTTCCTTTGCACAAAGAAAACTTTTGCCATGTATTTAAAGATTTTTCTGGTCTGCTGATTCTCAATAGCCTTTAGCTCAAAATAATCCATATGCTGAAGAACTATATTGTGAAGTTACATATTCTGGCACCCTTTATTATAATATTACTTTGCAAAGACACTCATCCAAGATTTGTTTGTATTTTGGCAGATACACACTACCTGGATAATTCAGTATCATAGATGCTAACCAATATGCAAATAAAAATCAAATTCTGTTATTTTTAAAACAGTTTTCTCCAAAATTAAAGCCAGCCTTATAAATTTTACTTTAATAAAATTATTAAATGTAAAATGAGCCTAAGAAAATAAAAACCTAGAATAATTGTGGAAATACCAGAAGTTTTGAGAATGGCCGGGGGCAAAATGGACAAGAGATTAGTCAGTAAAGGGCAAAAATATCTTGCTATGAGATAATATGAAGTATTTTAGGATGAAGCAGCTGAACTTTTTTCTTCTCACTTTATCTACCCAATCATCCAGTACTAAAATGCCCTGAATATGTGAAAGCATCAATTCCTCCTAGATCTCTTTTCATTGTGTGGCTCAGCAGGTGTCTTTTTAAAGGTAAAATGTTCATGGTTGTCATTAACAATTGTGGGGATCTGTGACCATGGTGAGCGCTTCCTTTGTTCCCTCTGGAACTTTCTCTAACAGCTTTTCAATTCTCACTAGGAAAATTGAATCTATCTTTTCCAACTGTTCATCATTAGGTAATTGCATTCCTATTTGGGTAATTATCTCTTTAATGAGAAAATTACATTTCTTCTCAATTTCTGCCATATTTCTGAAAACCAATTTATTTAGTTCAGTAATATTAAAGGCCAACTACCTAAAAATATTTACCTTTTTAAAAACTTAGATCAGTTTCAGACAAATTCATCAGATTTTTTACTATAAATCTCCTTGTAGAAACACTTGACACAATCATCCTTGACCAAATGCTTATTGTCTTTATCTGCAAATTCTCAAGAATGATTATTCCTTGGATAGTCATGAAAAAAATAATTTATTTTCTTTGATTCTAAGTTTTGATGAATAGTTTCTATTTTGAAATTGAACTTTCCTCTTTAGTAACTTGGTAACTTTGAGGCTGGACATGAGATCTAAAGCTATTGTGTCCTCACATTGCTTATTTGCAAATGTAGTTGAGGGCCTAAACGTTTTCAAAGAGGTAAATTGTGGGAAACAGATAACAGCTTTCTGTGCTCTCAGAATTCCAAAAATTCTATATAGGTTTTTTGTTTGTTTTTACCACATGAAATACACTTATTAGTTTATAGTAAATAGTGTTAATAGTAAAAATGTTTATTATATGCCACAGTGATACATTTCAAATGATGGTGTATATTTCATCATCAGAATAATTCATTAAAAAAAGTCAATTCTTTTTGAGATATGACCTAAAATTTTTCAGATAGATACAAAATATCTTTAAACATCTTTAAGATAGCACAACCTAAAGTACAAATTTCAATTTTTAAATATCATACAAGATAAATATCTATGTCTAGTTATAAAGCACATGTAATCTCAATAATTTTGCAACACAAAATCACATTAATTTGATATGTTATTTAAAGGACCATATGTAATGTATATTAGTCAAAAGGTTATCAGTCTATTAAAAAAAAATTAAACAGGACAAATTCAGATATCTAATTTGCTACACTAATCAATTCATGAATCAGGCAACTTTCCATCTAGCAACTCAATGGCGAGTTTGTACAGAATGGAGGTTCTTGTATAAGAAGATGGATGGGGCAAAAGATCCAAGAACAAAAGTAAGGAAAGGATTTTTCTTGGCAGGGACATTTTTCCTTTGGGGGAAGAGAACTGGCAGGGTTTTTACCATGCAGATTGCCTCTTCTTTCTATGGGGGAATGGAGAGGGCCCATGTGACAGATTACCTTATTGGTGATCCACCAGAAAATTCCAGACTGATTAAGATAATGTTTCTGGGAAAGGCTGAAACTGCAAATGGGTCAGGTATTAACACCATTTGGGGCCAGCAGTTCTCTCTTTAACAAGTCTGAGTCCAATTCCTGCCAATTTCTAGCTTTGTGATCTTGGGTAAATTATTACAACTTCACTGAGGCTATGGTTTTTCATTTGTAAAAAAAAAAAAGGGGGTTAGAGGGCCGGCCGAGTGGTGTGGTGGTTAAGCACTGGCTTGGGAAGCCAGCGGCCCCGGTTCAGTCCCACATGTGAGGGCAGTGACACTGCTCTCTGCTCTCAAAATTAAAAAAAAAAAAGGGGGGGGTTATAATACCTGCCTAATAGAATATTATATCCTGTTGTAAGGATAAAAATATAAGAAATATCTGTAAGCTGAGCACAGTGCCTGAGAAACAGTTAACATTCAATAAATTATGCTTTGTTCATTCATTTATTCAACATACATTTAGTGAGCATTTGCACTGCTTACTAGGCTTAGGAATAAAAACTAGTGAATATATATGAATGACAGTGACAAGCTCATCTAGGAGATTAGAACAGAGAGGGCTATCGTAGGGTTGAAAATTCAACTTTAAATATGCTGGTCATAGAAATCTCAATAATGAGACAAAATTTGAGCCAAGACAAAAATGAGATGAAAACACACATTATGAGAAAATATGGGAGATGTAAAATCCAAGGAAAGGGGGCAAAAAGTGTAAGAGCTTTGAGATGAGAATGTACTTGACATATTTAAACAGTAATAAGGAGGTCACTGGATCTTGAAGACCCAGTTAAAGGAGGAAAGCAGTAGAAACCAATGTTTATTTATTTTTATGATGATGTGTCAGGAATATTTTAGGTGCTTTTCTTTTACCTCATGTAATCCATAAAAAAATAATGAAGGCATTATTCTCCCCATTGTACTCAGAGGACACTGAGGAGTAGAGAGATTAAATAACACCTGGTAAGTGATAGGGCAACCATTTAAACCTAAGACGTCAGGCTCCTGAGACTCTGTTCTAAACCACTGCATGGTAGGATATGGAATCCGAATGGTTAGGGGAGGGGAGGCTATTGCACACTCTTAAGACTAATTCAAGATAAGAAGCCACTTGAAGATTTTTGAGTCCAGGGTCATGATTTTTGTTTTAACAGGATCACTATGCCTATCTAGCTAAGAATCACTGTGAGGCCAAAGGCAGAAGAAGGGAGATCAGTTAGGAAGCACTTACAGTTAACAAAAGTGAGCAATGGAATAAGAGTCACGAAGGTGGTGAAACAATGGTGAAAAAACCGAGAATCAGTATATTTTATAAAAGTAAAGCCAATAGTATTTGCTGAAAGAATGAATGTGGAGTAATATGTGTTCAAAGAGAACTGTTTCCTTTCTCACCAACTAGGAGAATGGAGTTGCCATTAACTAAGATGGGAGGACAAGATCTAGGGGTGAAGGTGAAGAGGCTAATTTTAAAGAAGCTACATTTCATATTCCTGTTTGACATCTGAAGGGGAATTGATGAGTGCATTATATAGGGCATACAAGTCTGGATTCTTTACCATGTAGATAATATTTAAAGCCATGAAACTGGATGACATTGCTACAAGAATGAGTGTAGATCAGCAAAACCTAAGAGGTCCAAGGGTACTTTCAAACTTTCAATCTTTAGCAGCAGGGAGACAAGGAATAAGTAAGAATAATAAGAAGAAAGGGCCGGCCAAGTGGATCAGTTGGTTAAGAGCACAAGCTCTGAGCAACAGGGTCATGGGTTTGATTCCCACATGGGCAGTGAGCTATGCCCCAGCTGAGCTGTTGCTGAGCTGCCAATAGGTGGCAGGATGGCTCAGCTGGTAAGAGCATGTGCCCCTAACAACAAGCCTGCCAGGTGGACTCTCGCATGGGATGGTGGGCTACGTCCACCCACAACTAAAATTGAACAAGGCCCCTTTAGCTGAGCTGCTGCAAGCTGCCGATGGGTGACCGGATGGTGACTGGACTTGGAGCTGAGCTAGCTGTGCCCTCCACAACTAAGACTGAAGGACAACAACTTAGCTGTTCCCCTTCCCCAATTCCCCAATAAAATCTTTAAAAAAACAAAGAAGAAGAAAAATAAGAAAGACTAGCTATTGAAGTAGAAGGAAAACAAGGAGATTGTTGTGTCATGTGTGCCTAATGCAGTTGTTCCTAGGTAGAGAGATTGTGTTAAAAGCTGCTGAAAGGTCACACAAGATGAACACGGAACGCTGTTAGAATTAACAAGACGGATGTCATTTTGTCATTTGTAATCCAGAAAATAGCTTTGGTTGAAGGTTGGAGGCAAATATGTACATATATTGCCAGGAGATATATGTTGAAAGAATATAAAGTGACCCAGGTATTGCTAAATTATTTCAACAATGGGGAGTAATTACTATTGTTACCATATTAGACATTTAAGCTTCACCCCAGTTAACATATCCATTTCAAACTTTATAACCATGGTGTTCTTGATAACATATCTTATCTTTGACTTCATTCTAGAAGCTGAGAATTAGAGATATTCTATAACAGAGGAATAGGCCACATATTATTACAACTGTGGGATAATGACAAATGTTGAATTTTTGAGATGCTGCAATTTATTGAAATAAATACTCTTTTAGCTCATGTATTTTTGTTTGTTTGTTTGCTTTAGCCCAAATAAATGCCACTGTCAGCAAGCAAATGGGAATAATTTGTATCACAGCAAGAAAGGAAGAAGATAACAAAAGAACAGCGTAAGCCAACTACAACCTCCTTTCCTTTGATCACTCTCCTTTCATAACCAGAGCTCAGTGATTAAAGAGTCTGTCTATTTACTGGATGCCTTGAAAAGGCAAGTCAAGGTAGAAAATGTTGTAGTTTAAGGAAAAAAATTGGATTTTTTAACCTAAAATATTAAGTATTTGAAACATTGTAAGTGAATAATTTTGGAGAGCTATGGAACATCCATTTTTATGACAGCTTTCTGATAACTATTTTTCAGGAAAATGCTAGCATCCTTTCCACTGAAAAATGCTTACATTATCTTTTACCTTTATTTTTGAAATTCTTAAAGCAGCAATGTGTCTCATTTTTCTCTTGAGACCTAGAGACAATCTCATAATACATCCCAAGAAGGAAGCTTTGAAATGTGAATATGGACTTGGTTTGAGGAAAGTCTGAAAATTTACAAGTCTTAGATAAACTTAGTTATACAGGATTGGGGTGCAGAGAGTGTAGGTGGTTCTTCCAATTGTTTGGTCTCTAAAGAACGGTTGCACTTCCCAATACTCTCACAAATTAGCCTATTTTTGTGAAACTCCTGGCCTTCCAAGCATCTCCTCCTCTGCAGTCTGAAAAAAGGCTCTCAGCTTGGGCTACCACATATTAAAGATGCCACTGGAAGTTTTAGGCATCTTAAACAGATAATACAAAGAGGGAAATGGGTATTTTATGTATTTCTTGAACAAATAAATGGAAATACAAACAGAGAGGAGGAAGCAGTGAATATGCATCTTTAAGAAAAGTAGATCTCAGTAAAGCTATATACCCAGAGGTAGTTCACAATACTTAGGCTAAAATTAAGAGAATAGAAAGAGATCACTGAGACTGCTCACAGGAAGGGGAGGAGTCAGGTTATGGGTGTATATAGAATGATGAATAAGAGGTTTGTTTGTTGGAAAGTCCAATCAGCTGTCAAATAGAAACATGAGCAAACACTAAGATGATGCATAATGTATGGCAAATGAAAGGCCTTTACAATCTCACAAGGCCCCATCCCTAGAATGAAAAAGTTGAGTTTAGTGCACATGTCTCTAAAATTGTACTTGAAAAATAGAATTATAATTTTACAAGATCATTAATACTTATAGACTTACAAATCAAAATAACAATTATAATTTTTTATATAAACTTGTAAAATTCCCTTTCTTACCAGCCAAGTGGCTCAGTTGGTTAAGAGCTCGCTCAAGAATGCAAGCTGAGCTCTGAGCAATGGCAGTTTGATGCCAGCCCAAGCTGAGTTGCCGTTGAGCTGCCATCAGGTGGCAGGATGGCTCAGCTAAAATAAATAAATAAATAAATAAATAAATAAATAAATAAATAAATTCCCTTTCTTTCCCTTAATAGACTTAACTGTTCTCCAAAGATAATGTTAAATACAGATTTAAGCTTACTTTAAAAATCATTGTCTTGGTTGTCTTTACATTTTTACCAGATATGTATGTATCCATAAATAATATATTTTTTAGTTTTGTTTCCTTGTGATTTGCTTTGACTCATAATTGTTCCAATAGTCATCTGTGTTGATATTAGTAGCTGCTGTTCCTTCATTCTAAATACTGAATAATTTTCAATTATTTTGATATATTGTAATGTATTTATCCATTGTCCTGTTAGACATTGGGTTCACTTTTTAAAATTTGTTGTGCTATTATAAACATGTGACCACAATCATTCTTATGTTTGTACTCTGGCAAACATGCAAGAGTTTTTATAAATTATATACCACCTATAAAATGGATTGATGGGATATGTGATCTAGAATGTAGCACTTTACAAAAGATACCATGTTCAGGCTTTTGAGCCATAGCTTTCCAGTTCTCCTTGCTTAACGATCTGCAAATAAAGAGAGCCTAATTTTTTGACTGCAATTTTTGGTGTTTACTGTTTGGCTCTGCTAGCACTGGGTGGGTGAAGTTTATCTGTTCAGTAGCATTTGATTATTTTTATCATTAAAGTTGAAATCCTTTTCATATGGTCTGTCATTAATGATATTTGCCCTTCTCTGTCATGACTATTGTCATTGCCATTTTTTTAGTGGTTTATCTTTTCCTTACAATTTTTTAGTTACTTCTTAATTCTAGTCCTTTACAAAATTTATACAGAATATTTTTCTAGAGTGTGATTTGTTTTTATTTGACTCAAAAACTCATAGCATTTTGGTATCTATATTTAAATAAATAAAAGTAGCTACTGAAATTTTACTAGTAATAAGAGAACGTAAAAATGACCAGAACAATATTGAAAAACAGAAATAAACTCAAATCCTAGAAAAGAAAGATCGTATTTTTAAATAATTACTCACTGAATGTTAATCCACAGTATAAACCCAAATAAAAAAAAACTGGGGCCGGCCAAGTGGCACGGTGGTTAAGAGCTGGCTTGGGACACCAGCAGCCCAGGTTCGGATCCCACATATGAGGGCAGTGACTCTGCCCTCTAAAAAAAGAAAGAAAACTGTCAAGCCGTTCTATCAAAAGAAAATACATAGACTAGAGTATAGAGATGGGGAATAATAAAGAGACCAAGAGACATGAAGATCAGCTCAAATGTTTCAAACTAAAAGTAATTAGAATTTTATAAGAAAGAATATAGCATGGTAAGGAAGTAATATTCAAAGAGACAGTGGTTGAGCCTTTCCAAAATTAAAGGAATGACTCCTTAGAATCTAGAATACCTTGTTTGGAATGGTTAACTCTTTTGCTGAGAGATCTTGATAACGTTGTAAAGTTGAAGACACATGAGAGAACCACATGATTTTAATGATTTTAGAGCTGTGTGGGAGCTTAGAAATTATAGAGTTCCAAACCCTGATCCATTGAATGTCAGAGATATTATGGCATATGGTCAGGACTGCACAATTCAGGTAGTTAGAACAAGGGCTGCATAACTTCAGGAGTTTCCATTTACAATGATATCAACATGTATTGTGTCCCTTGGAGTTACTTAATGCATTGGCTTAATTCATTGGTGTATGCATTGGTAACAAGGAATGGCCAAGATCATACCCTCAGGATTTAAAAGCATAGCCAGGAACTGTAACTTATGTTACTATTTCATTGTATTAAAGTTTCTTTTATTAAAAAAAAATATTATAAGAGTTTATTTGAGCCAAACTGACATATGCTAGGAAGCAAGAGTTCAAATGCTGCCCTACTGAATTGTCTTCTTAAAGGCCATAAATACTAATCAGACAGACCTAGTTCTTAAAAGACCATGTGATTAAAATCTTATACTTGGTGTGACAAGGAGTCATTTCAAAAGAAAAAAAATCATGATTTATCTCCATCCTTCTTACTCTTACCTTTGTCAATTAAAGCTTTATTTGAAACAGACTTTGCTCCATAGATTTATTAAGCCTCCAGGTGCTAGGTGAGAAAAACCAAGCTTATATGTGGAAAACCCATCAGTGCTATTGATTGGGACATCTAGCCTCAGAGAATTACTCAGTGTGTTATTTCCCAGCTCTGTCTCCAGGACCTGTCCATGGAGGTGTCTTCTTCCCTTTAGAAAAGGAAGAAGTTCTGCCTGAGTTTCAGCAGATATGATATTTTGTTGTTTTTTCCAATAACTGAGAAATTAGAGACCTATTACTAACTCAAAAAAAAAAAAAAGAGCAATGTAATTCTGAAACTGGTGGCAGAGGTTAGCAAGGCATGGAGAAGGGAACATTTTTCTTCTGACTTTGTCTGATATATCTCCATGATTGTTTTGTATAAAGTTTTCGATCTCTACTTTGCTATAGATCTTGTTCACAAGATAAAAAGATAAATCTTTTTTTTTGTCTCCATTGTAGCTCTCTGTCATGCCTAAGTCTCACAAAGTTCCTAAAACCTGATTTTTTCTTCTCTAGATGTACAATAGACAATTATATAAAAGGAGACATCAATTTTATGATTTAATGGCTCAGCTTTAGCCACAAAATATTAGATTTGTTCACTTGTTTGGATATTATTAATGGGAAAGAAGGAGGGTAGCTTGCTCTGGTTTTCAAGCTATTTCCCTGTTTTAAAACTCCTTATGGAACTTGAATAACCTTAACATTCTGTCAAGTCCTGAGGACATACTACTTTGTCACCCAAGTACAGTATTGAAGTTGAAATTAAAACTAGTTAAATAAGAAGGAAGGACAGAGTTCCTTTATCCTTTGTACTCTGTAACTTTGAACTTGAAACCAAATGCAGTTGCTTGGTGTCTGCTTGCTGTGAGGTAACCTCAAAGGCAAAGGCTTTCAAATGACTGGTTTTCCAGGTTGCTTCTTAATGCGACTGCCTAACCTCTTATACCCATGCAGTATGGCCTCTGTACAATTGGTTTAATGAGGATATCCTCTAATTGCCCCCTGAAGTGACTTTTCATCTAGAACATTACGGATTTTAAGAGGTTAGGCAACCTTTTAAACTAAGATCTGTCCTTGAATTAAGAATGTGTGTATCCTACTCTATATATTATTTATGCAGTTCTAATGGGATGTAATTCCTGATATGAACCTTTGAATAACTGTTTTCATTATTGAAGAGCAAAACATTTTTTTCTAGGTTTTGTGTTTTCTCTCTTCATTTATTTATTTTATTTTGCCTTTATAACTCTCACCTCCTAGCTTTATTGAACAAACAAGCATGCAAACAAATACTGAAAAATATTTATTCAGTATACACCAAGAATATTTAAAACACTGTGAATGACAATAAGGAAAACAGAATAATAATACAGTGATGGAACAGTAGGGGCACTATTTTGGTTAGGACATTTATCGAAGGCTTTTCTGGGAAAATGTATATTTAGTGCCTACTTTTTTTTTTTTTTTTTTTTTTTTTTTGAGGGCAGTGTCACTGGCCCTCATATGTGGGACCGAACCTGGGCTGCTGGCTTCCGAAGCCAGCGCTTAACCACCACGCCACTGGGGCCGGCCTAGAAAATGTATATTTAAATAAAGTTCTGTTGACATAAGAAATATCCAAAGCTGTAGAGAATTTTTATTTGAGTTTATTGAAGAGTTCATTTGAGTCAAACTGATGACATGTGCCTGGGGGCAAGATCTCAAAAGCAGTTTGCAGTTTCTTTTATGCATTTGAGATTAAAGAGGAAACAATGAAAATTGTTTGAAGGTGGGAGAAAGGAAGGCTGGGATTGGATTACAGGACAGTTAAGATTATATGCTCTCTTGAAGGTGGTCTGCTTTAGAAGGAGGGGTTGGAAAGGGTGGTCCTATATTAGAAGGAGGAGTCTGAAAAGAAGCACTTTGAAAGCTGATTAACCTATTAACCTAGATGCAAGGAAACAATGGACATTAAGGCAAAGATAAGCCTTTCACTAAAGGAGTTCTATGTCTAGGGAGTGACCAACCACCAGGACCTGCCCTGGAGGAACTTGTGATCAGATCATCCTGTCAGGTTTCTTTCTATAGAACTCCTCTCCCACCCCGTTTTTTTGTTGTTGTTTGTTTGTTTGTTTGTTTTCATCTACAGTTCTAACTGATGAGAAAGAGAAAGTCACATGAAAATCTAAGATGAAAAGAGGGAATAAAGTGGAAGAAAAATCAGAGAGGATCAGATAATCTAGTATCTTTAACTGTGGTGGAAAATCTGGAATTTCATCCTATTTCATTACATTCTATTTTGCTGAGAAATAATGAAAGCCTTTAACAAAGAGATGAGTCATATTTTAGAAAGTGTGATTACTTTGTAAAGAAAGGTCACTACTGTCAAAGAGAAACAAGGCTGGACACTAGTTAAAGCAGTAAAGACAGAGTTTATTCAGTCACTACTGCAATTGGAGAAAGAGACTTTTGCAGTAAGAAAACTCAGCTTAATTCTAAATAGAGCCAAAACAGATGTGGATTTATAGCCAATGGGCCAAGGGAGAAGGTCAGTGCATGGAAAATTTCTAAATAGCTAAAACTAAGATCCACAAAGCAGGAGGAACTGGCTTTATGGTAGGTAAGCTTTTTATTCTAGTGCACCCCTCTCAGGCAGTCTATCTTCCCCATGTTTCCTCAAGAGGAAACATCAAGAGGAGGGAGATTCTTACTTAACTGGCCTAAAGGAAATCTTGCTAAAAACAGGCCAATGACTTAAACACCAAGGGTGGAAGATGAGGGACTTAATCAGATATTAAGAGTGATCAGGTTCAAGGGTGGAAGAGTCTTGCCAAGCTGACTTAGCAGGGTTCGTAGCTACAACTGGCTTCAGCAAGTCGAGAATAGACTCAAAGATGAGACCTAGTCCAAAACCTAGTGCTAAATTTGGTCAAGGAAACAATCTTTGTTGCTACCTCTGCTGGGTTGTGGGTGGGTGGCTAAAGAATCAGGGCAGAAAAATCTATAAGGAGTGGTTATATATAGATGAGAGATAATAGTAGCATTAACAGAGAAAAATGTAAAGAAAAGGCTGTTTGAGGATATCATTTTTAGGGTAAACCTAACTGAACTTACTATCAGAAAGGGGGAAAAACAAGGAGATAATGTAGTTTCCTCAGCTTTTAGGCTGAGCAACTGAGTGGAAATAGTGTCAATTACAAAGATGGATAGACTTGCAGCGAAATGTCAGGTGTTGGGTGTACAGGTCGATCAATAGTCCTTTTTGGTCAGGTTCTATCTGAGATACTGCCCAACAACTCAATTAGATGTTAAATGGATAGTTAAATTTTGGAGCTGAAGTGTTCCAGTGAGACTGGGGATATGAGAGGAGCCTTCAACAGAGATGGGTTTAAATCTTTGGGTTTAAATAGAATCAATTGAATAACAAACAGATAGCAATGCGTTTCCTCTGCCCTTTTCTCATAAAGAATCAAGAAAGTACTTGAAAGCCCTCACAGTAAATAATTTGATGTAATCACCATGTGGGAAATGTGTATGGAAGAAAATGTATTGGGCTGGTACATCCTATATGATTAACCAGTGTACACTTTTTATTTTACAAGAGGTAAAAAAAGAGGTGGGAACTAATACATTGAATATTTACTCTGGCATGACTTGTGATAAATTTTCCCCAAAATCGTTTCATTTAATTGTCTCCAAGAAGTAGCTATCATTTTAATTTTAAAGAGGAGGAAACCAAGCCTTAAAAATAAATATGATGACTTTCTGATAATACCGCAGGGCCAGGGTTCGAACTCACATTTTTCTGGTTGAAAAGGTCGTGTATAGCTCATCAAAGAAGTCTCTTAAATCCTGTACAGACGGAAATAAATTAATGCCATCCTCAGTATATAAAATTAAAATTCATACAGTGATCTGTCCCTTGGATTATAAATAGCTAAAACTGTGGTCCACAAAACGGGAGGAACCGGCTTTAAGGGGAGCTTTTCATTCCGGTGAACCCCTCTAAGGCACTCTACTTTCCCCAAGTTCCCTCAACGTGGCCACTGAAGTTGGGAGCATCAAATGGAAGGTGATGGTGAAAAACGGAAAGTTTTACTATCATTTCAGATCCTATCCTGGATACACATATATATATATAAAATTCCAAATTAATGATGCCTTTGGTTGTTCAAAGTAAAATGCTTTATTTCACTGTTTTTTGGCTCATTATGTTGCACATTAAGGAGCTATATATGGGCATTTGTTTTATCAGAGTTTATGAGACCACAGCCAGTCAATGTGCTCTTGTATATTCAGCCTCCTTTTCTCAGAGGTGTGTAACAGGACTGACATTTACTCTGGATTCATAATCAATTGATAGTTTATATAATTGACTTCTATTCCCTAGATCTGTCTTTTCGATTGAAAGTGTCTGACCTTACTGGGCCTTTGTCATTCTATGAGTCAATAAACATTTCTTCAAATAACACGGCTTGAGGAATGTGTGTGTGAGGATGGGATGCTAACTAAATAATACATCTAAGTTATTGTTTTCAACCCAATTCATTAGTTGTTTTGATATTGTGTTAGCACTGGAACAGGGTGAGATTTTCATTTTACACCAGTATTCCTATACATTCCACTATTCATTTTAATTATATATGTATTTTTTTAATTTGCGAGAACATTTAAGTTCTACAGTCTTCAAATATATAATGCAGTATTATTAACTATATTCACCACGTTTATCATTAGACCCTCAGACCTTATTCATCTTAGACTTGAAAGTTTGTACCCTATCACCATCCTCTCCCTATTTTTCTCACCCTTCAAGGCAACCTCTTTTCAACTCTGTTTCTATGAGTCTGATCTTTTTTTTTAGATTCCACATATAAGTGATACCCTGTAGAGTTTGTTTTTCTCAGTATTCTTAACCCATGCCACCAAATAGATAATAACTTGTTTTAAGGATTTTATTTAAGGTGTTTAGAGTACCTGGTACACAGTCAATAAACATGAAGACAAAATTAACTATGGGAGTAGACCACATGCAAAACTAGGTACAGGGCTCAAGGCAAGACAATAGCAAATGCTAGAGTCCTGTGGCAGAAGCAATATGGCTGGGGCAGATTCATAAGAGGAAGAAGATATGCAGAGGCTACCAAAAAAATGTATATACATTTTAAGAAAGCAACAAGTGTAGTAAAATTGTAATAAAATATACCAATAACAAAAAATGAATACAAATCATGTGCACACATTTTTTTTGGCACTCCCGAGATATATATATGGCTAATTCTATTTTGGAGCCCACATTGTGTTTTCTACTCTAAAGACATAGGCAAGAATAAGAAATTGTCCTGAATTCTATTACATTTAAAATCTAATAAAGCAGGCAAGCTTTATCTGAGAAGTACAAAACTGTTAATAGCTTGGGGCTTATTTTATCTTGATATCCCTCTCAGTAAACTTGGGTCTAACACTTGTTAATTGTGTAACCTTGGATATGGTCTTTAGCATCATTGAGGTTTTGTTTTCTATGAAATACCAAAACAGCAAGAGCTATTTCAGGTAATAATAATATATTGGAAGACAGTGGCTCCAAGGCACACTCTCCAAAGATATGGCCATATAAAACTTTTGTGGGAGAAAAATGCACATAAAAACTGGCAGTGCAGTGTGTGAAATGGAGTTGCAGTTGTTATTAATAACATATATTGGATCTTAGTATATTTGATTTGAAAGAAATAGGAAGGAAGAAAGGGAGAGAGGGAAATGTAGGGTATTTTATAAATATGTGCTAAATTTGCATTATCACTTATAAATGTAGAGTAATAATAGCTGCTATTGAATGCTTTCAATTTTCGTGCATTATCCCAAGTATTTTATACATATTAAATCAAGTTTATACTCAGAACTTCTATATGAGATAAGTGGCGGTTTTCTTTCCACTTCGCCAAATGGAAAATTAAGGCACAGATTTCAGATAACTTGTCCAAGGTCCCACAGCAAACGACTTATGTGCAGCAACAGAGCAACATGGCAATATTGACAAAGTTTAGGTTCAGACTGTGCTGCATCCCAATGCCAGCCTACTAGTGACTTCCTGAGCCTCGGCTTCTTCTTCTACAATATGATTTTAATAATGACCTCATGATTCAACAAGATACTGTACCAAAACATCCTGGTGTCTAAATATTAGGAATTCCTCCCACTCAATTAACAATTCATCATCAAATATGACATATTGTTTAATATATATTATACATACATTATTTTGCTAGTTTTCACTAATAACGTACCTTCTGACTATCCTGCTCTTATATGTAGAATGAAAACTTATTATAAATGATAACACAAAAACAATATGGTTTCTAAAATAATACCTATAATCTAAAAGAAGATAGGAGAAATATTAAAAAAAAAGAGAGAGAGAAATATAACTTTCTTCTTTCCCAGAGTTTGTAGGCATAGTCCCTATATCCAGTTTCCTATGGAATAATCTTATCTTTTTAACTAACTTATTGAAGAGTACTTAATCATTTTTATTTAAAATACTATCTAAAATGATAGTAGCTCATCAAACATGCCTTCCAAGAACACAACCAACCTAAATAGCACGATGTTAAGATTCTGATCTTTCAATTCACTTGATTATGTGAAATGTATTATTTCCAAGGAGCAATTTATTATATGTTCAATTTAATATGCTTATATTTTATATCATTATAACTCATTATTGCTAAATAAATTTTATTTAAATCAAAATAAATATGATTTTTTAAATACAAAATGAAGTGAGCTGTGGGTGGGTTAAGGAGGAAATGGCAGCGGAAATGTTTGAGGATTAGAGAATACACTCCTTAATTATTCATACCATCACCTCACCTCCATCATGAAGCAGTTATAAGTACTCTAGAACATGGTGGTTTCTCCCTTCCATGAGTTACTGGGGTTTTTTGTTTGTTTGTTTGTTTTTGTTTGTTTTTCCTTTTGCAGGAAACTTGTGTAATTCCCAGGATTCAGGAGTCTCTGGGAATTAATTAGTAGACATATTCCCTATGCATCTCATTACATATATAATAAGTGATTATTTAAGGAAATTATACATTGTTTTTGAGCTGCACACATTTTGTTGAAGGGCAATAGGCCAAGATGATTAGTTAAAATGTGTATGCCTGTACATTGATTAATTTGAGGACAGTATGGAGGGAGGGTCTTACTTAGAATATCCTCAGACACACAACCCATGGCTGAGTCTTAAAATTACAGAATAGGAAGCTTTTAACTACAAATTATTATGTTTTGCTATATGGTCCTTGGGATAATGAAAGCTCTGTGTGTTAAGAGTTAATCATTTTGGTGCTAAACATTTCTGTAAGAATGGGAGGGAGTTGTGTGGGAGTAGTGATGGATATAGACACTTGTATGTTCAATATTGCTTATGGGCAGTCAGGAAGCTAATATCAGCCAATCTACAACAGCAGTTATTTCAGCTTGGTTGTCATCAACAGGGACCAGCAGGAGTACTGTCTCCATGGGTGACCAGCATCAAGGTGACGGCAAAAGTTGTGAAAGATACCAGACACGGTGAAGGGTTTTCCATCTACACTGGACAAATAAGACTCTCTGACAAATTTCCAAAACTTTCTGGACAAATGTGATGTTATGAAATCAAATTCATAAAACTTTAAAAGTTTCAAACTAAAATAATATTTTTCTTTACACGAACACAATAGATTTTTTTTCAAGTTAATTAAATTGAGCAAAAGTTAGATTACCATAAAGTAATCCCATTCACTTTAGGCTGTCAAAAATAGTGTAAGTGGGAAAACCCATGCCTGTATCCTCAGTGGGAGTAAGGTCAGAGATGAGCCATGGCAGATAAAACCTAAGCAAGTTAATGTTCTAATTTATCTCTAAGAAATATGTGGACACACCGAGTGCATAGCCCAAGGGCATCCCTATGGTCTAGGCTAGTGGTAAATCATAGTGTGATTGAACCTTTCCTTTACTAGATGTTTATATATTGACAAAGTCAGGTTCATGGGAACAAAAAGATCAACCACAAAAAGGAAAAGACTTTCACAAAAGGGCAGCCTATGGTAGATGGATATATAATGATAGTAAACAATGGCGTCAGTCAATTGCACACATGTATAATCCCGGGTTCCTTAGTAATGTTACCGGCCAACTGAGCAGCACCAACCCCCACCACTGAAAAACTTTTAAGTTTTCTTTCCTATAGAAATGTTAAGTATAAAAATGTTAAGTCTCCTCCCTAGTTCTTTAGTTTCTTAGCTCTTAGGCTTTGATTGCTCTTCTAACCAGTTTGTGAGTCTTGGACTAAAGATCCCCCTTGCTTCTTAATTGCTTTGTAAATCAGTTTCTGAATCCTAAACTATAGAGGTCTCCTATCCCTGCTTCAGGTAACTAGTTGAAAGCCTATGACTTCCTCATACCCCCAGGCCAGTAAGCTAAATGCCAAATCCATTCTGTGTCCAGACAACTGAGGCCAACTGAGTGATGGGCTGAATGGCCACAAGTTTCATAAGAACTAACAGATTTATATTTTTGCCCTCATTCAGGAGCCTTGAGGATACAGGGGAAACCCCAACAAGATTGCCAGTCAAAACCAAAAAAGCCAACACAGCCTTCCAGGTGGAGCTCGAGACCCCTTCCTCTCATCTGAGATCTGCTAGGGTGAGTGTTCTGTGAACCCCCAATAGGCAGAGACAGCTCTAAGCCCCTGCCCAGCAGGAAGCAGACACAGAAGAAGAGACCTCCTGTCCCTCAGCTTCCCATAGAGATTTTATGGGGACCATGTGTCTCAAAGGGAAAAACTAGGCAGGCAGTTAGAGGCAGGCATTGGGTCTCTGCATTCCTGCACATCCCACAGAGTGCGACTGCCTGGGGGACATCCCCTCTCCACCCAAAACTCCCCTTTGTATTGTAATTACCTACCTCTTCCCCGGAAAAACAAATGGGCACAAAATACCCAACTAGATCAGACCAGTCACTCACACCTGTACAGTACCTCTTGTCAATCACAGGTGCCAATCAAGTGGTACCATGCCCAGAGGGGAACAGCCCATTCTAGAGAAAAAGGGATAAAAACCCCAAGTCCTGGGAAGTCCGCCCTACTTCTTCCCTCTTTTTTGACCGCTGCTTTTCTCCTTTTGACTGCCTCTTCCCTTTGAGCCTCGCCTTTGCGCGTGGCCCACTCCACACTCTTTGGAATGTAACTTCAAATAATGGGCCCTTGAGCCATCCTCTAGTGCTCAGGCCTACCTTTATTTCTAAATGTACTATCTCTTCTAATAAACTACTTATTCTACTGCTTTACTCTGGTATCTCATTCAATTCCTTGCTAAAGTTGCCAAGGACCTGGACTTTGCACTGAGAAAGGCCCACTCTCCAACAACAGTATCATTTCGCAGAGGCACCCCTTTCTAACTACATCTTGCCCTTTACTCCCAAAGCATTATTGGTTGTCCCTAATTCACTAAGAATAGCTTTGGAAATAGCTAATGAAAAAAGACACTATATTAAAAATCATTCCTACCCTTCAAAGAAAAAGATGAATTGTAAATATAATACTTTGTTAAACCTTGATTTTTGAAATGACACTAAACCATATGTTGAATGTTTATTTTGGTATGATAAGATCCTAGCAAGTATCCAAAGCAAAAAGTATTTATCCAAATCATCACAATTTGTTTTTGTCACAGAATAAAATGTACAGGAAGCACATTCACTTAAAATCAAATAATTATTTTCTGTAAAGATTTCTATTCTTTGTATGAAGATTCAGCTTGCCTCATATCTTAGTCTATTAACATAGATATGAACATAGAAGAGTAATAAGAGGGTTTATTAACTACAAATCAACTTTTTAAAACATTTTTTAAATAATTGTAGTAGATACTTTGCATATAATTTAGAACAATTTAATATCTTGACCCGTTGCCATTTTCACGGCTGCTGGAGATCTTAGCTCTGCTGGCCAGTAAGCATGACCCAATTGCTATATTGCCTTGTAGGTTCTTCTCTACTAACACTCCTCCCATGCCCCAGGAAGGAATCAGACAATTCTAAATTTTGCCCAAAACATTGTAGCAAACTGGTCTGGGGCATAGTGTCTCTGAAGTTGTCAGTTCATTCCACAGAGATTCTTCTGTGGAATGAACTCACAAGGCAAGTGTCATCGTAATCACTTACTTTTCACAGGAGGACATGTGAGGCTGAGCGTGGCATGGAGTCTGCTTCTGTACTTACACTAAAGCCAAAGTAAGGAGAGCAGGCGTGCATGGAGCCATGTGCAAAGGATGCTGAAGAAGAAAAAGCATTTCCTGAACATGGAAGAAGTTTACTAATGAAAGCTGTTCCGAAAAGGCTTTTGCTAGAATTCTCTACATATAGGAATAATTCTTACAGTTAGCACTCTTATTGAAGGATACTGTCTAGTTTCCAAACAGATCAAGAATGGCAAACTAAGTGTAGAGGTGAATTGTCCTTCATCAGCTCTCACAGATATAAAAAGTGAAGGAAAAGAAGAAAATGCAGCTCAGGGAAATTCATGAGGGTTCTCACAGCTGGTCAGCAGTGTCTCCCACTTCTGCAGTCCTCTGAACATAAACATGTGAGTATGGTTTTTTTCAAAAGGCAATGCAGGATATGTATGTAGGTGCTCCTGCGTGCATGGGTATACACATATACAAGATTATATTTCATTTTTATGTTTGCAACATATATTACATAAACATTTAAGGAAACATAAGCATTACAAGTAAAAAACTAAGAAGCTGGCCTCAGCAGGTCACGATTTATGTAAATATTTTACTAGCTGTTGATTCACCTCATTAATGACCAGGAACCCCTTCGCTATCCCAAACTGGGCTTCTCGTTAACGGAGTGAACTCAGTAAGGCAGGTATTTCTGCTGAATTGGGCAAATTGTGCGGTAGCTTTGTGATGTGAACAAATTTCCATTAGCTTCTAGGAAGAAATCACAAAATTGATTTTCACCTGTGAACTGAGATAGGCTGTGAAAAATTCTCCAGAGAAAGAGGCAAGAAAGAAAGGTTGCAGGTTGTGCACATAATGCTGAAAATCACTTCAGGATAGCTAAGGTGGAATATAATTTAATAAAGCCCCAATGAAAGCTATGAAGGCTCTAACGCATGTAAGGCTCTTGCCCATTTTTGTGTTGTATTTAATATCTGCCCTTAACCAGTGATAAGCAGGGTGAGCAGTACCAAGGGTATATTTAGTTTGAAGCTGGAGTGTCCAAACCACTTAAATGTTTCTTCAAGCGAGATTTCAATCCTCCCAAACCAATCTTCCAACACAAGTTTCATGATTATAGAGACACTTAATAAGTACCATTGAATGATGATTAACTTCCCAAATTACTAGCTAATTAATCTGCTGTGAATTTAATTGGTGAATTCAACCCTCCAAGTCAGAAGCTGGTAGGATGGGCAGTCTCAAATTAATTTCTCTTGAAAAGACTAGAAGGCTAGAAAAATCCTATTAATTTATGCTAAATATAACTGATTAGGGAAAATATTTTGATAATGTACAGACTATTTTGTCCTTTTAAAAAAAATTAGTATTAAATAGTCAAGCTGCCAGGTTGGTTCCACTTTTAATGGAATCCTACAATCAAAGCTGACTTTTAAGTAAATACAATGGGCTTTGAGATTCAAGGTGAAGTTTTGCAATTTGGCCCTGCAATGTGTTTTTGAAATAAACATCAATTCAGCTGGACGAGCTTGCTGTATAATCTTCTAGGAAATCACATGAACAAAGTAGTTATTCAAGATCCCACCTGTTAGGAAGGGACTAAATAGGTCCTTAATAATATGTATGAGATTGAATTAATGGTTTGTCTCCCATCAGGAAAACTATACTTAATAAAACACAAATACCTACCATTTGAGCAAATAACTACCAGGCAAATACATAATATTTGTAATTTGTAAAAGTTTTTGTTATTATTAAAAACGTTTTATAAATGAAGAAATTGGACAACACAGAAGTTAATTACCCACAATTACAGAACTACAGTTTAGAACCAGTGTGTAACGCTAAGACTTGAGATTTCTAAACCCCTTCTTACTCCTTCAAAAACAAAACAAAATACAGCAAAACAAATAAAAATAAACACACACACACAAACCTCTGTAAACACTATAGATTTTCTACAAATTCTAGCTTCTTCAACTCAGTATACACATATTGATCTAAAATCAGCAAAAGTGTAAAATGTTTTTAAGTTATTTCACATTCTTTTTGTAATTGATATTGCTTCAAAATATAAAACTAAGTTTTAAAGAAGCCGAGTTGAGAATCATAAGAAGAAAATCCTGGATGAAAGTTTCTTTTGATATTTGGTTTCCTGTAGACCATATGGATTTTAAGTGAAAAGGAACAAGTTTATTATTGGAAGCAATAAGACATACAAAGAAAAAATTATCTTCTCTGCCCTAAATTTGTAAATGACTAAAGGGTCCCTTTTTTTTTTTTTTTTTGGCTTGAAAACTACTGTGGTATCCTATTGCCAAACGATAAGCAAGCTAAATGAGTTAGAGCTTAGGGAAGAAACAGACATTTTATTCCTTAAGCACTTTTCCAAGAATTCGGCACATACTGTAAACTTAACAAAACCTCACCTCCTTCTTGACCTGGAACTCCCTTACTATGGCCCACTGAGTTTCTCTTGAGCTGAGTGAATGGAGAAAGATATTTTTATATTGGGCAAATAGTATGAAAACTTTGTGAAACTGTTTTCATATATATACATATGGCTTTTTTTTTTAAAGATTTTATTGGGGAATTGGGGAAGGGGAACAGACAAGTTGCTGTCTTTTTGTTCTTCAGTCTAGTTGCGGAGGACATTGCTTCACTGGCCCATGTTGGTTTCCTCTTTGAGCTCTTCCCGGATGAGGCAGATCAGTCGCTGGCCACTGGATGGTCGCTCACCGCAGCTATTGGCAGCTCACGCTGGCTGCCGGCCACTCACTGTAGCCTATGGCAGCCCACTGCAGCAGGGGATGCAGCCTACACCATCATTGGGGGCTCGCAGCCCAGCTCCAGGTGGAGCTGTTGTTAGCTGTGGAGGGCAGTGTCACTGGCCCTCATATGCGGGATCTGAACCGGGACCACTGGCATCCCAAAACCAGCTCTTAACCAATGCGCCACTCGGCTGGCCCACTCATATTTTTTTAAATTCACTTTTATTACTGTTTTGAGCACTCTTTGCTAAATATCTACTAGAAATTGATGGTGAATTCTATTCTATTGCAATAGAGAGGGGGCAGAACAGCCTTAGAATAAATTTATACTATTCAGAAAGAATGGATTTAATGTTTTCATTTATGCTATGCATGCTTATTGATATTGGTGACACAAAGACAAATAGGAGAAACTGTAAACTCGGAGATGTTGGCTATTATCTATATCTATTTACCTATTCTCCTTGCTGGGCTTTTCATTTGTATGTCCAGCCTCCTATTATATAACCCAGGAAATGGCCCATGGGTAAAGCATGCTTAACCTACATTTAAGTCAATCACTGTGGTTCCATTTGATTTACTGTTAATGAATTTTTGGCCCAGTTGTGGCTAATGTAACATGAGAATTCAGCAGAAAAACTTCTAGAAGATTTCCATTATAAAAAAACAGACAAGGAAGGAAAGAGGGAGGGAGGGAGGGAGAGAGGGAGGGAGGGAAGGAAGGAAGGAGGGAGGGAGGGAAGAAGGGAGGGAGGGAGGGAATGGGGAGGGAGAGAGGAAAGATATCATTTTTTTTCAAATCTTAATGTGATACAGACTTATACAACCTTTTCTGGAAATACTAAGGGAGTTTTACATTTCAAAACTATTAATCTAAAATCTATTCTGATTCACTACATTTAACTGCAACTGATCAGTAATAAGAGACAGATAGATAGATACTGACAATGAAATTCAGTAGGTCTGTAGTTATGTTTTTTTTATCTATAATCTTTAAAATATTTAATGATGATTTTGATATTGAGCTTTATGCACCTATGTATTCACAATAAATGCCAGTAGTTGAGTGTGGTAAAGAACATAGTAATCTTTTCTACCTTAATGTCTAAATAAGATTTTACATCTCATCAATTAAGCAGATATCAGTTATAAAGGAGATCCAGATCTCAAAGATCAACATAAAGTGAACTTCTGTTGGCATTATATAACATCACCAAAAAAAAGATAATTGTGATATAATTTTCAGCCTTTTGAGGTGCAATTATATAGGCAAATGTTTGAATTACAGAATATGCCACATGGGATTTTAATCAGTTTTAAATTCTTCAAATCAGTGAAAACCAGGTAGGAATAGTAAATAGTAGCTTATGTCAAATATTCAAAATAAAGTTAAATCTCAAAATCATTTTTGAAAACATTTTTGTGCTTTGATTTCTACATGTTATTTTTGAGATAAATATGGTCAACTTAAAGAAGCAAATTGAACACTTTGCCCAAGTGGTCACAATGTTAATTAACTCCTTCCTAGAAGGCTGGGGGTACTTCACCTCGTATTTCTTTTAAAGAGAAAAGTATTTTTTTCAATAAACATTGAAACTGAACTTTAGGAAGATGAAAGACAGGGCACATAAAAGTGATTCTCATGTCTCTTAAAGTACGTAGAAATGAAAGAACATATTTTTAAGAAGTATTTCATAATAATTTTATAAAACAACGAAAAGTGTACTCTCTGAGAAAATCAGATTTTAAAAAAAAAGAAAGAAATGAAGAGCCCTTAAAGAAACAAAACAGGCAGATGTACTCAACTACAAAAACGAAAATTTCAAATACCCGTCTAAGCATCGTAATAACGATGCTCCAATTTTAAAAACTATAAATTCAAGGAGCATCATAAGGACCTGTGACAGCCTCAGGGTGATTATTAAAGAACAACAAGTGGCAGAACTACCCTGAGACCTTCCTTTTTCCTCCCGTTTGTGCTCTGCTGTGGGTCACCAAAAACTTTATCCGCAGATGAAAGATGCCATGAGTTAGAGAGAATATGAGGTTCCCCACATTGCAGACTTCTCAGTATCCACAACAAATGCTACCACTGGAAACTTCCTGGCAGCACATCGATTTCTCAGAATCATTAGAAATAAATTCCTAAAATCAAAAAGTCACTCCTTTTCTTCAGTCCTGCAGAAGTCTAGCCAAGTCTAACCCTGGAACATACAATGAAAGGGGTTCTGAAAATGTATCATCCAGGTTATCTCAGTTAGATTAGCACATTGCAACACATTCCCCACAGGGCCTTGAACATCAATAGCAAAGATCACATAGTTTTACCAAATCCTAGTTTATTATAAACATATGAATAAATAAAGGTACATGTAAAATATTTTTTTCTTTCAAAATAAAACAGATTCATTTTGCCTCTTGAGGAAAATACTCTTACAATTTAGGTTACTTATTTTATCTAATAGGTAAATGAGAAAATTGATACTGCATTTTACTATCCATCAAAAGGTATAGATATAGAATAGCAATATGAGGTTTTTAAATAAATTTTCCCTATGCAATCATATCATGAACACATTACAAAGTCAGGTAGAAAGGAAGTGGCTTATGGAGTGTATATTCCCTCTCACTAATCTACTTTGAAAGCCTAATACACAGGCATCTATGGCATATGATCGGGTTTTCTGACTTTGTCCAGACATGTTTACTATAGGGAAGAAGACAACTAAATAGATACACCAAATTCTAGGCACTTGATTCAAGAGGAAAAAGACAGAACACACACACACACACACACACACACACACACACACACATTCTGCCTATGTTAGGCAGAATAGTGTCCTCCATAGATGCCCATGTTCAGATCAATGGCATATGTTAATATATAGGGAGAATTATGATTGCAAATGAAATTCAGGTTGCTAATCAGCTGGGGAGACTATCTTGGATCAGCAGGCAAGCCTAATATAATCATAAAGTTCTCCAGTAATGGAAGAAGGAGGCAGAGGTTAGAGTGGTGCAATGAGAAAAAAACTCAAGCTGCCATTGCTGGCTTTGAAGACAGAGCAAGACGATCACGAGCCGAGCAATGCCCAGGTATTGGAGTTACATGTATCTGGCTGAATCATGTGAAAAAAAGGCTACAATGAAGGATGGTGGTCATTCTTTTTGGAAGAAAAATCAAGAACAGAGGCACAGAGCCTCAAGCATGAAACATACGTAGGACTATTGAAAATGTGATGTAAACTTTGGAATGTTTCAGGAATACGTCATTCAGTGAAATAAAACCGCATCAGCAAAAAGTAAATAATCAGTGTAGAGGAGAAATTGTTCTGTGACCTAACCGCTGCCTGACCCTGGATGACCACTGTGGGACCCTGATGCTCGATCCAGCTAGATCTGGGCCACTGAGACTGCTTCCGGTAAAATCCCTCCTGTCCAACTCCTCCCTGTACCCCAGGTGTGCTGGTTTCTGGAACAGGCCCTCGCCCTGCCCTGGACAAGTTGAAAGCACAGTTATTGTGTTTGAAAGCTGCTAATTACTGCTGGTTAAAAGAATTAAATAAGTAGTGACGTTTAGGAATTATAGAACTGTATAACTTGTAGAAAATGATAGAAGCTTCACATTTTGAAAGGATTACAAAAGCTATCTAAACCAAACTTTTAACAAGTGCAAGAACTCCAACTATAATGCAATATCATATGAAACACAGCCATTTTGTATGAGACTCATTATTTTAAAAGTTGAGGAAATTCCTATCAATTTTGAAAAGCTGTAATTCTTAGAATGTTCTTCCTTATATTGTGCTGAAATATGATGTTTTATATACTACACATATTTATCAGAGTTTAGAATAACAACAAAATACATTCAGTGTAGCCTCTACACCAAATATTAAAACACAAACTTAGATAGACTATGAAAAGATTTATATAACTAAATCAAATCTCTTCAATTTTAATATAATGAGACTTTGAAGTGAACTACTGTTATCTGCAAAAAATGATGTAATTGCCTGAAGAGATGCAATATTCATACACACATACATAAATATACTTTTCCCTAGTGTTCGGGTTAAATGTTAAACTCAGTATCACCTGACCTAGACAGTATAATTTAGATGCAAAATATCTTGGCTCAGTGAAACCAATATAATTTACTCATACCAATAAAAGTAATTGCTGAAAAGAAAGATTTATTATTCAGTCAATCCAATATATTATAAACACAAACCAATATACAGTGAAAATCAATTTATTATACTATATAAAGCATTTCATGTGGGAACCAATTTATAATAAACCAAAGAGTTAGTGCCAACCACATTTTTAAAAAGCTTGGTATAAGATTCACATAAATTCCATGCAAAAAATTAAGACTTCACTTTATAGAAATCCCAGAAAGAAACACTGCCCTACCTTTTTTGTACTGCCATCAACATCCAAGAAAGTCAGAGATTTGCAAAAATCTAGGATTCTTTTTTTCTTCCATGTGACTATGAAAGAAAGGAATCTTGAACAAAACAGAAGTGTAGTCTCCTTTAGAAGCTTAAGAATGCTTCAAATCTGAAAAGTAGTGGAACTCACTATGAAACAGCAGCTCTAGAACCACAAATAAAATTGCTGACTTCAATTTTATTTAAAGAAACCATTTAGCAGAATGGATTTTGCAAACAATGTCACATTTATTCAGTTTACATTTTAGATTTGCTGTAGCCAAAGGAGCACTTGCCAAAGTAACAAAGCCTCTGCAACTTGAAATAGGTGTTTTTCCAAATATTTCAATTATTCTCTTGATGACTCTAAGAGACATGAGCCAACACTGATTTTAGGTATGCAAAATGAAATATTTAGAGGCAGTCACGATGTCCTTTTTCACACAATCTCATCTCTTCTGTCCTTTGCACATGAATAATTATATGCAGATATTTCTAGGGATTTTCCAGTAAGAAAGAAAAAATGAGGAAGGGAACATTAGAGGATAACTTTCCAAATTCATTTCAGTGTAATTGAACTAAATCATATTCATTAAGATTGATTAAGGTGTGTCCATCTTGCTTCTGATGAGATAACTAAAAATAATAGTCCTACTAATCATGGTGGCAAGTCATTGACCAAAAATATATTTCAGGATTTCCTCTAAAATTAATGACAGGAACATTTATTCTCAAACCCATGAGCATGGAGTATGCAGGACTAACCCTACTTTTACTTATTTATTTGTTTTTTCTTGGCCTGGGCACTTACTAAACCCTACTTTTAATAAACTCGATGTATACACTATACGAGTTATACAGTATATTAAAATTTAAATCAATCTTAGATAATGATTGATAATCTGCATTTTACCTGGTAACATGGGCAGATGCTTCCTTTTACAGAGATCATTTATATTATAAAAGTAAGCTTCTCATTATTCCTTAATTAAACGTTATTAAATTAATTAAACAAGAAAGGCATTAGACTAAGGAGGCTCCAATGCCATCCATGACATCTTGCATAAGCAAACCAAAGTCTAAGCCAGTCAACACTTGAAGGTTACAAAACTGAATTGTAAGAACAACCAATCACAAACAGCCAGCTAGGCTTTAAGCTATAGTCAATCAATAATTTTCTTACTTTGCTTCTGAATTTTCTCTATAAAAGTCTCTCCCAGCTCCTGTCTCCAAGGTGCCCCTAACCACTTCCAGTTTGGTGCTGCCCAGTTGGATTTGATTTTGCTCAGAAAACTCTTAAATTTTTTTATATGCCTAAGTTTATCTTTTAACAGGATTTATTTTCATACTCTCAGTTTAAAATATTTTATGTAGTTTCTTAGCCAGTCAAAATGCTGGCCACTTTCTCCCCCTCTAGTGTTGAACTTTATTTTTTTTCTTACACCTACCATTTCTTACTATGAAACCACAGAATTTCAAGTATGGAAAGAACATCTAAGAGCTCCAATGCATCCTTCCGTTTGAGGATGTGTAAACTGAAGACTGGGGGTGATAAATTACTCAGCCTATTCTTGACTGGCTATACGGTCATCTTTACAAACCATGACAATGCCTATACATAATAATTTCTAAAAAGATGATTTCTTTGAATTCTATTTCCCAGACACCTTTCTAAGGACTTCACATCAATATTTCATTGAATAAACACAACAAACTTATGAGTTAAGCTATATCATTTTTGCTATCGTTTCAAGTAAGGCAGCTCCTTCAGCTAGTTAAGTTTATTACTTAATTAGAAACCTGCCACGTTTATATTGGTAACTGATTACTTAAGATCTATAATTCTTCCCTTTTTGTGACACTGATCTGAACATGTAATATAGATGCAGAAAAATTATAGGTCGGCATAGTTCTCAGTCCTGGCCGATGTTTCTTCATCCTTTCAACTGCTCTACATCATTTTCTTTTTTTAGGCCACATCTTTTATTAGGGAAAACACACAAATGCACATGAGTAGGTAAACAACAACGTTAAGAAAATGTTCAGAAAACCTTCGGAGATATATGAACATATGAAAATTAATTTAAACACTGACTTCCAGGATGGTTCACTGAAGAACTCAATTCTTAGGACAACATTAAAGTGGGGATAAAGATAATGGGAATAGTGTGCAAGCATTTGGATGAAAAAGTAACAGGCTCAGCAAGGTTACCATTATCACACAAAGTAACTTCATGTTATTGGGTTGTCGGAAAAGTCATAATGTATTTTTTCTATATTTTTCAAAGGTCATTTATTTATATAAAGATCAATCAATGATACTTTGCCCATTTTGTTCGATAACCTTTTGTCATCTTTCAGTGAGCTTCATAATTCCTTGTTCATGAAAGGACCTGTCTTTATTTGCAAAAAACTGAACAAGATGCTGATTTACAGCCTCATTGAATTGAACATTATATCATGGAAGGAGTTTTGAAGAGAGCGAGACAAGTGGAAGTCTGACGGCGCAAGGTCAGGCGAGTATGGTGGGTGTTGCAACACATCCCATCCAAGCTCCAATAACTTTTGACAGGTAATCAAACTTGTGTGTGGTCTCACATTGTTGTGATGGAACACAACTCCTTTACTATTAACAAGCTCTGGAAGTTCCTGGATGATGGATTTGTTCAAACTGTCCAATTGCCAACAGTACATGTTTGAATTGATTTGTTCCCTGGTAGGAGCTCGAAAAACACACCACCTTTAAAATCCCACCACACTGAGAGCATAACCTTCTCTGATGAGTCTGCTTTCTATGTCGTTTCAGGCGAATCATCACGTCAGGACCAAGACCGTTTGTGTACCACATTGTTGTAAACAATCCACTTCTCATCACTAGTTATCAGTCGCTTCAGAAAAGGATCATTTTCCTCATGTTTAATAAGCATATTGCAGATGTTTATACTTACCGTCAAATGACCTTTGAGTTCATGTGGAACCCAAATATCAAGCTTGCTTACATATCCCAGCTTCTTCAGGTGGTCATGAAGGCTTGAATGATGGATGTTCAATGTTTCTGCAATCTCTTGTGTTGTGTAATGTGGGTTTGACTTGATCAATGCCTTTATTTTGTCGTCATCAACCTAGGTGGGTCTCCCTGACTGAGGAGCATCATTGAGATCAATTACCAGGATGGAATTTTGTGAACAATCATTGGCACTGACGTTCTTGTAGAGCATTTTCACCATAAACTTTATGTAATTTTTCACAAACTTGATGCGCGTTCTTCCCTTTACAGAAATAAAACAGTAAAATGTGGCAAAAATGCAATTTGGTCTTCCATCTTCAACTTGTTGTAAAATCTCCAAAACTCAACCAAATCGCTCAAGTTTTTTTTTTCTTTCAAGAATGAAGCTAGAACTGTCAGCTCTCAAATGACATAGCAATAACATAGATGCAAATGACAGTACTTCTAAAATTGAACTAGCACCATCTATTGCAGACATGCATCATGACTTTTCCAACAACCCAATAGAAAAGTTCTCAAACTGGGTAGGTACATAGCTAAAAGGAATGTTCTGTATGTATACTAATTAGGAAGTAGGTGCTCCCGGTTGGATGATCAGTTGTAGTGAGGCCCTTCTTCCAGGCTGATGCAGCTCTGTGCTGGGAATCATAATTTGCCAAGCAAGCTGGCCCCTGGATTTCAGCTGCCATTCTACCTACCTGACCAGGTGCCTTTGAAAAGGATACATCTATATAAATTTATGGGGTAGACCCAAGGCTCAGGAGGGTAGTAAAAACAATTACACCTCCAAGGGAAATAGGTATATCAGTCCAATCTCCGGCAGATTTACAAAAGAAACCAGTTTGTATGATGAGCTTCTTGTTTCTTTTTTGTCCTACCCTACTGGAAGGATCTCTGAACTTGACTGGATAGCACAAGATGATCCAAGATAAAGAAGGAGGAGTACGATCTTTTATGGGAGGATAAATTTTATTTTTTACTTGATGATGATGATGATGATGATGATGATAACTAACAATATCAGAGACAAAATTCAATTACGTCTTAGGTTGGTTGATATACATAGTTTATTTTTTTAATGATCACATTGCCATTTCAGATATCACAAACTTTTTTTTTTCTGTCTTATATGAGCTCCATGGAGGCAGATATTTTGTCTGTTGTGCTCACTACTGATCTCCCACATATCATAGTAATTAGAATTAATTGTTGATTGAATGAATGCATGAATGGAATGTGTACAAATAGATTTGTGTGGTTAGACAGTAATAATATGTAGGTGTCTCAGTCTGTTTTGGCCACTATAACAAAACACCACAGACCGGATAGCTTATAAACAACAGAAATGTGTCACAGTTGTGGGTGCTGGAAGTTCAAGGTCAGATTAGGTTCTAGTGAAAGTCTCCTCCTGGCTTGAAGACTGCTCATTTCTTTCTGTATCCTCACAGATGGAAGGAGCTAGGGAGCTTTCTGGGGCCTGTTTTATAAGAACACTAGCTCTATTTATGAGGGCTCTGCCCTTATGACTTAATCACCTCCCAAAGACCCTACCTCCTATGCCATCACCTTTGGCAATTAGGATTCAACAAGAATTTGGGGGAACACAATAATACCATAAGAGTGGGGAACACATTTTACTGTAAAATAAAATTGGGTGCTTGAAAAGGAAACAATTCAATAACCCTAGCCCCAAATTTTCTATACCTTACTCCCTTTCTGCTTTCCTCAACACTCATTCTATTATTTCTAATGGGCCAAAGAATGAGTACAGGAATAAAAATAAACTAGACTTGTGCAAATTTATTTGAAGATGAACTAAATAATCTCATTATGAAGAAATAAATTATGTGAAATTTCAAAGATGAAGGGCCATATTGGGGTGGAAAATATTATCTATTGAAATTAATTGACTTTTGAATTATAAGCTCTTTATCATAAGTCGTGTTTCAGAAACCTGTGTAACTACCTTTTCAGAAGTATTCATTCATTACTTATTTTCCAACTATTTATTCAATAAATTATTATAGAGCACCAACCATTAACAGATATCAGGTCAAGCACTAATAATTAAGATAAAGATAGATGGGATTCTTATTCTTATAAATTCAGATGCCTTTAAAAACTGCTAAGGACTTCACTGATAACCTGTATACAATATAATAGGCTAACTGGTGAACTTAATGGGGGTATAGCATGACATAGAACTTTCTATTTAGTATTTTAGTTCTGAAGATATTTTATTTTTTTATTATTATTATTTTTTTTTTCAAGGGCAGTGTCACTGGCCCTCAGATGTGGGACCCGAACTAGGGCCACTGGCGTCCCAAGCCAGCTCTTACCCACTGCACCACTCGGTTGGCCCCTGAAGATATTTTATAATCAAGGGTTTAATATTGATCATAAGTAATTAAAAGGAAATACATGTATTTATTGTTTCAGATAAGCAAAACTACATGAGTAAAGTCCAAGCCCATAACAAGAACTAAGCTACCTTTATTTCATGAGCATCTATCAGAATTTAGCTGTGCAGGATAGGTTGTAAGCATAAGGTCAGTAGCTTATGCGATTTAAGAAGTAAGGACATTACCTATGATGTTATTATTAAAGAGTACAAAATATTGGAAAATCATCTCATTATTCTTAAGCTTTATAGACTCTAACTGCCATAAAAGATGAAAAAAAAAGAGGAAAAAAAACAACAAAACACAGGAAACAAAATTGCTGGGTGTATTTCACATCCTCCCACATCAATTCCACCTTTTTAAACTCATCTCTCAGTTTCATTCTCCATTGGATTGCTTTTCAGGTCTTGTCTGGGCTTTTGTATGCTATAGAAGGTGAACAAAATATTAACTGTAAATCAGTAGTTGCTATGAAATATGTTTCCCAAGTTAGAGGATGCTGTTTCCTGAAAATTTGAATTGAAAATCCATGATTTATGAATATGAGCTTTCCCAGATGGGCCCTAGAATAGCCTTCTTTGGGAATTCTAAGCCAGGAGCAAAGAACAATTTACTTTGAGAACAATTTCTTTCTCTCAGGAATTCGGCATTTGGGGGTGATTTATTACGGTTTTGCTATGTCTGTAACAGTCTTAAGAGTGCCTTATATACACATACACATACATACAAAAACTTGAATTTATTGCTAAGAATTCAATAATTTTATGCTAACTAAAGAGAAATCTATAAGCATATTATTTGCTTTACATCCCCCAAAACCATCCATGTAAACAAACTTAAAATATGAATATTTTAAAATCTAAAACAGAAATTACAATTTAAGCCTGTCTTATTGGTTGCTGGTGATGGCTTATTGTAATACAGTTACTTCAGGAAACAAATCATTAAAAAATAGATTTTATATCCATTAGCTTTCAATTGATATCTGCTATTAAGTAGAGAAGACGGTGGAGTGAAAAGGAACTAATATTTAATTAGTACTCAAATTCCACAAACCAGCAGGAGTTTTAAAAAAAGTGGTATATCATTAATATTATGTAATAGTATTTAAAATAATAGAAAACGCTCACTGTGAGGGGTTATGTATCAGGCACTATTTCAAATACAACTGATTTAATGTTGTATTTTTTTTTATTTAATGCTGACAATAATTTTAAGAAGTAAATGAAAAAAACATGAGGCAGAGTAGGGTGAAAACCTTTCCTAAGATCACACAGCTAGTAGTGGTAGAGTCAAAAATCATGCCCAGAGAGTATGATCACACTATATGCTCTTAACTCATACTGCACAGCTTCATGTGAACCTATATTTGCATATGTAATAGGTTTTTAAGGCAAAAAAGTTTTGGGTTTTTTTGCATTTTGGAACTCCTCTAGCCTCCGAAAAAATTGTTATGATGTAAAAGAATTTTTCCTCAGAGTGAGACCACTTTGAGATAATTTTAAATGTTTTCTTATCTAATTCAAAAAAATAAAAGATGATTTCAGCCAGTACATCAGAAGAGTTGAAGGCTTGAATTGTTTTAAAGCTCAAAAAGAACAAAAACTACCACTTGTCTCTGGGTGGCCATCATCTCTCTAGGATGGTAATGCTTTAACATTCCTGTTCCAAGTGATACAACTGGAAATAGAGTCTTACTTTTTAAAAAGTCTGAAATTCAAAATAACTTTTTAAATTACATGTGCATAATCTCAACAAAAAGAGTAATGATGAAAATTTGTTGTAAAAAACTATTTTTGTATAATGAAAGATGTGAGCAAGTTTGTGTATGTTAGAGTTGATCTAATAAAAATATTTTTTGGCTTTAAATGTATATACAGAGTATATTAAATTACAAATTCTCCTAAGAAACGGATTACAAAGAGATGATTGAAAAGGAAATAAAGAGGGCTGGCTGAGTGGCTCAGTTGGTTAAGAGTTGGCTTAGAGAACGAGTTCTAAGCAACAGGGTTGCCAGTTCGATTCCTACATGGGCCAGTGAATGCTACACCCTGAGCTGAGCTGTCCCTGAATTGCCAACAGGTGGCAGGATGGCTTAGCTGGTGTAACAACAAGATTGCCTGTTCGATGGTGGGCTACACCCACCCACTACTAAGACTGAACTCAGCACTTGAGCTGAACACCACCCAGATGCCTCAGTGGATAGGGTGTGAACTCTTAAAAACAAGGCTGCTGATTCAACACCCGCATGGGATGGTGGCTATGCCAACCTGCAACTAAGACTGAACACAGTAACTTGAGCTTTGAGGCCATGCATGAGCTGCGAACCGGAAGCCAGATAGCAACTGGTGCCCTCCACAACAAAGATTGCAGAACAACAACTTGGCCGGTCCCCTTCACCAATTCCCCACCAATTCCCCAACACTGTTCCCCTCCCCCAATTCTCCAATAAATTAAAAAAAAAAAAAAAAGAAAGAAAGAAAAGCAAATAAAGAAAAGAATAGCAGACTTAAGGGACTTTACATGCATTTAGTTTTTTTTCTGATTTTCATTGTCATTATCCAAGTCATTACAAGTCCCTATTTGCTGTAGGGAAGTAAGAAAATCAGTTGACTCTCTCACAGCCCTTTCCTGATCACGCAGTGACTTCTTAGAGGAGTATGTTTTTATACACTTATTAACAAGATGGTCGCACACTTTCCCCTCATTATATTTAGTTGGTGGCCTTGAGAACAAGTCTGAAGAATTACTGCTCTTAATAAAATGGGAAGGAAAGATAACATTGATATATATTTGCTTAAAAGTTATATATATATATATGTGTGTATATATATATGTATATATATATGCAAATGCTGCATATGAAAGTATATTAATAAGATGTGCACACATATAGAAAGTGTTTTCCCCAGATTTTATTATTTTAAAATGGCTATTTGAAATGTTTTATTTTCTGATTTTTGGATTTAATAATCTTCTATATCTATCTCTCTATATAAAGCATATTACAGCATTTTAAAAGTCACAGACATGAAGAGTCTTATTCTCCAAGATGTGCTGCTGTGTTTCCCTGAAAATAAGACCGAGTCTTATACTAATTTTTGCTCCAACAATCTACATTTATTCATTTATTCATGTACAAAAATCTACATTCAAACAGTCATGTCTACCTGACAATCTTAACTGGGGCTTATGTTTGGGGTAGAGCTTATATTATGAGCATTCTGAAAAATCATGTTAGGTCTTATTTTCAGGGAAACACGGTAATATACATTAATTTACCATATTTAACAGACTTCACAATGTATTTTTAAAAGATCAAAAAGTCTTTGAAACGTCCTAAACATGTATTAATAGAGTTACCATCCTAAAATAAGTTATTCTTTAAATTTCTTCTGTTTTTATCACTATCACCACCACCACCATCATCATCATCATCATCATCATCATTATCATCTTCTTTGTGTCAACCATCACCCATCACCAACCTCATCTTTCATTACAGGTTCTTATCAGCATTACACATTTCTTTTTCCCAACAACCTTTCACAAACACATATATAGAATTGTTTAATCCTGGTTTTCCCCAGCAAAAGTTGGCCAGCTCTTTCCTTTTTCTTTATGTATTTTAAGAAATAGACTTTGAATCTTTCCACTTCTTCATATCCATCTCTATTTTCATTGCCTCTCCTTCCCATCCTATCAATTTTCCTCCCCTCCCTCTTTCCTTCATCTCACAAAAGTTGTAATTAGCGAAGTCCTTCCAAGAATTAAGCCTAGTAGGGGAGAGAGAGACAAGTAACTAGGCAAAAATATAGCTTGAAAATGCTGAGTTAGAGTAAACACAAGGTACTGTAAGAATCTTTAAAAGGAACCTATATAAGTCTTGAGGAATCAGATGTGATAGCTAAGAAAAAACAAGTCTTTTAAGCTAATTCTGGAAACTTACCTAGCACTATTAAAATGAATGATGGGCACATAGGAGGGCCAGTGACACTGCCCTCAAAAAAAAAAAAAATGCATGATGGGAGACTGGTTCCAAATGTTTAGTTATAGATTCATTCCATAATTTTCCAGCTGTATATTTCTGGAATTCTCAAAACTACATACCAGTATCATCAGTTTGCAATTGACTTTCAGGTCCTAGTTGGTAAGAGTTGACCAGTTCACCTTAAGGATTAAATTGTGGTCACAAAGTAGGTCATGATCCATAGTTGGCAATTACCACTAGAGAGTATCATCTTTATCAGCAACAGATTAACTAATGATAAATAAAGTGCTCTCTACTTTCGCCTTCTTTTTGCACATCTCTGAAAGAAAATAGCATTGCTTGAAAAATTCAATGAACATGCTATCCTATCACTAGGCAGCCTTCAGTTAATACTGTACTATGATGCAAAAGAATGTGAAATGGTAAATGTGAACCTTTATAGTGCACTAAATAACATTGTGTGAACAGAAATAGAGTATATAATATCTGAGGCAAACAGGTAGAAAGTGCAGATGTAGAGTGAGATGTAATTTATTTTCTTAAAATGGCTCTTGTCTATTATATTTCTGATCCATCTCTGTATAATAGATATTCTTATCATGCATTTATCTTCCATCACTTTCTGACACAATACACATCTTGTGATTTCCAATTTTATTACACAATAAACTTCCTTAATGTTCTCAAAAATAACATGAGTTAGAGTTGACTAAAAATAATCCACAGTTTTACAATAGGTATTTCAAGCTAAAAACTGATTCTTTGTACTGTAGCTGGCTATAAAGAATGGATTTTGGAGGGCTTTGAAGGATTCTACTAAAATATCCTCAAAGGGTTTCACAGCTTTTATTTGTAGTTAAATTACAAGAAGATTTTTTCCGGATTGTTACATGAAAACAAAAACAAGACAAAAAAGACTTTTCTTTATATTTCAGCACCTTTTGGTAGTTTTCTCCATATGAGTAATTGTGGCTGATATAATACCAATATTAAAAAATTTCCTTGAATTTCATTGTGCTAATTTTTTTGTGACACGTTTTTAATTAACGATTGACAATGACTTTCTTGCTTCTACTACAAAACTAAAAATAGGCTGAATATTAAAGCATCAAACAGAAAGATCCTCTACTCAAATCCCCCAAACTTGATCATTTTTCTCCCATCTGTGAAATGTCTTTTCTTTAACTTTATTTTCACAATCATCATCACCATAATGTTAATAACAGCTTCTAAAACCCCCCTTTTGTCTAAAAAGCTTTACCATAAAAAAAATAATTGTGTCTTGTCCCCCTCAATTAGTCCTAAAATGGTCATAGATCCTTGTTCCTAATCTTTTCTTACTAAAATTATGTATTTTCCCACTCTTGACATACTTGCTTATTTTGTAAAGTGTGTAACAACAAATAACCATTATTTTGCCTGTAGGTGGCCTATTTGTATACAAGGCAGATAGAATCTACCAGATTTGATGAATTTAGGGAAGTTAAACATTCAGACTCTATACTTATTCTTCTGCCAAGCAAATTTTAAAACTATGCCTACCTAAGTGGCAAATAAATAACAAATGATAAAATCATGCCCTCATTATCTGCTTATTGTCTCTTCTTTCAGTCTCTGCATCATCTAAAGTTAAATGCAGCTTACCATCTGCAATAGTATAAGTCCACTGTAAGGCACCTGACAGTGGATAAAGTTTCTCAATGAGTGTTTTACTGCACCTGTTCAAAGTCCACTTGGTTGAAGCATATGTCTCTTGTTTCAGCCAGCCAGGGTTTGAATCCTGATCCAAACACCATTAGCTGTGTTACCTTGACCAGAAAGCTATAAAATGGTAATAATAATAGTACCAACTCAACAAGCTTGTTGGGTAAATAAAAAAGATAAAGCACTTAGCACAATACTTGGCATACCATATTTAAAGGTTGACTGCTTCTTTTATGGCCAAAGATAGAAGTTTCTCAAAAAATGGAATTTTAGCATATAAAATGTTAGCATATTAATTTTATCCATTTACTATATATAAATATATAAGTATATAAATATATATGTGTGTATATATACTTGTATATAATATGTATATATATATAATATATATTTATATATTATATATATATATATATATAAAATGTATATATGTGTGTACTAAAAACTGCCATAGGGCAGAGATGACTCTTAAACTTTTCCTACAAACTACTACAGAATCTCTATAATTTCTTATTAATAGCTTTTATAGATCATGGTGTGAAAAAATACACAGAACCCATTTTTGTTTGTTTGTTTTTCCATACAGAGAGAACATAGCCTATGTGACCTTCTGGGAGGAAAGTGGAAAGATAAATCGCCTACCACACAGATGTCATCATGATCATTTTACAAAGGAACAATTCAGGCAAAACAGTTTTTTCAAGATCAAAGAGTTTACTCATGGTTAACAATTTGGAGTGAAACCAGTTTTAGGGCCCAGATCTTAATTTTGTTGGTGTTTTCTCTATTGACTGGTTATACTGCTTCTAAAGCACTCTCAATTGCAATTTTAGGTGGGTATTTTTTTGCAAATGTAAAACAAATGTTGATGTCAAAGGAAATAGACTTTAATCCATGGATATTTACATATTATAGAGGATTTCATATAGAAGTTTTGTCTAATATGAAATCTATGTAGCCACGCAAGTCTTGAACATGTGTTCACTGAGAAGAAAGTGATCCCCTTCATTAGCATTATTTGGCTCCTATTTTTCTTTTTTTTTTTTTTTTTTTTTTTTTTAGAGAGGAACATTTTTTTTTTTTTTTTTTTTTTAAAGATTTTATTGGGGAATTGGCGGAGGGGAACAGCGTTGGGGAATTGGGGAAGGGGAACAGACAAGTTGCTGTCTTTTTGTTCTTCAGTTTAGTTGCGGAGGATGTTGCTTCACTGTTGGTATCGTCATTGCGCTCTTCCCGGATGAGGCAGATCGGTCGCTGGCCTCTGGATGTCGCTCACCGCGGCTATTGGCAGCCCACGCTTGGCTGCCAGCCGCTCACGCTGGCTGCGGGCCACTCACTGTAGCCTATGGCAGCCCACACCATCACCGGGGCTCGCACAGCCCAGCTCCAGGTGGAGCTGTTGTTAGCTGTAGAGGGCAGTGTCACTGGCCCTCATGTGGGATCCGAACCGGGGCCGCTGGCATCCCAAAACCAGCGCTTAACCAATGCGCCACTCGGCCGGCCCGGCTCCTATTTTTCTTATCTACTTCTTACACAGTTGTACATTAGAAGTGGAGATATAGCATTAAATGAGACAGAAAGATTCCTCTTTCCATGGAGTCTATAGCCTCGTGAGGGAGCCTACAATAAAGAATAAGCAAATAACTACACATTGTGATGACTGGTGTGGGAGGGATGTGGTAGGGAGTAAGCTTTAGACAGCAAGGTGAGTGAGTCCAGAAGAACAACTCCTGCTGAAGTCTTATCTGCACTCCCAACCACAGGAAGAGAAAGAGCCACACATGTCAACTTGGGGACAAAAGCATTTCAGATGAAGGGGATGATAGCAAGTGCAAAATCCCTGAAGTAACAATGAGCTTTATATGACTGAGATATATAAAGAAAGCCAGCCTGACCAGATTCTTAAGGTAAAGAGAGGCTACCAAGACATGGGTATGGAGATGGAAAGAAGAAATCAGGTTATACAGCATCTTATGCAATGTCAGAAATTTGGATTTTATTTTAAGTGTAATGGTTATTTACTATAATGTTTTAATTAAGAAAGATTTTTAAGTGTTATTTTTAGCAGTTAAGGAATGGATTGTATAGTTTTAAGAATGGAAGCAAGGAGTCTGACCAGCAGATGGTGTTGCTTTGGTGGAGGGTAATGGTAGTGGAAACAGAGAAAATCACATGCAACATACACCTTGGGGTTGAAGCTAATGGCACCTCCCGAGAGAGTCAATGTGTATCATGCTGAAAATGGAAAAAGTAAGGATTGCCCAAGGTTCAGGATCTGGGCAATTGATTGAATGGGGATACTTTTACTCATGGGGAACTAGAAGATAACAGGAATGTTATAGAAAAGGATTGAGAGTTTGGTTTTGTCTTTGTGTACTTTTCAGGAATTACCTGTTAAGGAGTCAAGTAGAATGCTAAAAGGCAAGCACAGATTGGAGTTGGAAGATAAGGAGATGGTTTGGGCTGAAGTCATATATTTCTGGTCTTATTACTGTGTATGATAAACCCCTGAAGTATAAGCACACGGAGGCAGGATCAAAGCACTACACATTTCTATTCTTTTCACTAGGCTTTGGACATCGTTAATACTATACTAATGATGATGCTTGTTTTGCTGCGGCTGCTGCTGCGGCTGCTGGTGACAATGAGCCCAGCCAAGGTCTTAGACAAACAGTGCAATTATTCCCAGGAACAAATCTGAAACCTCAAAAGGAGTCTGTAGCTACAGTAGTGTGAGAGGTCCTGTCATCGATGTAGAAAGGCACAGGAGCCAGACACAGCTGGAACCACTTAGGAAAGTTCACCAGGGGGAAAGACCTCACCCTTTCCACTTCCCCTTTATATGAGAACTTTAAAAAAGTGCCAGTGATATTTATCTGAACTTATGTCTTTTGTTCTCATGAAAGTGTCCTTGTTATCTATTATTTGTTTTGTTTTGTTTTGTTTTTTGAGGGTGGTGTCACTGGCCCTCATACGTGGGACCCAAACCGGGGCCACTGGCTTCCCAAGCCAGCGCTTAATCACCGTGCCACTTGGCTGGCCCTCCTTGTTATCTATTAGACACAAACATCTTCAGCGTGATTCCAACTGCCCCGGTTAGTTATAAACCAATGAACACAGTACTTGCACACCCGATGGAAAATAAAATATTCAGTGACTCCTGCTGGTGATAAAAAAAAAAAGCCCCTGGACCAAGAAAGCTTAGAGCCAAGTAAGCCCAGAGGGGACAATTCTGTGGTTCCATCCACAAGATAAGAGCAAGCATCTGCTGACACTATTGCATATCTACTATGTTCCAAGCAGTTTGAAAGTACTTTACATAAGTAACCCATTTTATCTTGTTACCAACATATAAGGGAACTACTATAATTATCAGCATTTTACAAGTTAGAAAACTCTGAAACAGGAAAAAACAAAACAAACAAAAAACCTGTAAACCCTTGAAGTCACCCTGGTAGCCATGGATAGAGCTAGGGTTTAACCTGATTGACTTCAAACATGCAGAACCTCTTTAAATGAAACCGCTATGGGGAAAGAGTTCTTTCTTCATTGGAGTTATAGGGGGTTAGGAGAGAACCTAGGGAGAGGGAGTGCTGTATGTGAGGGGATGCGATCAGCCGAAGACACTCCATAAAGGAGTCTGTTTGCATTATTAGCCCACCCCACCAAATATTCTGTTTGGCCCTTTGGTTTAGTCCTCAATGGGTTCTGTGCCCTAAATCCCCTCGGCAAAGCCCTGTTCTTGATAGCTTTATCACTAGGTGATAATACCTATTCTTTGTACTTCCTAGCTTAAAGGGTTTTTTAGTCATAAACACAGCTCACTCTGAGAATTATCTCCCTATTTTGGGACAACTCTATAGATGCACCAGAAACATATACTCACCCAGTAAACAGAGCTTTTCTCATTTGAAAGTGTAAACATAAACAAGTTTTGAGAAAATCACAGCTTTTGTCTAAATGTTATGTCAATTTGGTACTCATCATCGGGAAGAACTAATAGCCCTGAATAGAAGCTACCAACTATAATACATCCATCAGTAAATTTTCTGGGCTCACTCACCATTCTGTGGGACACTTGACCTTAGCTTCTTGGCCTTTACAACTACAGTCCTCTTTGCAGTAAAGAAATACAAATGGTTCAGAAGAATAAAATGTTCTTCAATACAAACACATTTATGCCAGGGCAAAGGATGAAGCTAATGAATCAATTTTGTTTTTGCTTATGAGTCAAGTACTACTTGAAACCAACTGTCCAAAAATGGGATCAGCTAGAAGCTGAGGCTACCAAGTACCATGTTGGTGGGTGGTGGTAGAAAGGACAGGCTGAAAAACACTGGGAGAAAATGGAAGAAAAAATGGAAGGGCTACATACGTAAATGAATAACTTCTCTGACATTCTCTTGCATTTCATGCCTGAGCTCAATGCACTGAATAAATTAGCATGTTTTGTTTTCAGTTCACTAGCTGAGGTTTGTTATGATAGTTGAGCAATACAGATGGTAGGCAATTATTCATGCTGCATCAGAAAACCACTATGCAGATACTACTAAAATATGATTGTTAATTAGTAAACATCATAGTTTCTCTAAAATACTTAGTAAAAATGCAATCCTTGGTGGTTTTAGATGTTTGCTAATGTGTCAAGCTAAGACAAGGCTAAGGTGTCAGTGTCATTAACTATAAGATCAGATGACCTCAACCACCATTTTATCCTCAGGAGTCTTCTAATTTAAACCCATGATTTTATTTTTATTATTACTATTATTACTATCACTATTATTATTATTGATGTGTATCTTAGCTCTTGCGTATTTGTAGCCTTACAGTCATTATGATATATATGTTTTGCTTTTTAAAAATATGACCCTTGTTCCCCTCTTGTTAAAGTAGTCCTTTAATTGGATTTCCCTTTAAGGAAGTTTGCAAAATACATAAAACATGACTTTGCAATTGGTGAGCAACCAGCTCATAGTGTAATAACAAATTTCATCATGAATAATAACTTCATGAGAGAGCTCAATATGAGGTAAATGCTATCAAACATGCCTCCCATAGATTACCTCTAACATTTCACAACAATGTGCCAAGACTTTACGGAATAAATTGTACCCCCAAATTTCATATGCGGAAGCCCTAACCTCAAATGAAACTATATCTGGAGATAGGACCTTTAAGAAGGTATTTAATATTGAATAAGATCATAAAGGCGGAGCTCTAATCCAATAGGACTGATATGCTTATAAGAGGTAGAAACACTAGGAGTACACATATGCACACACACAGAGAAAAAAGCCATGTGAGGACACCATGAGAAGGTGGCCACCTGCAAGGAGAGAGTCCTCAGGAGAAACCAAAGTAGCCAACACCTTGATCAGGGACATCAAGCCTCCAGAACTGTGAGAAAATTAATTTTTGTTGCTTAAGCCATCCCACTTATGATATATTGTTATGGCAGCCCTAGTGGACTAATACACAAGATAAGGATTTCTGTAACTATTTGAACAAAAAGGGAATTGACCTGTCACAGCTCAGTCTAGCACATGACCCATGAGTGCCTGTTATGGAGTCACACCCAGGTTTGATCAATCTGAAGACTTCCTGGTTTCACAGCCTGGGTTGACCCACCCTACATACCTACAGATGCTCTTTCAGAGACAAAAGCCACCCTAATCCAATTGCTCTTGAGATGTATGAAATTTGTGGTAAGGGATAATTTTATAAGTGTTGTTCCTGTTTTAAAATATTATAGTGTTTGATTTTACACTTCTTGCTCTCCCAAATCTGGGGTGTCTAGGATTCCTGGCTATTTTGAAAGACTTGGTTTTTTAACTCAACATTCAGCACACTAATATTTATTAGCCACCTTCTGTGTTTCAGGCAACATTCTATTATTATGGATGCAACCAATAAGACATAAACCTTCACTAAAGAGCTCAGAGGTGCCATGGTCCTAAGGGAGAGAGAAGCACAAGACCACATAATTGCAGTCCTCTCTGGCAGTGCAACTAACATTGTGGTGTGTAACCTCACTCCAGTCTCCAAACTGTTACTGGTCCACCATGCGATTAGTACAAATTGTGGGAAGGAGTATTTTGAAACATCTAGAGTAATCTGACAGAAGTGCAAAATTCAAGCTTTTTTTTACAAAAGTATTAGTCTGGTCTATGATCACCAGGAAATTAAACAAGCAAGCAAACAAAGAAACAAAATACAGTCCTTTGCCACCAGTTGAAGAGTCTTATTCAATGTAATATTGTATTTACCACAGCTTCAGGAGGAAAGATGGAAAAAAAATTCAAACTTGCAACTTATTTACTGACAATTTTTCACAAAATTTTATTGTGTTTACTTCTACTTAGATCAAAAGGAAATTAAATTAATACTATGTTTGGGTTCAACTACTGAGTATATTTTATTTTAAAGTTAAAAAAAAGATTTAAAAATAACTTTATATAAATCAAGTCCTCTTCTTTCTTGAATTCAGTACCTTTAGTCTCGATCAGTAAAATAAAGCAACTGAGCTTAGATAGTAATTGGACACTCACTCCTCTGGCTTAGCTTTACAAGGATATAAAATAAAAACCCAGGAGCCTTTGTTTCTTATATTACAGGTTAGCAAGGAAATGGACCATTCAGGAGCTGATTCTATTTTGAATGCCAGAGGGAGATGGGAGCTGAGGGAGAAATTTTTCAGTTGAATTTCTTCAGGTAATGCACAGGCCATTTCTTTTTGGCTTTCCCCAAATAAGAAAGTTGGGAATTCACGTGCCTAATCCTGGCCCAGGAAATTCACTAACATCGCACTGGTCATCAGTCACATGCCTCTTGAAGGAAACAATTTCTGGATTATAAAAGTATACCTTTCGAAACCATGATTGGTGTTATTTTTTCTTGAATTTTAAATGATTTGATTGAAAAAGAAATCAACATAAAAATTACAAGTGAGAGTGCAAAGATTTGGATAAACTAGTCCAGAAAATAATTGGCAACCGATACAGCTGGGCAATGCATAAAGATAGGTATAAACTGTATCAGTGTCACAGAGAAAGACATAACTAATTTGTAGATGTTCATAAGTAGCGCAAAGTTTAAATATTTAACATTACATTTTTTATAAGTTTAGAGAAAAACTCTCTCTCTCTCTCTCTCTCTCTCTTTATATATATATATATATATATATATATATATATATATATATATATATATATATATATAACATTATCACAGATATCCAATTACTAATAAACATTTTTCTTTCATCAAATTTCAATTTCAAGGGGAGTTGTGCTGACTATGAAGTGGTCTTGCTATGCAAAATTTCTATTCACACTAATCTAGAAAAGAAATCAGTTTTTGCCAGTTCTATTAAAATCTCCTGGCCAACCTTTCCATACAGTTGCAATCATCTCCCTTCTTTTATTTTCTCTTTCTACAAAGGAAAATCCATTTTGTTTTTCTTTTCTTTTGGCAAAATCAGAGTACAGTATAATTGCAAACTCCTTGCATATGCCTAGAGTGAAATCTTTATAGAGTATTTCTTTCCATTAGAAATAAAACATTTTCTAGGACCTATTCTTTCTTTTTTTTTTCCCCACTGAAAAGTTTAGAAAGTCCAATTTAAACCTGAAATACAATTGGTGTCTTTATTAGTTTGTATCGGCTTTTTGGTACAATCACAGATATTTTTCCAAAAGAAGCCTTTCTTTTAAGAGTTAAGATTAATTTGGCTTTGAAATGTCAGAATGTTTGAGCAAGACCTTGGCACTTTTAATATGGATATATAAATATATAAACATCATCAATTATTTTACTATTTTTATGATTAATTAAAAAATTATTTTCCGATACGACTCAAACCCTGAAGAAATTGGATGGCATTATGTAATATGGAAAATAAAGTTCCTCAATTTTATAATATTTTAATTTCTATAAATCAGATGCAAAATCATGGAACTAACAGATGATTGTAATTAAACATTATGGTGTCTCTTTTCCTTTTTTTCTCCACTTAACATATAAAGGAAATGAGAACATGGAGAAGTGGCATGCTGAGTGTAACTAATAAATACAGTTTTGGAGGAACTGTGAAATTTGGAGTTTTTCTATATTAAGACACAAATCAGAATCTTAAACATATCATTTATTATTTTCTGAAATCTGGGAGTGTGCTTACCCTTTCTGAATCTTAAATTGGGACTAATCAATCTACCAGTATCATTATAAAACTTAAACTATGAACACAGGTATTATAAACTGGAAGGCTTTATGTAATGCAGATTGCATTTAGGCTTCTTGATATTTAGTTCTATTTCTTCTCTACATAAGACTTGAAACATTTAATTATATTCTTACCTAAGGGGAAATTTGCATATTTCATTTTTTAATTACTGATAATATGGATCGTGTATGTGCTTGAGGAATTAAACTGCCATTTGGGTGTTTTTATTTACATTGATCTCTGAAATAATAAATGCTGCCCTCTGTCATTCTTTTCTTTGGGAGCCATAATATATGTATTTTCCATGAATTGCTTAGGTACCTTCTTAAACATATTGATATTTTCATCATTTACTAACCTACTCATTCATTTCATTTTTTTTCCAGACTCGTTTACAATCGGCACAGTAGTCAGAGGCAAAGATCCAGGCTCCAAAACATCTGAGGGGTCAAAAAATTTAGATAGGTCCCCAAAGCTAATAGAAGGCATTTTGAATCCAATGCCCTTTCTCCCAGCGGTTTTGGCATTCTTTGGCACCTAGGGTAATCTAGAAAAGACGAATATCTGTGTGGCTGCCAAGCGCTGGGAGGATTTTATTGCCCTCATTTAGAAGGGGGACCACACGGGGCGGGGGGAAGGCGGGGGGGGGGGCAATGTGACATATCATGATCTTTTCAAACAAGTGCGTTTTGATCCAAGATTATACATGTCACAGATATATTTCCTCTCCTAATGTTACACAGCAGGAGGCAAGATTTTGGTTTCTCCCTTCTGCTGAGTTTTATCAGCTTTCTGATTTCTATGACTTACAGCATACCTATCTTGAATTCTCGATGTTTCTAACCATCTCAGATTGCTGGAAGAAGATTAAGGTCACCTGTCTATGGTAACTTGCTGTAGTGACCCAAGCTAAGACACTATCCTATATAAAATAGCATCCCTCCTGTCATCCGTCTCTATCCCTATTACCTACTTTATTCTTCTCCATAAAAATTATAACAGATGGAAATATTTGATAGGTATTTATGATTTATTGATTATCTGTTTTCTCCCAGTAGAATGTTATCTCCTTGAACTTGGAAATTGTTTTATTCACGACTTAGGAAGTGACTGGCACACAATAAGTACTCAATAATATTTTTTTAAGGTGTAAATTAATGAGTAATTTTTTCTGGTACTTAGAAGGTTCTTAGTAAACAATATGCTTTATTATAATAATTGTCTTCAAACTAAAGGAAATCATGAGTTTCTATTTTAAAGATGTGTTAAACAGAATGTCATGTTTTATTTTTTAAAGAAAATTGATTTTTAAACTGGGTTTTTAACTAAACATTATTTTTCATAATAAGTCCTAATTTACATGTTCACCATACTCTACAGTAAAGCTAATTTAGACCACAGATAATAACTACCTGTGAGGAATATATGAGGCACTAGGTTCCTTAAAAGTAATACTCTTTCTGTATGCATTTATCTGAAGTTGAATTTGTAGTCAGCATTTCACAAGAGGGCAAATTAATATTTATAATAACTGGTTTTTCTTTAGCATGTCTTTGTATTTATCAGATATGAAAATTAAGTGGAATTCTCATGATATATAACAAAAAATGCATATTGCAAGCAAGCTTTCAAAATTATTTTTAAGATTAAGATATCATGATACAGGTGCTTTTCCTCAAAATTGAAATGTAAATCTACTACTTTAATCCTAAGTATGCTTTAGCTCTATTTTCTTAAAGGCTCCAAGGTAAATCTGAAATAAAATTCTGTAATTTGATTTATCATAAATACTACTGAGTATAGGCCAAATATTTACTTTCAGTAACATCACGAAATATTATTTTTATCTCTTTTGCAATCTATAGTTGTATAAGTTGAGTTGAGGATCACACAAACTTTATGATTTCTCTCTCTCTCTCCCTCCCACCCTCTGCCTCCTTCATTTCCTTCCTCCCTCCCTTCTTCTCTCCCTCCCTCCCTCCTATGGATGTATCTTTAATTCATATGTTCTCCATTCCTGAAATTTCCAATTCAAATAAAAACAACTACAGACAAGAGTTCACCTTTTTCAAAAGTATATATCTATAGAACGATCCCAAGTCTTGTTTCAGAAACAATAACTCACTTCCAAATTTGTACATCCATATCTAATTAAAACATTTCTAAATGAAATAGAAATAACACCAGAAATCCATTTTGGCAGTTAAAATGCATTTTGTAATCTAGTAAAATATCATTTACTCTACTGCAGTTACCTTTGAACACCATTTTGTCAAACATAATTTTGTGATCTGGGCATCACCCCTAAAATTATAAGGTATTTAAAGATCAAGATCCTATGAATGGTCTTTCCAAACCACTACCTTTATAAGTGAGGAAAAATGTTTTTTGTGTTCTTAGAATTGTTTAAGCACATTATTTATGTTAGAATCTAACTTTCTTGACTCCTAAGCTTGTAGTTGTGTACTCCTTTTTGTGTGATCCTCCTCAGCGGTCTTATAATATTCTGCACAAATGTTCAAATTGCATTTAAATTTTTAAGTTTCATAAACTTTGATAGGACAGAGACTGTTTTGTTCATTTCTTTATTGTAATTCCTACCAGTAATTATACAATATCCTGATGCAAAATTGTACTCAATGATGCTAGTTAATAAAGAAATGAAAGAAGAATAATAACTAATATCTTGCTTTTAGTGAAATTCACTAAATTTCACTAAATGCATTTTCTATATACTGGATAGGTACTACTTCAATTGATAAAAACGAAGACCCTTTGCATAAGGAAGGGTACCTGTGAGTAAGGTTCATGGAAGCATAATAGTCTCAAGGCACTTTTAGTGACAACAGCAGTATTTCAAAATGTATAGAAAGCTAGGTTGTAATATTCAACATCCATGAATGTATTATAATTTTAGTAGTTCCTCCCCATGCAACACTGTTCTCTCCAAACCTATCTTTCCTAAAGACACTTTAGGGGATATTAAATTATTCCTTCTACAATTAAAAAGTACATTTCTCGCTAATGCAAATATGTAAAAATTATTTTAGCATTTTAAGTTCATGAGTACCTATACAACCTTGCTGATTTCTCTACCCCTACCATAATACCCAGAGAGCTCTTTTCATCATTTTGACAATAGGAATGATTTTATAAACACTCCTTGAATGTATTTCACAGGTCAGCAGTCTCACTCCAATATAGATCTACATCTTAGATTAGATCATAATTTGTTTTCTGTTTTACCTTCACCCTGACGTGCTATTTCATATAATGAAACAGTAAATCGATAGAATCCTTGTGGGTGGGATTCTGTGAAGAAAACAACCTGTGTTCTGCTTAATTATAAATTCATTGAAATAAGAACATGACATTAAAAATCTGATTTATTCTTACAAGTTAAATTTCACTAAGAGTTAAGTGTGGGGTTTACTGTCTTGAAAACAATCTTAATTAACAAAACCCATGCACAAGTCACCATTGGTCTGGTTGGACCTAACCGGTCACAGATAAGATATCTGCTCAATTACAGCTGGAATTTTCACCTAGTCCAGAAATCTATTAAAACAAGAAACAACAAGAAAACCAAAAATATATTCTAAGAGAAAACTGTTTTTTTCTTCCATTTTTTTTTCTCATATGATTTCTGAGTGATAGGATTACAATGCTATGGGGAGGAAGACTATGTCTTATAAAAGAAGTTGTGGATATGTACAGATTTGGTGCTCAAGGGTCCTGATATTCACATTTAAACAGGTAATTCATACTTTAACTGTGCACATTCAACACACTTTAACTTTCTAATATTGGTTCTTCTTCTCTCTGGTTTCATCTCAATAGATTAGTATTTTACTTTTTGGAGTAAAGAATCATAGCCCACTAAGTCCTGGCTATTGGAAAAAAGTCAGAAAGGTAGTAAGTGACAGAATACAGTGTTGTTCTCAGGGCTGGTTGAGTGGCTCAGTTGGTTAAGAGATGGCTTGGGAGCTTGAGCTCTGAGCAGCACGGCCGCCCGTTCGGTTCCCACATAGGCCACTGTCACTGCGCCCTCTACAGCTAAGATGGTGAACAACAGCTGGACCTGGATCTGGGCTGTCATGAGTGTCCAGTGAGGGCGTAAGCTGCAGTGGGGCTGCAGTGAGCTGCCATAGCAGCCGTGAGTGGCCAGCAGCCAGGGAGAGCTACCATGAGCCGCTGTGAGAGACCATTTAATGGCCCGGGACCAACTGCCTCAGCCAGGAAGAGCGCAATGATCATAATACCAACATGGGCCAGTGAGGCAGCGTCCTTCACAACTAGACTGAAGAACCGAAGGACAGTCCCCTTCCCCAATTCCCCAATGAAATCTTAAAAATAAATAAATAAATAAATAAATAAATAAATAAATAAATAAATAAAAAGTGTTGCTTTCATTATTTCTGGAAAACAGAACCCAGTGTGTCCAAACATTTTGGCACATAGGGAATGTTTTCTCAAACCATATACAGCAAAACCTAGGATTGCGAGTAACTTGTTTTGTGAGGGTTCCGCAAGACGAGCAAACATTTCTAATCATTTTAACGTGGTAAATGAGCGATGTCTCACAATACAAGTAGTTTGTTTCTGTAACAAATTATGCTCACAAACCAAGGTATTATTGTACTTGCCATGCCTGTGACTGTCCTTATTAATAACGGACTCTTCAGAGGGCTCTTTCTCCTGAGACCTTCTTTCAGATATCAGTGATCACATTGCACTAGTAAGTTTAATTACAATTGTGCATTACCATTTGCAGAAAATTGTGTCTTAAAATATAAGCTAAAATGCAGCACATTTAAAGGTAATCTCCAAGTCAATAAATATTTTGAAAATGCAAAAAAAAAAAATAGTCATGATCCCTTCTGATCCCTTTTTCTTAACTGATCTGTTTCATAGTTTGGGAATAATGGGTTTAAAAATAACTCCAGTTTTTATTTTCTGTAACAAGATAAATCTCTGGTTTCAGCACTTGGTGGATGAAACTATGTGAAATGTTATTATACTAGTAACTGATTTACTCTGGAATTGATTTACTTGAGCAATAATGGAATATTGTTAACTTCTAGGCTTTCCTGTTACATTAAAAGGTTAATGTATTAAAAGGAACAGTGGATTAAACAGTTGAACTGAAACAGACATTTCATATCATCATCAATGTCTTCCTGTGGCTGTCTTTCTTTGGATGAAAACCTGTCCTGTAAACTATTACTCTCCCATATATCTGATCTTCTACTCAGTCTGTCTCATCCTTAGGAAACAATGAAAAGAAGCATCCCCAAGGAAGCAGAAAATGTTCTTGGGTCACTGATGTAATTGGGTTGGATATATTTATGTTCTAGTAGATCAGGGTCTGAGAGTTGAATTGAATTTGAAATTGCATTGTAATTCTTCCTAACTGAAAAAAGAAAATTACAAGAAATGATTCTGGAATTACATATTTAAAATTTGAGCCACCTAAGCCTGCAAAATCTTTGTTCTGAAATACATATCCCCCGAGGGTCAATATTCTAAATAAAGAAATCTACATTTACTCCTCATCAAAAGTAGTTGATAACCAATAATCTGTGAGTCAAAAAGAAATATGTTTTAAAAAAGCAAGTTTCTCTATACCCTCTTTATATCAGAAGAAAGAGACAAGGTATTGGGAAGAGAAGTAATTACTTTTCAGTTATATCATTTGAAATATTATATTTCATATTTTTATGGTTAGAAATACATTTGGAAATTCATAAATACAATATATAAATATATATCAAATATATCAAACTGTATATTTATATACATTTTCAAAAAGAAATGGATATAATCATTTTTTTTCCTTCTAAAATATTATTTTCTAGAGAAATGAATAAGTCTGCTGCAGCAAATGAAAGGTGGGCTTTTTACCAAAGTTTAGTACCTTTAGATATATGCAGATACAAAGCCTAAAGGAATGCAGAAATTAATAATTTGGGATATACATTTTTGAAATGTTGATGTATGAATTTGCGAATTCGGGCAATTAAGTTCACAAACTTGTTGCAATGATGTTGCTAACCTTTTTTGATATCAGAGGGATTATTTATTATGAATTTGTACCAACTGGACAAACAGTTAACCAAGTTTACTATTTGATGTGCTGAAAAGGCTGTATGAAAAAGTTAGAGGATCTGAACTTTTCACCAAAAATTCATGGCTGTTGCATCATGACAATGCACCAGCTCACAAGGCAGTGTCTGTGAGGGAGTTTTTAGCCAGTAAAGAAATAACTGTATTGGAACACCTTCCCTACTCACCTGATCTGGCCCCCAATGACTTCTTTCTTTACACAAAGATAAAGGAAATATTGAAAGGAAGACATTTCATGACATTCAGGACATCAAAGGTAATACCATGTCAGCTCTGATGGCCATTCCAGAAAAAGAGTTCCAAAATTGCTTTCAAAAGTGGACTAGGCACTGGCATTGGTGCATAGCTTCCCAAGGGGAGTACTTTGAAGGTAACCATAGTGATATTCAGCAATGAGGTATGTAGCACTTTTTCTAGGATGAGTTCACAAACTTAATTGTCTGACCTCATAGACACATGTGATAATTTTTATACTATTCTCCCTTTTGGCTTTAGCTACGAATTTTCCACAAAACAGGGGATGTTAAGTATTATTTATGTATAATTACCACATAGTCATTTCATCAGAAATCTATAGCCTTCAAAATAAGGTGGTCACCTGAATGCAATATAACCCTTTCTGTATCAAGACACTACAGTATGGAAGAAAACAAAATGTTTCTCGATAATGAATGAGGTAGAATCAAGGGTCATCATGAAAGTGTCCTATGTAAGAAAAATGTAAATATCCATGGGTTAATGATGACTTGAACATGTTTTCACTCAAGAGCAATAAATAAAATCAACACTATGCTTTCATTTAAAGGTTATACTTCCAAGGTTCACCTGGAGTTTTGATATTTAAATAGCATGAGCAGTTCAATATGCATATCATTTAGTACTTTCAATTTTGGGGTGAAGTTCCTCAAGATCTAACTATGATATTTGCTTCATTGTTAATAAATGTCAAAGCATTTTACATGTAAACATTTTGCTAAACACTTTTTATCTTAGTTTCTTCATCCATGACTCTTAATGAATTTAGTCATTATGCCAAAAAGAACAGAAATGTTGTCAATATTAATTAAAAACTACCTGTCGATATTTACCTTTTGCTATGATCCTAATGTGTCCCGTGAAATTCACATGTTGAATCCTAACTTCCAATGTGATGGTACTAGGAGGTGGGCTTTTGGGAGGTGAATAAAACATGAGGGTGGAGCCATCGTGGATGGAATTAGTGTCCTTCTCAAAGAGACCCCACAGAGCTTCCCCCAACCTTCTCCCATGCAGTCTGCAGCTCAAGAGAATATCCTCACCTCACCTTACCTTTACCATACTGGCACTGTGATCTTGGAGTTGCCAGCTTCCAGAACTGTGAGATAGAGATTTCTATTATTTACAATCCACCCCGTCTGGTGGTTTTGTTGTAGGAGCCTCAATAGACTATGACGCCTTTCTAGATGTAAAAATTTTACACACACACACACACACACACACACACACACACACACACACAGTACCAAAAAATGTATACGTATTTTAAGAAAGGAAAACTGTATTAATATTGTAATACTCAATATATACCAATAACAAAGATCCACACAAGTCACGTTTGACTTCGGCAATTACAAGAGATGTTCACATTGGTGACCATCAGCTTCCTGACACTTCTGATTATGGCGAACTACTGCTTGAGCAACATTGACCAAAGTGTCTACTTGTGTACAATTTGTTGACACTCCCGATATATAAATATATATATATTACAATACACACACTTGTATACATATTTGTGAAAAACAGCTAGCACAATTAATTCCTGGCATATATTTAAAATAAAAATATGAAATAAAATGTTTGGTGCACTTGTGTGTGTATCTATCTGTGTGCCTGTGACTATGTACATATTCAGAGTAAATATAGGGAGAAAATATTTCTGCATAAAATAATTTGTAAAATGTTTAGCTATAAATACATTCCCTGAGATTTTATTTACACAAGATGGAGAAATTTTGTTGAATAATATGTTAATTTCATTTTTTCTGTCTCCTTTAATAATCTGTACCAAGTACTTATGTGGACTGAAACACCAACCATCTAGGTAACATATAGTTTTTAGTGGAATTTGTGAACCCACTTAACTGTTTTTATATTCTCCTGGTGTCCCACGACTTCTTAGTGGTCATGAAGGGGACAATGGGAAAAACACAAAAATCCAGTATGAATCATTTAATATAAGAGGTTTTTCTATTTTCCTATCTATCTATCTATCTATCTATCTATCTATCTATCTATCTATCTATCTATCTATCATCTATCTATAGAATCCTATCTCAAGAGTGTTCCATTCTATTAGGTTGTCTGAAAAGTCATGACCTATTTTTTCTGTTTTTCATTGTAAAAAATGCATCATGATTTTTCCTACAACCCAGTATTTGGGGGTCATGTGTCATCCTGATTTGTGTTTAGTGCTTTATGTATATCTTGTAATGCTATAACTTATCTTCAATTTATCCTCCATATAAGTGATGTTTACTTTCTCTTTGTTTGGAGAATCAATATAGCTTCTTGCAGATATATTTCCAGCAAAATATTCACAGCTTATAGCCATTCACTTAACGAAGAGTCCACTGGAATAACAACTTGCCATGTTATAAACACACATTTACATTAATAACTTTCCAACCTAAATCACCAGTGACAAACTTTTAAGATATCCTAGGTGAGTGCACCTTTTTCCGTCTTAAAATACTAGTATGTTTGTATCTTCTAAAAGTCTCAATATTACTTGACAACAACACAAATGATTAACTATGGAGACATTCTTATATAAGGATAACAACATATATACTGATTCTGACAGAGGATTCTGATCGCTTTTGCATTCACCATTTCTCTACCCTAAGTCCATCAAACTCTCTTAGCAGAGTATTGTATATTCAGTGGGCAATCGATAAAAAATTACTGAGGATTCTTATCACCCACAAGGAGACTTCACAGCATGAAAAACATATATAAACAATTAACACATGGAAGTTTTTAAGCTAAATATCAGATATATGTTTGGGGTCAACATTTCCTCCCTTTGTAGAGTGAATTTGATGTAATACCAAAAAAATACAAAATACTTTATACTGAGGACTGAGCCTTTATATTTCCTCTGGCCATTTCTTTCCAACTGAGCAGTGTCTTTTGAATCTGAGATCCAATTACCATCATTTGGGGAAAGATTCTGACTACCAATTTAACATATTTTTTTTTTTAGCAGTCTGCAGTGATACATGGAGGGAATGTAACTATATCCTTATTTAGTGCTAAATTATCTACTTCATGTAATAAGCAAATGTTGGAGATGAAGAAAGGATGTTCTGTACAATTTTTCTCAAATGACACTGATTGGTTGTCCAGTAATTGGCCCAAAGTCCAAATTTCTGGTCAATTACTTAAATTTAAGACCACATTTTATATATCAACTTTAGCTTCTCTTTCTTGAGCTTTTGCCCATTTAATAGAATGCTTCCTATTTATATAATGCCCATCTCTGAGAAACTTCATGTAATTTAGATCACCCATTAATCCTGATAATATAACTGCACATTAGATGATTATTTTTATACAATACTGGAAACTGAGGCAGCAATCATTTTAGTGGCTCTCATAAAGTCCTATCATCTCCTATTTATGACAATCTGCTTTCTAGGCAGAATTGTCACCTCATATGCAGTCAGCACTGGTAGGTCATCACATTCAAAAGTTTCCATAGAGACTGCCCCAAACTTTTATATTTTGTAGCTCATTAGCTGAAAGAGATGCCTCAGGTTTTGCTATGTGCACATGTGGCAAGAAAAATCTCTGCTACGGTCACTAAAGCAGTGATGCGGAGAAGACAGAGTGCTCCACAGCCTCACTGGCAAAAACAAGGCGGATTTCATTTTCTCATTATTAATTCATTATATTAGGTTGTGAAGCAGGTACAGTCCCTAACAAAGGTCTAGTTGCTTAATGTCTCAGGCAATAATATCATCTGTCATCAACAAGGCTCAAGATCCAGGTCTAGTAGTAAAAGTCCTTGGAATTCTATAAATGGCATTTCAATTTTCAATATGTTTTGTAAAATAAAGCCTTCAAGACTTCGGTAGTAAATAGCATAGATGGCAGTTGCAGACCCTTGCAACATGCATGCCTGAGTTGATATTTTCCTATGTACAAAATGAAAATAACAGAGTCTCAGTTCTCACCTGTTTGAATAATCATTTGGAAAGCAGCAAATCAGGCATCCCTACTGAAATTTGTCCCTAGAGAAACACCTTCTTTTTAAAGAAAGAGAACTATATATTGTGTGATGATGCATCCAAGAAAATGTTAGTGTGAGAGCACATGCAGGAATCATGTCAAATTTAAAATAACTAACTGGTAATAATTATAATGATTGCTAAATGGTACTAAAGAAGTAGACATGGGAACACAGGATGTAAATTCCAGTTGTTGATCCATAATAGAGGATGGCTTCCCGATACCTGCTTTAAGATCCTGCTTTGGAAGAGTCATTTCTGAAGATTCCTTTGGCAATTTTTAACTTTTTCCTTTTCTATTGGTGGCTTAAATTTGAATTAAGTAATACCATATTAGAATGCTATCCTTAATTGCGACATTTTTAGAAAATATTACTAACATATTATCCCTATCGAATGGCTCAAAATGGTTTCAAACTCAGAAGGTGACATACATATATATATATATATATATATATATATATATATATATATATATATATATATAAAGGGTAGTGTCACTGGCCCTCATATGTGGGACCCGAACTGGGGCCGCTGGCTTCCCAAGCCAGCGCTTAACCACCGCGCCACTCGGCCAGCCCCTCAGAAGGTTTTATATTTAATAAAGCCATTTTACTACACTTTAATAGAATACTTGGGATAAAACAGAAAAAAAAATAGGTTCACAATACCTATGTGTCATACTTTTCACAGAAGGAGATAAATAAAACCACCAACAATCTATTTAGGAGGCTTGAAAGTAAACACCATGGTGTGCACTTAGAGATGTAATACAGGCAACTTTAACTCCCTGCAATGAAATGTGAACAACTTTGAGGGATGTGAGCTAATACAAGCAGAAATGATAGATGGAGAATTCCTGCTTGAAACAACGCATGGAAAGCATTATCCAAATCACCGCCCTCTGTGAAAGCACATGCAAGCTATTGTTCTCTTTGTAATGCAAGAGGAGAAAATCAATATGTAGTTATGGAATATACTGTTAATAGTTTAGTTTTTTGGTGTTTTTGTTATTGTTTGTTTTTTCTGGCTTGTTTTGCCAAACAGGCTTTTTTTCACACGGCAAATTGCACTATGACTCTACCAGTGTTGTTGGGATCTTAGCATTGTGCCTTTTTTTAAGTACAAAGTGAGGGAGATGCAATATATCAGGGTTTCCTTAGATCATCACTGCCTCAGACATATATGGCGCATATGTTCAGATTCCAGGCTTTGTTTTAGATCTACTGAATAGGACTACCCAATGCCTTTTGCTACTGTGACAAATTACCATGAACTTTGAAGTTTAAAACAACATAAATTTACTCTCTTACAGTTCTGGAGGTCAGAGACCAAAAATAGGTCTCACTGGGCTAAATGTCCACACATCAACAGGGCTGGTTCCTTCTGGAAGCTCAAGGGACAACCTATTTCTTTGTCTTTCCCACCTTCTAAAGGCTCCCAGTATACTTAGAAGTGAGTCTTACTCTCCATTTTCAAAGCTACTAGGTTAGTACCTTCAAATTTCTTCTCTCTCCCTCTTGCTCCCTCTACTGCCTTCCATAGTCATATTGTCTTTTTGATTCTGACATCCCCATCTCCTCTTTTAAGGACCCTTGTGATTATATTAGGCCCACGTCGATAATCTAGGATAATTATCTTGTCTCAAGGTCCTTACTCACATCTGCTAAGTCCCTTCTGGTTTGTAAGATAAAATAGTCACAAGTTTTGAGGATGAGGACTTCAGTATCTTTGGGGTCATTATTCTGTTTTACTACATCAAGTTTTATAAAACTTGATGATTTCACTCACAATTAAATTCTATAATTCTATGTATTCACCAACATTTTTTCTTGATACATATAACTATTTACTTATTCATTCATTCATCTAATCATTCATATAGTCCTTCCTTCATTTATTCATTAGTCAACAAGCAATTGTTTTATACCTATTGAATGGAGGGCACAGAGCCAGTCCATGGAGACACAAAATGAATTAAAAAAGAAATGCCTATGTCAGAAATTTGGGCTTTACAGAGTCTAATTAATAAAGGTAGCTACCCTTATGGAGAACTGTATCTTTCAATATGGTTCTGAAACTGAATTAATTACCTAATATGTGCGAAGTATGGTCCACTTACCAGTAAGTGGACACACCCCACACTCATGTAGTAGATAAGCATGTACTATATTGTTTTCATTGAAATTATAGTTATTATTCCAGAAGTGGATTGTAAGGTAGTGTAAAGAGACATCCATGGGGATATATCATAGAATTGCTAAGTTAAAAAACAAAAAAAATGAAAAAGTTTGTAAGACTACAGCATAGGGAGATATACTGAGCAATTGACATACTGCTAGGGTGTCAATAAAATCAAATTTTGCCTGTTAGAAGAATAATGACCTCTTTTTCTCTGTGCACTCAAGGGACATTAACTCAAGAACATGTATTTTATGCATGTTCCTTACCTCTCCTGGTAAAATAAAAGTGCTAGAAGTGGTCACCTGAGGGTGGTTTTTACTTTGTTTTTTATTCTCTCTTCTGAGAAGAAATGTGTTGCATAACTTGTATTACACACAGAATAGCATAATAGACATTTTGTTATTTGGATTTCTGGCCAGGTATTTAATGAATGTTCAATTAAAGAATATGTGCTCTTTGTAATTATCATATCAGAACTGACAGAAAGTTCCTCTGCTGTTAAAAATCTCCAAAGTTAGACAACGATCTGTTAATGCCATTTGAAAAATGAAAACTTGCAAGTCACTGAAAGAAGGCAGAAGCTCTCATTCTCCACAGCCAAGCTTTTCTGGGACACAGCCCCAAGAAGCCCCATCTTGCCTCAGGCTCATTCCCCCTGCTTCTCCTAGTTTCTGTCTTCCCTGATGCTACCACACATTTTTACCACAGCTACTGTCTGTCCTTCTGCGAAACTGGCAGAGAAGTTTTGGGTATAGCTTCAACCCTGCACAACATGAGCAATTCTTTTGACTTCGACTGTTTTATCTTTTGGTGCCAATCCTGAGACAATTAAGAGTCCTTAACTTTTCCTGAGCTCTTTTGTTTCTTCAAATGTATCTGCAGCAGTTTCCATTTTCTTTACAATTAAGTGAAGAAAGCCTAATGAGGTGATTTGAGCTTTATGTTAGCATGTACTATTGGATTTATATAATCCCACTTTCAGAAAACACATTTTTAACAGGAGCCATCGATACCAAAAGCATGTGCTCCTCAGAACCTGTTGATTAATATATGACATATCTGCCTGAAGCATGCAGTTTAGTTCATTTGGATTTAATGCATTACAAGCAAACTAAAACATTGTTTTTGTATGATTGAATAGAATATACAATCTATATTAGATGTTTTAAAGTCAAGTCTCCAACTTCAAACAAATTCTTTGTGATAGGTTATTTCAGGTTCACATAACTCTAGAACCCTCCATAAAAACCCAACAGAAAACACTTAACTCATCTGCTATTAGGGATATTTCTGTATAAGTTTGAGAATAACTGCCTGAAAAGATTGGGACTTAACTTTGTTAGACCATCTTTCAGTCTCTTATCATTCATTTATATGGCTATCAACCTTAAGTCTGAAATGGAGAAATCAGAGGTTAGTTTTGAATCCCATGCTTCAAGTAAATTTTTAGTAACAACCACTTCAAGCTTCAACAATAAGAAAAAGGGTCAAGAAAAAGTGGCATCCGAATAAAAGATGATTACCAAAAAAATGTAAAATATTAAGGCAAAATATTTGTTTAACACCCTCGCCACCATCAATCCCACTCATGGCAACCACAAGTGTTATGGGACGTTTTACAAACTAATGGCCAGAGAGGGAATCAGACTATCAGAGTTAGATGGATATTACAAATTCTCCAAAGCCATGCCCTCATTTCATAGATGAAGAAAATGAAGCATGGAGATAAAGGTGAAAGGTTTTTCTTGGATCTCTCATCTCCTCTTTGGAAAAATTAGGCAGCATGCCAAGGAATTAATCAAGAGATGTTTCTATTATAATTCAAAACCCCAAAAATGAGCCAGCTTAAGGTAAAAAGGAAATTTATTAGGTTATGTAAGCAAATCATGAAATGAGTGAAGGTTGAGCAGCACTGAGGGTTTACTGGGAACATGTAGTTGAACTTGGGCCTGTCTCTTCTTTATTTCAAGCATCAGCATCATGTTCTCGTTATATGTGTGTACTTTTTCTGTACACCAAATATATGACAGTAAGTGTCTTGTTCTTTTATTCTAACATCCTCTCACCTACAAAGAAAATTTCCTATTCCTCCAGTTCCAGAATTTAAAATCGTAGGACAGAAGTCTATTTGGCCTGGCTTGAGCCATGGGACCATCCCTTGGACCAAAGAGAGATGACTTAGATTAATTTTTCCATTCTGTGTAGCCAAGAAGGAATCATTTTTTTAAAGGAAAATAAAGATGAGATGGTATTGGGGAGATAAAACAAAAGCTCATCCCTTATGCTCTGGGTTCTAAGAGTGAACAAGAGAAACACACTGGGTTTCTAAAGTGTGTATGCTTACCCCCAAGTAGGAATGTTTTACACCCATCATGTCTGATTTTTGTCTTCTCAGAATATTCATCAGACAAATTAGTTTGGTGTTTGTTTGTTTTTTATAATTCTTTTATTGTGAAATAAACATTTTTTTAAAAATTAGTTTCAGGTGTACAACACAGTGCAATAGTTATACTTTTTACCCCTCAAAGGGACAACCCCTCTCCCCCGGTGAGCCATCACACTCCCCCCACCCCCGCCCCGATATCATACATACCTATTACAATACCTTTGACTTCCTTCCTTCCATAATATACTCCAAATCCCCTGACTATCTATATATTCAATTACAGTTGGCATACAATATTATACAACATCAGCTTCAGGTGGGTGTATAGTGCAATGATCAAGCCTCTACTCCATCCATGAAGCAGTCTCCCTAACAAGACATGTGACCATCAGACACACCACAAAATTTTTGCAACATTATATTCCCCGAACTGTGTTTCATATTCCATGGCAATATTGTAGTTACCTATTTATGCTGTCTAATCCCTTCCCCTTCTCCCCGCCCCCTCCCAACTAGCAACCCTCAGTTTTCCCTCTATATCTATGAGTCTGTTTCTTTTTACTTTGCTCATTCATTCAGTTTTTTCAGATTCTACATATAAGTGAGATCATATGGTATTTGTCTTTCTCCAACTGACTTATTTCACTTAACATAATAGTCTCTTCACAACATTATCAATTACATTCCCAGAACTGCCCCCCATATTCCTGCGGCAGCATTGTAGTCACCCACCTACACTGTCCAAAACCGTCCCCCTCTCCCTCATCCCCTCCCTGCCAGCAACCATCAGTTTTTCCTTTATATTTGCTTGATATGATTTCAATCTTTCTAAATTTACTGAGACTTGTTTTGTGGCCTAACGTGGTCTATCTTGGAAAATGCCCCATGTGCACTTGAGAAGAATGTATATTCTGTTGTTTCAGGGTGAAATGCTCTAAAAATACCGATGAAGTCCAGCTAAAGTCTCATTTAAGGCCACTCTTTCCATGTTGATTTTCTGTCCAGAGGATCTGTCCATTGGTGAAAATGGGGTGTTGAAGTTCCCTACTACGATAGTGTTACTGTTGATCTCTGTCTTTATGTCTGTCAAAATCTGTTGTATATAATTAGGAGCTCCTATGTTGGATGCATAGATGTTTATCAGGATTATAGTACCCTTCTTTGTCTTTTATTGTAGTCTTCATTTTAAAGTCTATTTTGTCCAAAATAAGTACTACTACTCCAGCTTTTTTTTCTAATTTCCATTTGCATGAAATATGTTATTCCATCTGTAAACAACATATACATGGGTCCTATTTTCTTATCCACTCAGCTACTCTCTGTCTTTTGATTGGAGCATTTAGGCCATTCACATTTAAAATGATTATTGATAGGTGCATATGTATTGCCATTTTGTTATTTGTATTCCTGGTCTTCCTAGGTTAGCTTGTTTATCCCTTTCTTTTGTTTAAAAAAGCCCTTTTACATTTCTTGCAATGCTGGCTTGGTGGTGATGAATTCCTTAAGCTTATTCTTTTCTGAGAAGCTCTTTATTTCTCCTTCAATTTTAAGTGATAGCCGTGATGGGTAGAGCACTCTTGGTTGTAGGCCTTTATTTTGTGTCACTTTGAATATCTCCTGCCACTCCCTTCTGGCCTGCAGAGTTTCTGTAGACATGTCAGCTGTTAGTCTAATAGGAGTTCCTTTGTATGAAACCTGCTGTCTTTCTTTTGCTGCTTTTAGGATTCTGTCTCTGTCTTTAACCTTTGCCATTTTAACTATGATATGTCTTGGTGTGGACCTGTTTGGGTTCAGCTTGTTTGGAACCCTCTGCACTTCCTGGGCATGTATGTCGATTTCCTTCATCAGGGTAGGGAAGTTTTCAGTCATTATTTTTTTCAAATACATTATTGACCCCTTGCTTCTTCTCTTCTCCTTCTGGTATTCCTATGAGTTGAAGGTGGTTGCGCTTCATCTTGTCCCATAGGGCTCTTAAACTATTTTCATTCTTTTTTATTCTTTGGTCTTTTTGTTGTGCCAACTGGGTGATTTCTGCTATTTTGTCTTCCAAATCGTTAATCCGATTTTCTGCTTCATCTACTCTACTGGTGATTCCTTCAAGTGTGTTCTTCATTTCAGTGATGTATTCTTTAATTCTAACTGGCTCTTTTTTATAATTTCTCTATTCTTCCTTATGTCCTCACTAAGTTTGTTAAACATTCTTATCATCAGTGTTCTAAACTCTATCTCTAAAAGGTTGGATCTCTCTGTTTCAGTTAGTTCCATTTCTGGAGGTTTCTTCTGATCATTTACTTGGGACATGTTTCTTTATTTCCTCATTCTGGCTGCCACTCTGGGTTGCTTTGATATATTAGATCACCAGGAGAGCCCCGGATGGGTCACGTAGGCACACAGCTCATGGCCCAATACTCCCAGGAAAACTCCCAGTCTCAGCCTGTCCCAATCAGCCCGAGCAGTCCGACCTGGCAACTGTGCAAGCGCAGTGCGAAGAGCTGGGACCTGAGGCAGCTTGTGCACTCCCGCGTCTCAGTGAGCAGCCTGTGGAGCTGGAGGGCACCCGCCCAGCATTTCCCTGGCAATGCAGTATAAGCCGAGCAGAGGATGGGGATCCAAGGCCGCGTGCGCACGCACACACGCACTTCTGCGCCAATTCCACTAGACCAATGAGATCTCGGACCTGACACTCTGTGGGAGGGTCCAACCCTGACAAAATGGCATCCTCCCTACACCACTTGTGTGCAGGCTCCACACCATGGGAACAACAGTCCAAAAACCTTCAGCCTCTGCACCAAAGGTGCTCAGTTCAGTCCCCACAGGCTCCTGGGTTCAGCCCACACAGCTATTCCCTCCACCAGGAACCAGGTAAGTGCTCGCAGGTGAGCGAAACCGTGCGCCGGCCCCACTGGTTCTCCAGCTGCCCTCAGCCTCACCGAGCTGAGCAAAGAGAGTCCTCACTAATTTACTGCCAGCTATCTTAGAACTCCTCTTCCCGGCAAAGGAACTCTGGGCTGGTGAGCTTGGTGTGCGGCCGGAGAGTCTCTCCCCCAACTGGAGAAGCCTCCCCAGAGCTGGTGCTTCCCTCACGGGGTTCAACCTCTCTCGTCTCCACCCCTCCTACCAGACTTGATGTGGCCTCCTCTTAAAGTTCTTCATTTAGAGATTCTGTTCATCTGTGTTCCAGGGACTTCTGGGGTTGAATGTGGTATAAATTATTTGTAATTTTGGTGTGATCTTGGGAGGCAGTTAGCACAGTGTCTGTCTATTCTGCCATTTTACCAGTAGTCTCCAGAGAAATTAGTTTTAATAGGGCTGTCTAATCAACTGGGGTTAGAAGGATCAACTTTTCCTTTAGTTATCATCCATTTTTTATTTCACTGAATTGAACCCATTAGCCATATATTATATGACATGCCATACACAGATAAGTGAAATGGTTATTTCACATTGCATCCAATTATCCACTTTTCAGAAATGGCTTATTTCAGATTTCTCCCCAAATGCTATTTTTCCCTACAACCATGTTTGATGCTTTCTTCAAAAAGATTGTCTTGTCTATTTTGAGATACAAATTAGGATACTGTTTAAATGAAATAAGCTATCTCTACTGCTCATACGCAGGCTTTTTCTTGTGACAGAGTGTCTTATAGCACTTTAGTTTTTAAAATAAACTGTTGCTTCCCATAGGCATGTACCTAATGTCTACAAGAAATGCATCAATCTTCTTAATTGGATGGGATATTAATAAGGATGAGACCAATGTTATTGTTTTTTCAACTATCATAATCAGTTCGCTAGTGCTTAGAACATTTTTTTTTAATTTTTAAGAGAAAATAAAAATTACTTTGATAGAGCTGATGTTTTCTGAGTATATAAAATTTGGAAGAGAAAAACAGCTGTCTGATTTCTATCTGCAGTGGGATATAAAAATGTAACAAATGTAGAAATATATATATATATATATATATATATATATATATATATGCACATATATCTACTTTTAAAACAAAAGCTTACTTATAAAAGCCAGCTTCAGACCCAATTAGTGAATATTAGTGAGCCCAATGCAGTTTTAGTTATAAGTTCTATTTAGGGAGAGAAGAGGCAGAAAATTTAGAGAAGTGCTTTGTGGACATAATCAGAGATCTGGGCTTGACTCTGCTCTCTCTGACAGTAACACTGTCACAGGTACCAGGACCCTTCTTCATTCAGGCTTATAGCTCTTTTGTATTATATGTAACATAAAGGAAAAAAGTAAATAAAAAAATTCACCAAAATATTAATCTTGGGGTATTTTATTAGTCAAATTGTGTTTACCATGTCATAGGAAAGTGTTGCTCTTACACATGGTCTCAGAGAGCAAAACAGTCACTAACATCTCACAAACTAAAGCATTAGGGTAGTTTCTTCAGTCCTCTCCCAGTTCGGTACCTTTTGTAACCATAGCAACCCACATGGATAAAAGAGCAGGACAAGATGCCCTAATTTTGTTTTGTGCAAGTGTACTGTCTAATATTTGATATTCCAGCAAATGAGGCATGTCATGCTATTTTCAAATTATTTAATTATTCTTCCTTCATTTAAAAGTACAGTAAGAGCTTTGAAGACAACAGGTTAGCATCTGTACCTTGGTTTCAATCTCCCCATCTTGAATATTGTGTCTGTGTTCTTGTAATTGAGCAAAAATGCTGCCTGAAAGACTGGACATACTATCTCCAGAGTTTTGTGAAATTGTAATTTAGTTTTCTCAGAGGGGGAATAAAAAACAAAATCAGAAGAGAATGCATTGCAGTACAAGGAGCATAATTTTTAGAATGAGACTGCTCTGCTTTGAAACCCAATCCTACAGATCCTACCAGAAAGAATTTAGGATTGTTAATGCTATGCCTGAGTCTCTGTTTCCCCATTTTCAAAACAGGGATATTAATAAACAGTCCTGAAAAACATTGAGATAGTTTAATTATATTACATAAATAAATCTCCTAACACAAAGTGAACTACAAAAAATATATAGCACATAATCTAAATCACAGCCTTACCACCCCCCTTCGATCGTCACAGGACACAGTAGAATATGAGAATTAAAACACTATTTGGGTAACTTACAAATACAAAGTGAAAGTTCAAAAAAATATGATCTCCTCCGATAAATCCAGAATTTCTGTTGGGATACTGACAGTGATTCCAATGTGACAAACCCAGAGGTTGCTTCTGTTAGCAATGGGGTGTCTTCCTTTAGCAGTCTATAAATCTCCTACTCCTCACATCTACTAGTCAGTGCAGCTCTCCTCTTAACCTCTGGAGAAGGCGCCTGGACAAGGTAGCCACACTGAACTTTCTAGGGTGGCATTGATGCTATAAACCATTTAAAGGAGCTAGTCTTTTAAAGGTCCAAACTCTCTAGAAAGCAGGTCTGGAGACTGGGGGGTGTCATACATCAGTGGTTCCTTCAATATCTCATGCTGTGACTTGAAACAGATACAACCAAGCAGAGCTCTATGTCCAGTGTGAACTCTCATACTTCCCATGGCTGATAAAACAGGGTGTTATAACACAAAAGCAATCAGTCCTGAGAATTCCTTTCCCAGGCCCCTAAGGGCATTGGCAAAAGTCACAAATGTCTCTTCACATTTCCCTTTCCTAACAGCCCCACGTATCCCTGAAGTCCTCAAGGCTAACTGTGCAAAAATAAACTTTAATACAGCCTCTGGATTTCTATTTGAATAACCGTGTTGTATTCTGAGAAGAGAATTTTAAGCCACCAAGGTCATGCTGATGTGTTAGTAGTCATTTGCTAGCTGTCATGGGGAGGGATAGCAGAGGACTCTGCATTTCGAATCAGCTGACAAAGGTTCTAATCTCAGCTCTGTCATTGGGCAATTATGTGAACATATGTGACTCATTCAATAGCTCTGGACCTAAGGGCCCTCATCAATGCAAACTAAATTATTTTTGAGCTCCCATCCAGGACAAAGATTCTATGATCTGTACCCTCAATTTCTGCTATTACTTGGATAGCCAGGTGGATTGAATGTTTCCTCAGAGGTGTTAACTATTCTTCCTGGGAACACTTGCACACAAGGTTATTAGGTAAATAATAAAAAAAGAAGGTTTCTGTTTGCAGAAAAAAACAACTTTGTACCATGACTTCACATTAATATTTAATGCATTAATATTATAAAGTTCATGTACACAACACTTTCTGTTCCCTTCATTTTATTCAGCAGATGTGGAATTTGTGAGCATGATATGCTAGACAAACAAATCAAATATATGATAAACATATCACCTGTCAACCACGGGGCTCTTTTTAAATACTTCCAAACTGGAGACACCCCTTCAAAACTTTTCTTTTACCTCTAACTATTAAACACTGACTTCATTTTTATTGTGATCTGCAAATCACATTCATGACAAGTTTATTTTCAGTTTCAACATATATTGCACCAGCATCTATGGTGAATCATTTCTTCACCAATTGAATTACCAGTGGATAATGTGATGGCTTGGGTTTACCCAAACTGCAGCCATTAGTCATGAATAGATTTCTTTATTGACACAGATCTAGTAATGCTCATGTGTTATTATGCCAATAACTGCAGATTGCAGCTTCTACTGCCTTTTATCCCTGTGCACTACATGGTTATATAGCTTAAATTCACGTCTATCAAACATCATTTCCATAAAATTTTATGGAAGCAAATTTCTGGATATGGTACAATATTATCTGTGAACTGGCATCCTGGACTCAAGATGAATGATGACTTGAGGCTAATCACTTCCATACTTCTACCTTAACTGCAGATGTGAAAGTACTCAGACAAAAACACAACAATTATACATCTGAAATATTTTTTCAGGGGTAGAAAGTTGCAAGTGGTATATTTATACATACAGTCACTGAGATAGTTAGAACCTGTATATGTTCAGATCCAATTATCGACGTCTGTTTTTTACATTTTGCTTTAATATGTTAGAATTAATGAGCTCCTTTTTGCTTTAATATGTTAGAATTAATGAGCTCCTGGTATTCTTAACTATTATGTCTTTGGAAAAGTCATGACGTATTTTGTCTATGTTTTTCAAAGGTCATTTATTTATATAAAGAACAAAGATCAATCAATGATACATTGCCCGTTTTGTTCAATAATCTTTTGCCATCTTTCAGTGAGTTTCATAAATCCTCGTTTGTAGAAGGACCTGTCTTTATTTGCAAAAAACTGAACAAGGTGCTGATTTACAGCCTCATCTGAATTGAACATTATATCATTCAAGGAGCTTTGAAGAGAGCGAAACAAGTGGAAGCCTGACAGCAAAAGGCCAGGCAAGTATGGTGGGTGTGACAACACATCCCATCCAAGCTCCAATAATTTTTGACGGGTGATCAAACTTGCTTGTGGACTCTCTTTGTCGCGATGAAACACAACTCCTTTACAATTAACAAGCTCTGGACATTTCTGGATGTTGGATTCATTCAAACTGTCCAATTGCCAACAGTACACATTCAAATTGATTGTTTGGTTCCTTGGTAGGAGCTCAAAAAGCACGACACCTTTAAAATCCCACCAAATTGAGAGCATAACCTTCTTCTGATGAATGTCTGCTTTCGATGTCGTTTGAGGCGAATCATCACGTGGGGACCAAGATCATTTGCACACCACATTGTGGTAAACAATCCACTTCTCACCACCAGTTATCAATCACTTCAACAAAGGATCATTTTCCTCACGTTTAATGAGCATATTGCAGATGTTTATACGCACCATCAAATGAACTTCTCTGAGTTCATGCAGGACCCAAATATCAACCTTGCTTACATATCCCAGCTTCTTCAGGTGGTCGTGAATGCTTGAATGATGAATGTTTAATGTTTCTGCAATCTCTCATGTTGTGTAACATGGGTTTCACTCAATCAATGCCTTTATTTTGTCATCAACCTCGATGGGTCTCCCTGACCAAGAAGCATCATAGAGATCAAAATCACCAGCATGGAATTTCATGAACCATCGTTGGCACTGACATTCTTGTAGAAAATTATCACTGTAAAATTCATGCAACTTTTCACAAGCTTGGTGCACATTCTTCCCTTTACGGAAGTAAAGCAGTAAAATATGGCAACAATGCACAATTTGGTCTTCCATCTTCAACTTGTTGTAAAATCTCCAAAACTCAACTAAATTGCTCAGTTTTTTTTTTAGAATGAAGCTAGGACTGTCAGATGTCAAATGACATAGCAATAACATAGATGCAAATGACTGCAGTACTTCCAAAAATGAACTAATGCCATCTGCAGCACACATGAGTCATGACTTTTCCAAAGACCCAATATAATGATCATAGATGCTGCAGAGCCCATTTATAATTAAGAAAGCTGGACTAATACTTGTTTTCTCAACTTATACAGACATATTCAATCTTAATTGGAAGGGCTTTACTATACATGAATTGCACAGAGGCAGAGATAACCCCAGGAAACGAAACATTTAGTTTATTATCTCAGAAATCTTCTAGGAAGCATGAGTCAAGGATCATTGTCTCAAAAGCTTCAAGCAGTAGAGAAAACAAGGAAACAAGTAAATGCCAATTAGTATGGCTGGTGCTCTTTTAGATGTCATGAGCAAACACCTGCTGTGATGCCCAGCTCTACATGAGAAAGACAGGGAAGCCTTCACAGGTGAGGAACACGTATCAATCAATTTTTGAATCTCCAAGAGGTTCTTGGATGGAGAGAATGATTTCATCATAGAGGCGGTAGACAATGAATAAATTTGCATCTTGACTTACATATATAGACTTCTGTGAACTTTATCAACAGTCAGCCAATCAAAGCTGGCTCCTAGGTAAGTGAACCCTCTAAAGCAATTTTCTACATTAGTATACCATAACATAGAACTGAGGATCAGGGTTGATTTTGCGTGGAAGTACAATAATAGAATCAATCTGACATCTCTTTGCATCCTCCTTTCTTAGCATCCAGCACCAGCCGCTAGAACATATATCGATCAAATAATTAATGAGGAGGTCACTCAACAATAATAGCAGTTATGCACACGTATATACATCTATCTAATATGCATCTACAGCTGGGTATACACTTAGTCCCTGTTCTAAGATAAACAGAGAACACATTTATGTTTACAAAAATGCCCAGTACTATGTGACATGGAATTTAATTGTTATACACAGAAGGAGCTTTAAGAGCACAGGGGAAGAGATGCCTACATGATCTGTCAAGTCTGATTTAAGTTAGTAATTCTGGCTCTGTGAACTTTTGCATGCTGTCTCTCCACTCAGTGAGAGTCCATAATAGAGATTTGATTTAAAATGTCCCATATATTCAGTTGGAGACATCCAGGCCACATCCAAACTGCAAAGTAAAAATCAAACTGCAAATTAAATGCAGCATCTATTGAATGACTTATTTTGGAATCATGCACATGGTGTGCACCCCATATGTCTTCTGGAATACCTGCCTTAGCATCGCTGATCACGCAGAAAGTGGGTGAACAGATCCAAAATCAGTATTAACATGTTTTTTTTTGTGAATTGGCTAACTGCTTTCATTGAGATCATGCCAACCCTCATAAAAAGTCAGTAGGGTTTGAAGAAGTCTTAGAAAATTTTCTTTAGAGGTAAGTATGGGTTTCTATAAATAAGAAAGGCAAAAAATAAAAGTAAAATAAAAGCTGTTTTTATCAATAAAAGATAAATTTCATGCAAAGATGTAAAAGTAGAGCCTTTAAGAATAGGAAATTGAAATTGAGAAAAATATGTAGTACTTTTATTGTAAGACAAAATGGAGAAACTAACCAATTTTGAGATGGAGACTATGACCATACACAGAGCAATGTAAATAATATGACCCAATATCAAGGATGGTTTAACTTACATGTCTATTAAAATTTAGATATTTCTGTGTTACCGTATTTTGTTTTCATTAATTCATTTGTTCCTCTGCCCATTTATCAAGACTTCATTAATCTTATTCTATGTATATTCACTCTGCATTTATTGTTTTTTGTCCATGCTAACTATTTTGCTACATTCTGGAGATTTTGAGATTTTTTTCTTTATGGAGGATGGACAGACCAAGGCAATTCAACATGAAATTACAATGTGAGAGATAATCATATGTTGATATTGAAGAATTATTTCACATGTTATCTCAAATATTTTTGTTGTTGTTGTTATCCAATGTATGTTGATATAAATTTACAGTATCACAAAGTCACAGTGATTTCTTGTTGAATTTGCTTGCTCAGGGAGAAGGGTATATATGAACATTGTTAATTAGAAGTACACTCAATTAATGAAATTATGTTTCCATCAACTCCATATGTAATAGTTCTCAGAACTCAAAATTCTGAAGTGAGTTTATTACTTAAGGCTTAGACATTTGTTGACGTTTATAAAAAAAGACAGTGTCAATATCATCTTTGTCTACCTAGTTCATAGAAAGTTGAAATGCTGTTATTTAAAAACATGCCTAGTATAAACATTACCCATGAGCCATCTGATCTTCTTGTCTTTTGAATTCATTTTTCATTCTGATGTTAAATTTCAAGTACATTCTCACAAAGGCAAATTCCTGAGTTTTAAACCTCAAGAGGCTGGAAAAAAATACACAAAATTTCTGATGCACATCAGGTACATTTCTCTAAAGTGCACTTGACATGAGGGATATGACACTTACATCATGATGACAATTAGAATTGAGCAAAAATACATGCTAACATATATTAGCTTGAATGACTTGATCAATAAGCATTTATTGAGTAATGTGCCTGAGTTCTTACTCAAAAAGGCAAAATGCATTAATCATATACAACTAAAACAAACATGATCCTTTTTTTTTTTTTTTTTTTTGTTTGTTTGTTTGTTTTTTTTTTTTTAGCTGAGCCATCCTGCCACCTGTTGGCAGCTCAACGGCAACTCAGCTCAGGCTGGCCTCGAACAGCTGTTGCTCAGAGCTCAGCTCACACTCTTGAGCGAGCTCTTAACCAACTGAGCCACTCGGCCGGCCCATAAACAAACATGATCCTTTATTTGCCAGTTGTTTTCACATATTTTACAACTAAAGATATTTTTAAAAAGCCATTCTATTTATTGAGGGTAGAGTATTATTGCATATATTGGGTTGTCGGAAAAGTCATGACGTATTTTTTTCTATGTTTTTCGTTGCAAAAATTCATCATGACTTTTCCGACAACCCAATAAATCTAATATGCCCGTGGTTTTAATATAAATCAGAGATTATTTATACAACAGATTGAGCTATGCATAGATAGCATTGCTTCAAGTGCTACAATGAAGAGCAAGATGTAAAAGACACAACTCCTGTTATATGTATGCTGAGTATTTAACGGTGGAGGCAAGTCTAGACACAAGTACGTACAATGGAGGAATGCATGTGCCAAGAGACAGATGATCAGTTCTACTGAGTAAGAGATCTTTTCTGACTGCTAGAGCTGAAAAGCTCAATTCTTTTCTAATTCTGTGCAAGCTGTTTTGTTATGTAGAATAAGGCTTTACTCAGAGTACATGTCTTTCTCTTCTTCAAAATTATTAAATGGTCATTAGAGGCTGCTGCATAGGAACATATAAATGAAATAATATGAGAGGTGTAGTGGTTTCAGTAAACAAGATGAGAAAATGCTTTGAGGAGAGTTGGATCAAAAGAAAACAACAACAACAACAACAAAAAAACAGGGACCAATGGGAGACACAGCCTTCATAGCGAACACAATAACTCAGCTGGCACTGGTTACTGCGCCCTTAGAGCTTGAGAATGAAGTGCAAAACGAATTCTATAGAATGGTTCTCGCCACAGGCGTAGAGGTACACTCTCTCACTAAGTCAGTATCGTCACATGTATTGAAGATGCTCCCCAACACACATGGACATATCATCACTCATGGGATTCAAAAGGGTGTCTGTTGGCTTTGGTCCACAGGTTTGGAGCATGGACAGGATATTCTAAATTCTGAAAGTAAAATAAAGTTGAAAGATGTTTGTTGTTTTACAACAGCCTTTATCTTACTCATTCCTTATAAGTGTCCCACTAGGACATAAAAAAAGAGTCAGAGTGACCCTGAAGTTAAAACTCAAGCATTAGGAATATTTGAATTTGGTGGGGGTGAGGCATCACTCTTTCCAGGTTATTTTACTTATTAGAGGATCCTGGGAAAGAGAAAAAGGGAGAGACAGACAGACAGAGTCAGAGAGGGAGAGGGAGAGGGAGAGGGAGAGGGAGAGGGAGAGGGAGAGGGAGAGAGGGAGAGAGAGGGAGAGGGAGAGAGGAAGAAAAAGAGAGAGAGAGAAAGAGGGAGAGGAGGAGAGGAGGAGAGGGGGAGAGGGGGAGAGGGAGGGAGGGGGGAGAGAGAGAGAGAGATAGACTGAAAGAGATAGAGAGAGAGAGAGACAGGGAGACAGGGAGAGAGGGAGACAGGGAGAGAGGGAGAGAGGGAAGAGAGGGAAGAGACGGAAGAGAGGGGAGAGAGGGAGAGAGGGAGAGACATCTGGAGTCACGCAGCTCTTTCAATGCAAATGAGCTGGTGTTGTTGGCCCAAGTGGAAGTTTAAGTACAGCACAGGCAGATAATAAATAATATAGGTACCGTTTTTTAAAGGCAGTGGTTTTCAACCCTGACTGCACTTTAGAATGACCTAGACGAGCTAATTTATAATAATCCAATTCTGGGTCCTAACCCAGACCAATTATATCTGAATTTCTAGAAATATAAATCTCCACAGGTAATATTAATATGAAGCAAGGACTGGAAAACTACCAGTGTAAAGGTACACAGAACAAGATGAGATACATCATGACAGAATTTAAGATTTATCATATTATTTGAATTTGTAAAGTTTGAATTTGTAAACATGTTATGGTGATAGATAGCATCCATGTCTTAACCACCAGGAATGGGTATAATAAACAATTGTGAAAAGACCACTGACCTCAAGACACTTCAGATAAATATAATGAGGTTCCAGCAGATGCTAAATATTCTTTACATGACCTGACGCAATGCTGTATCTTAAACACTAAGTATACAACTTGTTTTCTTATACCAACATATTTGCATTTGACCATTTGTTAAAAATTAAACAAGCTGGATTTTATTTTTATTTTTTTACATTTTTGTTAGTGTAAAAAAATGTTAGTGTTGTCATACAGGGGAAAATGTGAAGATAATCTGAAACATTTTAGGATACATGCTATTGTCCTGAACTGTCACTAAAATAGGGTTTTAGTCTAGTTCTTATCTCAGGTTTTGGTGATGACTTATCTGAATATTATTACTTTATTTCTAAAATTCTGTTAATAATATTTACCATGACCATACAGCATGGCCATTTTAAAAAGGAAGTTAAACATAAAATAACAATATATAATGTGAATGCAAGTGATATTTAGCTGAAAGTCATTTTCATATACTACTTGGCGTATGTTTTCATTGATTTTTTTTTTTTATATACCAGACACACATCCATTAGGTTTAAAAAGCTGAAGACCAGATTTAAGACTTAAAAGTTTTGGAGAAAATATGTGATGCGGCTGAGCTAGCTTTTTGCACTCCTTGGTATAGGAAATACAGTTTCCACTTAGCATCCAGGGCTGATAAGGGGGATGCAAAAGGCCTCTGTGCTGTAGTCTTCCTGAAAAGTGATGTTGCATCTTATCCAAACTCAGGGGAATAGAATGATAAGAGAAACTTCAGATAGCTTTTGGGAAATCTGAAAGTAAAGGGTGCTGATTATTCACATCAGAAGTGTATTCCAGGAAGATTAAAATTCTGCGCCCAGACAGGCATATGAGGAGTGTTGAAAATTAAGACTCATAAAAAGAGAGGGTCTGAGCTTCATCAGAGAGTTTCCAGAGGCGTCAGAGTGGCCCCCAAATGCATAACACGAGAACACTGCTAGACCTGGTTTTATAGAGGCCTCATGTTTTGAAAGAAGATACAACATAGCTGCAACAATTATGTAAGAGAGGATGAGGCAGTACCAGGTGTACCTCAGTGGATACCGGAGTGGAGAGAGCCAGTTAGGGCCAGATGTTCCAGCCCACAATCCTCAGGCAAAATGTAAGCATCACCACCACCCCTTATTCATACTTTAGGAAACACCATGTAAATAGTAAAGAAAAATTCCAACATAGCTGACATTTTTTTTACCACCAATCAGAATCAAGTTGTAATTTGAAATGGTTTTGTTGTGCAGTGTTAAAGTCACACTTCATACCTGTCTTAATTTGTGTCCTGTATTTGATTTGTACCTTTTACAGAATGTGTACCAAAAGCATCAATACATACATACATACACACACACACACACACACACACACTCACACACACACACAAATCTATCATAGAATGAACTTATTTGAATATCTCTAGATTTTTGATGATCTAGACTTCAAATGAATTTTGCCATGTTAAGTCCATCATATAAAATCTCATTGAATTACTGCCCTATTTCTGGATTTTGGTGTAGCTTCTTGTTCCACAGTTCTCTGCGTTGTTTTCTCAGTGTTAGACTTAATATGGGCCTCAAGGATACCACTTTTCAACCTGATTCTGGTGGATGAGGATGAGACCAGAATGAGACTATGTAGCTCATGGATTAGACAAATTCAAAGTAAACTACTCTTTAGACAATATTAGCCATAAAACAATGAACAGTTTTACACACACACACACACACACACACACACACACAGAGTTTACCACAGTTTCACTATGTATAGGAAAGATATAAAATATGTCAAACTAGGGGCCGGCCAAGTGGCACGGTGGTTAAGAGCTGGCTTGGGAGGCCAGTGGCCCCGGTTCGGATCCCACATGTGAGGGCCAATGGCACTGCCCTCAAAAAAAAAAAAAAAAAAATTTAGGGCCGGCCGAGTGGCACAGTGGTTAAGCGCTGGCCTGGGAAGCCAGTGGCCCTAGTTTGGTCCCACACCTGAGGGTCAGTGACACTGCCCTCAAAAAAAAAAAAAAAATGTCAAACTAGCATGTGAAAGAATTATACCTTCCATATATTAATTGATTGCAGTGCTTGCTTTTTATTCCTTTAGGAAGGCTAACAAAACTGGGTCTAGAGGGAAGAGTAGCAAGAAGCTCAATTGGTAATTAAAATTATATGAAGACATTGTTCTGGAATCAGAAGAGAGCTAGATCCTTCTATTATGGAAGAGCAAGGAGCATAGCAAAAGACATGAGGGGATGAGCTGTCTCTGAGTAAGGACTCCCCTGAATGCCCTGCTCTGCCATTCAGCAACAGTCTGTGCACATGTCGCCCCACCGCCACCCAACACGCCAAACGCACACACACAAATAATTTAAAGAGCGGGGATGAGGGGTAGAAGACCTAGGTTTCCTGATAGAAAGTGAGTGCTTAAAGAAAATATCTTGACTTCCATTTCAGAAAGCGACTACCTCTTCCACTAACCACTGTTTTTATCTTTGGTGCTGCAACAGACAAAGTCAAAATTACAATGGCTACAGAAAAGGAAAACACACACGTGTATTTCTTTCGTATAATAGTCCTTAAGTCTCAGGTTGCAGTACTATAGGGATGTTTAGGAATGGAGGGAGAAAAGGAGGGAGACATACTGCTCGAATATGGTGGAACTGAACTGAGATAACAGGGATGTCCCTCCAGGTAGGTTAGCAGTACTGCCATCACTAAATGAGGCCAAAACAATAAAGTAAATAAAAGAACTAAGCAGCATAGGCTGTCCTTTCTGTCTCACAACTCGGAGTGGCCACATGCCAGTTGCAAAAAATAAGAATATGTTCAAGAGCAAGTCAGAATCTATCCTGTTAAATGCCTGCAGGATGGAGGTTAGCATTTGCTCTGTCATTTGAGTTAGATAATAGAAGAAAACAAATCTGAACTGAGAGTTCTAAAGTGGGTATCAGAAGAGGAGAGCATTTTTGGGGGCAGAGGGTTGGTGTGGGGATCTGCTGTGCTGTTACCACCTCACCAGCATCAATCATTTAGACTCATCTGTATATACATGTACAACTTGTTATAGATGTGGGTTAATTTAGCATATGTTTACTCTTCATACAGCTACATATATAAAGCATATGTCATTTGAAGCTAAATTTCCTTGATGTATCTTTAGGTTTAATAATTTTGCTTATTCTGGGCCGGTGGAGTGGCGCGGTGGTTGAGAGTTGGCTTGGTATGCCAGCAGTCCTGGTTCGGATCCCACATATGAGGGCCAGTGACACTGCCATCAAAAAAAATTAAAAAAACCAATAATAATAATTTTACTTGTTCTGAATATTTACACTTCCTTTCTCACTTTGCAGTTATAAGCTGGCCTCAATACACCAAAGTAGATTCAACATTATAAATATACTGCAACACCAAAAAAGCCTGGGATACATATAACTTGAAGAGTGAAAATGGTTCAAAAGCATGAAGTCTCATTATCCATAGGTAAGTAACCAAAATCGGTGTCTAGATATTTAAATATAAATAGTTCCTGATATCTGGACTGTGACAGATGTAAGTCACATTATCACTTCTTAATTGCCTCCATTAGTAACTTCATTACTTCTTTTTGTCTTTAAGAGAACCCTGTGTGAGCTCATGGGGCTCAGCTGCTTCAGATGAGAGAGAAATGGGATTTTGTTGATACACATCACACTTCAACCCCAGGTTATGCTAAATGAGCGACTAAAATGATCCCTGGGGAGCTTACTGGGTATGTAGGTTCCCTAAGCAACCCGAGTGCCTAAAGCCAGCCTTGCTTATCACATTTTTTAGTCTCTCCTGGTTCATATCATCTCCTCTCCTGGAGCCCCTGGTGCAGTGTTGTACCTAGAGGGGATTTTGCTTTTCTCAGATAACGGGTCTATTTTACCGTCAACATTCTTTTCCTACCATTGAGATACCATTTATTTTTTAAGAAAAATATCCATAGTGTCATGCTATATTTAAGCAATGGAACTTTAGCTTCCCCAGAAGTATATAAAGGCTGAAGGATTGAATTAAAAAGACAAGATCACGTTTCCTTAGTTGCGGATAAAATTGAGACAATTAGTTCTGTATCACACATGTACTTTGGGGCATATTTTGTTGGTATTTTTCAATAATACCCTTTCTAGAGCTTTCCTCTCTCTGATTATCAGCCGATAATCTTCAAATCCCTTTGCCCTTTTTTCTTTCATGTAGATATTTAAGCTCCTTCATTTATAGGTTTACATAATTTATTCACTGAATGCTTGTCAGAGCTGCAGCTTCTATTTTTTTAAAAAATCTTTCTTGGGAAATTGCTAACTAAATTTTTCACCTGCATTGAAAGAAACTTAGTCTATGTTAAAATTATGTCAAAATAGCTCATTGGAAAGTGAAAAATTCAAGTTACCTCTTTTAAACTCTATAATATATTATTTAACAGACATTAACAGAATTTCAAAATGTTCTAAGCACTCAGCTAGGCACTACACAAATATAATGTTCCCCACATATCCCCTGGTTCACAGGTTGAGAGCATCACATAAGCAAAAGTGGGAAAGTAACAAGTCATATGCAATACAAGGTAAAGGTCAAATGAGTAACATCTGAATCAAGTTCTGTTTTTGCCATGCTAGCTGTGAAGGCCTGGGTAAATTACTTACTTTGAACTCTGTTTCCTCATTTGCATAATGGGATAATAAAAATAATGCCTGCTCTGAGGCAGAAATAGGAGCATAAGCATAAAGTTCTTGGAACAGTGTCTGGTACACAGTGGGCATTAAATAAATGTCAGTTATTTTTACTATTATCCTTACAGCAGAGTCAAAATACAGATTGTACTCAGAACCATGGGAGCTGAGAGGTGGGAAAAATTGTCTGTCTTGAATAAAAGCAGAAAATATGAGCTGCCACAGAGGCATGAGTGAAATGGATAGATCTTTGTGGATTAGTAGAAACATCACCTGGATTGGCCAGCTGTTAAGATGGGTATGTGTGTGTAGGTGTATATGTGAGTGTGCATGCGCAAATATATGTGTGTGTGTGGGGAGTATTCAGAGATAGTTTTAATTTACATTGTTTCATTTATTTTCCAAAAAAAAGGACCAGTTTCATTAATCCCGTTATATCATTTATGGTTCTTTGTTTGCAACCTAACCTTTGAGTAATTATTTGTAAAGAAAATGTACTGAGCTTTCCAGTCAAGAGGGCAGAGTAGGTAAACGTTGTTCTTGCATCCTCTCACAACCACATCAAAATCACAACTACAGAACAATCATCATTGAGAATCGCCTGAAATCTAGCTGTACTGAAGCCAAACAACTAAGAACATACCCAAGACGCCACCTCAATACAAGGAGGTGGGACAGGGACTCAGAATGGGCTAGTCCCACACAAACATGAGACCATTAAAAAACAAGAGAGACACCTCGGCTGCAGAGGTCCCCTCCCCACGACACCACACCCCCCTCCCAGGGTGAGAACACCCAGCTCAGGGTTTCAGTTCCAGTAAGAGAAGTCCCCATAATTTCCAGTTGTGAAAGCTAGCAGCATTGGGCTGAGATAGAAGGTGGCTGCCGTCCCAGAAGCTCCTCTCAAAAAGCCCACGCATGGACTTACCCACCAATGGGTCATTCGCTCTGAGTGCCAGCCCAGGGACCACAGCTCGAAAAGCAACAGGGACACAAAAGGAGGGACTGAGTTCTCTGGCTTCATGGTGAAATCAGGAGGAGCAGCTTTCTCCCTGATGCAGGAGCTGGTGGAAGCCAATGTTTCTTTGAGCCCTCTCCCTTCCCAGCGTGCAAACACAACGCAGGTGGTCATCATATCTGAATCTCCATCAATCTAGCTAACACCATTTGTTTTCCAAGCCCTAGTGATTCTGAGATTCCACCCCATCCAACTTTCAGGTACACCCAAGCCGCTTCCAGTGGCTTTTCTGGACAAAGGCTTGCCATGATTCATGCTGTAAACTTTCCTAAAGTCTCTCAAAGGCCCACAAAACCCAAACAAACAGCACCTGGCTGCAGTGAGTCCCCCACTTCTGGCTGAGCAGCCCTAAGTTTGGAACTAGCAAAAGCTGGTTTTGGTTCATGACTTGGCCTCTCAAGGCACCTCCAAGCACAGCACTGGCAGCAGTTATTTGCAGATTGTTCTGCGGCTTATTTCAGGTGGCCCTGGAAAGGTAAAGGCTGTGGCTGAACTTGACCTGCAGTGGGTCCCTTCCCAGGAGGCCATAGGGCTGGCATGCCCAGTGGGGAGACTCAGCCAGAGCAAGCATCACTTGGCCACCTCTAACCATGACACATCCAAAGGGCAGGCTGGGCAGGCACCAGAGCCCTGCTAAAGTGAATCCTGCTCTGTGGGGTCAGCCCCTATACCATAGTTTCTCCACTTTAGTCACAGCCAGTCTTCACAACCAATGAGCCCAAGGGTCAATCCCTCCTATTGATCTGCAAGCAGCAACCAAGGCTCAACTACAACAGGAGGGCACATACAACCCGTACAAGGGGCACACCTGGAGAACCCAGCTCTGGTGACAGGGAGAATGTGCCACTGGGCCCCACAGGACATTTACTACATACACATATGCTGCCTATAAGAGACTCACAAAAGACACAAATAGAATGAAAGGCAAGGATAGAAAAAGATTTCATGAAAATGGAAACAAACAAAAAGCTGAGGTAGCAATACTTATACCAGAAAAAAATTGACTTTAACAAAGGCTATATAGAAGACAGAGAAGAATCAAGTAATCCAAATCTGGGCATTTATCCGAAGAAACCCAAAATGCTACTTCAAGGGGACATGTTCATCCATATGTCCATTGCAGCATTGTTTACAATGGCCAAGATATGGAGGCAGCCTGGGCAGCCCTGAATGGATAAATGGATAAAGAAGAGATGGTACATATATACAATGGAATATTACTCAGCCATAAAACAGGAATGAAATATTGCCATCTACAGCAACATGGATGGACCTAGAGGATACAGTACTGAGTGTGGTAAGTCATGCAGAGAAAGATAAATGTCATATGATTTCACTTATAAGTGGAATCTAAAGAACAAAATGAACAAACACAGAAAACATAAACTTATAGATACAGAGAACATTTTGATTAATGCCAGATGGGAGGGGGTCTAGGGGTAGGTGAAAAAGGGGAGGGGATTAAGAAGTACTAATTGGTAGTTACAAAGTAGTCATGGGGATATAAAGTAAGTCATAGGGAATATAGTCAATAATATACTAATAACTATGTATAGTGCCAGGTGAGTAGTAGACCAGTCAAAGGGATCACTTCTTAAATTATATAAATGTCTAACCACTATGCTGTACACCTGAAATTCATGTAAAACAATACTGAATATCAACTGCAATTGAAAAACTAAAAAGCAGCGGAAAAACTGAAGGGAAATCAGAGGTGCATATTTCCAGATATAAAACAAATAAATCTTGGGGATTTAACATACAGCATAGGGAATACAGCCAATAATACTGTGATAGTGTGGTTCAGTGTCAGATGGTTGCTGGACTTATCATGGCGATCACTTCTTCAGGTATATAAATATTAAGCAACTATGGTGTACCCCTGAAATTGATATAATATTGTACATTAGCTGTATTTTAATAAAAATCTTAGAAAGAAAGAAAGAAAGAAAGAAAGAAAGAAAGAAAGAAAGAAAGAGAGAGAGAAAGAGAGAGAGGGAGGGAGGGAGGAAGGAAGGAAGGAAGGAAGGAAGGAAAGAAGGAAGGAAGAAAATGCATCAGAAGGTTGGAGGAGGTCACAGGACAAACGAAAAGGTGAAGGCGCAAGCCCAGAGAATAAGGAATCCAGCAGTCATGGGACTGGGACCACTCCGGAATACCCTGTTGGTGCCTCTGTTAAAAGGAATAGACTTCATCTGCTTGTTTTTTAAAAAAACGTTTATTATTATTATTATTTACAGATGTACAAAACAATGCAATAGTTATCTTTTTCACCCCTTACAAAGTGACTCCCCCTCCTCCCTCCCGTCTCCCCATCCCCTATATCACACATATCTATTACAATTCCATTGACTCCATCCCCACACTATATTCCACATCCCATGGCTATACATGTATTAAATTATAGTTGACATAGAATATTATTCAGCTGCAGCTTCAGATGTACAGTACAGTAGTCAGGTCACTACACCATCCATGAAGTGGTCTCCCTGACAAGACATGAGTCCATCTGATCCCCTAAGAAAAATATTTACAACCCTATTGGTTATATTCCCTAAACTGTCTCTTCTTTTTTTTATGCTTCCCCTCAAGATTCAAGATTCCTGTTATAGTTCTGTCTCTGCCCTCTGTCAGGGTCTGCCATTCTCCCCACTTTAATGGTATCAATGTCAAAATCACCAGACCAGTGACAGGGTCACAAGTAATTAAACGGTTTATTACTCTGAATATGCAAACAAGAGGAGTCCCTGGGTAAGGGGTCCACCACCAGTAAGAGAGAGAGAGAAAGGGGGAGAACTGGTGTTGGAGCAGCCCTCCCACGGGTGTCTGCAGGATGTGGGGTGCAGATGAGTTGTGCGAGGCCTCTCCTGTTGCAGGGACAGAAGAATAGAGGGGCCAGGTGAGTTGCTTTACTGTGATGTATAGGGACTAACAGAAATGAGTAAGCTAGGACCTCTCATGGTGTCTGCCATGGCAGTGGATAATGGCTTAGCTAAATGCAGTTTTACAGTGAGTGACTTACTGCTTTCAATCCCATTTCTCCAGAGTTCCCATGGAAGGCAGCCTGATTGGTCATGCTTTGGTAACGTAGCTACCCCATGTCTACTATCAAGTGACTTTTACTTGACGTACAGTCCACCATGATGCCGCATATTGAGGATGGCTATTTCCCAAAAGGAAAGGAAAGGAATAGTGGGCACCCAGAGGATCAGAGGGAGCAGCTACTAGCCCCGAGGGTGAGATGACTGCCTGCCTGAAATCTTTCAAAAAAATTTGTTTTTTTGTTTTATACTTTATAATAGAAGCAAGAAAGACAATGAACACTTTTTTTGGGGAGTGGGGTGGGGGCTAGAAAGCCTTTGTTGGAAGAGACACAGAATCAGGGAAGTGGGGGGGAGAGAGAGAGAGAGAGAGAGAGAGAGAGAGAGAGAGAGAGAGAGAGAGATTAAGAAATACATAAAAGTAAAAATTAAGATCACATTCAGATTTTAAATTAAATTATTTCCTTTGGAATGTGCACAATACATAAGCCTGTGCATATAACTAAACCCTCAAAAATGTCTACATGTTTGTTACAGAACATTATGACGTATACTAATCCTCAAAAAAATTCTCAAGATGAAATGTTCACTATAACACAAAAAAATGTATTCAATAAATATTGAATGATTTTTAATAAACTTTCACAGTCATGGACCTGTGACAGTACTCTGAGATTTTCAGAGCATTTTACAGTATATATACATGTATATTATGAGAACATTTAATTCAAAATATTTTGCACAATATATTTTGAAAAAATTTTTAAAATTATAAAAACACCCATACTTCAAAGTAGATGATTAAAATGTTTACTCCATTTATGAACTTTAACTTTCTGAGTTGTTTTAAAGATGAAAAGTGATAAAGTGTTTAACAAATATTCAAAATATTGTTGTTGAATTCAGCATACTTCTCCATATCCTGGAGAATAACAGTTTTGTGTTCAATAGGCAAGAACATATAAAGGAAGTCTGGGAATTCATTGACCTTGTTTTGTTTTTTCTTAACCATTTAATTTTTATTAGGATGGGGGGAAAGAAAGATAACAGCTTTTCCAAAGATCCGGACACTAAAAATAAGAGAGCAGATAATATTTAGGACAAATATTTTTAAAAGAATATGGTTTCCACCAAAATATAAAGATATGTCTTAATGACATTAGAACTTCCAAATCATATTCAAAACTAGATGCTTTCATGCTGTGTATCACCAAACAGAAATTATTTTGTGACACCTCTTCTGATTCACAAGGTAAAAATAATCCCTGTTCGTAGTTTCATAACATTATGTTAATAACTCTATTGTAGCACACACACACACACACACACACACACACACACACACACACACACAAATAAAAGTCTATACTGTTTAATCACGGGCTTCTATCCTCTGCTCATGTCTGAAAGAATTAAAACAGAAATTTAGCTGCATCCTGTGGTCTCAACACTTAGCACCAGACCAGCCCTTTAATAATAGAACTCAATGTGATTGATCTTCCTGTTAAATAATCAAATGTTTCCAATATGGTACAAGGAAAGAAAGAGAGAATTAGGCAGAAAACATAATTTTTTTCACTCCTAGCTAGGTCCACTAATTTTGTATCCTTAGGAAAATAACTTTTTTTCTTTTGTTCGTGAAAGGATATATAACTTTCTGAGTTGTTTTAAAGATGAAAAATGATAAAGTGTATCTTAACAAATATTCAAAATATTGTTGTTGAAGTCAGCATACTTCTCCATATCCCGGAGAATAACAGTTTTGTGTTCAATAGTCAAGAACATATAAAGGAAGTCTGGGAATTAAAGGAGGGAAGAATTTACACCAGATTTGAGATTTTCCTTAAAATATTGACAAACACTGAGCACTTAAAAATATTTTTGCATTAAGCTCTATTTTAGCTCTTGTCTGCGAGCCTTGATATCCAGTAAGATGAGATAATTCAGAGAAATTATGTTAACAATATTAATTGAGTGCTTAGTATGTCTAAGAATTTTGCTAGCTACTATGACTATGAGTAAACCAACAGAAAAATATTTCATTCTAGTGAGAAATGAAGACAAGTAAATAAAAATAATAATAACATGCTAAATCAAAGGAAGTAAAATGAACTAGAGGGAATGGGGAGTCATTTTCGTCAGGACATTTGCTCTTGAGGTCTTACGATAACAGAACTATAAAACTGGTGGTGCATGCTGAAGCCAGCCCTTCCTGCTCAGGTAAGCTGATTATGAGCATCTCTTCCAGACTCTGCTTTCAGTGATGTTTTGTTGGTAACTTGACATTGGCCATGGTGGAAACATTAAAACCAAAGCAATAGGCAAATATTGCATATCAAGATTTTCCTTCACCACCACCCCTAGAATAATTTTTTTAAATGTTTGTACAGTGGTGTTCATATGTACTGTGGTGTTTATATAGTACTGTACACAATTAAAAGAAAATGGTTGAAATAAAGGGAAAACATGTTTATGTTTGTAGACTAGGATAACATGACATTTTACATTTTTTTCTCATCTCTGTGAAGGCATGGTTTGCATGCTTATGAGAGTTTTAGAGTGTTTTCTCCTTTTCTTGTTTCTAGGAACCTCCAGAACAAGTAGTGATAAATAATTCAAAGCTTCTAATGAATGATTTTCTTATTAAGTATAAGATAAATTCATTTTGGTGATCATTTTGATACGGGGTTAAGTAATTTTTAAGCATTCCCCCTTAACTGATGGTTTCATCATTACATATCAGAGATAGTAACCCTTGTCATATGTTACAGATCAATGAATGGTAAAAATGAAATACCCAACTGGAAGGCTGTTGTGAAAACTGGCTACAGTGTTCAAATGGCCTGAGGTGATAATAGCTTGCTTGAAATCCAACTGAAATTTAAAGGACAGCTTTGCTGGATTGAGTGCAATTTTGATCAGGACAAATTAATTTCACAGTTTCCTTTTTCTCTGGTGATCACCAACGATCCATGTCCGACTGCCAATAAATAAGACTTCATTTGTTTCTTGAAATAATTATTTGTGTGAAAATGAACTTGCAGAAGCCATTTTCTGTAGCCATGCAGCTATTTCTCTGCCACTAGAGCACTCTAAATTCGTTAACTTTTAGCAATTACTTTTGTACCAGACGATTATCTTTCTAACCCAATCTATTTGTCCACATTTTCATCACTGCACAGCCTTCAAGCCAGGGTGGGGGGTGAGGGTGCGGGGAACTGTGCCTGTTTGCATACCTGGTAGAAGCCAAATTTCCATTTTAGAATTTTTTTTTGAGGGGGTGCTTATAAAATTGTTTAAAAAGAACAACACAATAAATTCTTTAGTAATGTTCTTTATCAATAACCTCCCTCCATCCCTCCCCCACCACCACCCCTCTCAGGTTTCAATGTACAATGGAAAAGGGTTTCAAATTATTTTATTTATTTATTTTTAACTTTTTATTATTATTATTATTATTATTATTAGTTACAGATGTACAAAACAATGCAATAGTTATTTTTTTCACCCCTTACAATGTGACACCCCCTCCCCTGTCCCCCACCGCCGATATCATACATATCTATTACAATTCCATTTACTCCACCCTCACACTATATTCCACATCCCATGACTATATATGTATTAAATTATAGTTGACATATAATATTATTCAGTGGCAGCTTCAGATGTACAGTGCAGTGGTAAGGCCACTACACCATTCATGAAGTGGTCTGCCTAAAAGGACATGCATCCTTCTGTTTCCAAAAATATATATATTTACAACCTTATTGATTATATTCCCTAAACTGTGTCTTCTTTCTCTGCAGTAGTATTGTAGTTATCAGTTTATGTTGCCTCATCCCTTCCCCTTCTCCCTCATGCCCATCCCCATCCCATCTAGCCCTCATCAGTTTTAGATGAGTAAATATACTGTCTCCCCCGAATTACTGCAGTTGAGGACAGGGTACAGGATTTCTGGTACTTCTTAGCTACCTTTACACTGAGAGCTGGTGTGTTGGTCTGCCAGTGTTCTTCTGCAGGCAGGAGCCAACTATACCTGGAAGTGAGGTTCTAATTGCTAACACTTCCTGAAGGCAGGTGAAGGTTAGTAAGTAAGGAAAAGGGAAAAGGTCAGGAACACCTAACAGCACATTTCCCCAGAGCCCTAGCAGAAAAATGTAGAAAGCAGGAGATTTCCACTGTGTGGATTTCAGAGGATGTTTCTAAGGACTATTTGTCCCATAAGAAATTCTGAGTTCTGAAGATATGAGGAATTATGGGAAGGACCTGGATTTATAATTTTTTTGTCCAGGTCTTCTCTAAATTTGTGAGATGCCCTCTTCACAATTGGAGAGGTTAGTTACCCCAAAACTGGGAAGCCAATATAGCCTGAGGATAGACAGGTAAGACTCTATTCCAAAGCAGTGCTGAATTAATTTGGTAGGGATAAACAGAGACAGCCAGACAGGATTGAGTGGGAAACCTGATTCACAATTTAGTAGGTTTGCACCCTTAGCTAATTTTCTCACTTCTCCAAACCCTGAATGTTTGATTTATGACATTGTGGGAAAAATGTTAGCTAGTGTATATTTAATATTTATACCAGTCTGGCACCAAATGAGAAGTTTTACCTCCTTCATCTGTTTTAATCCTTTTAACATCTCTATGAGGTATATCATGCCATTATCTCCATTTTGAAATGAGGAATTAGAGCAACAGTGATTACACAGATTTCTCAAAGTCACATCACTAGCAAACAGCAGATTTAGAATTCAAATTCAGTAAGTCCCATATCAAAACTCACACTCTTACCAATTATGCTTTACTAACCACTGTATTTCTCACCTAGTTAATAGCCCTGTGAAACATATATACATATATATATATATATATATATATATATATATATATATATATATATATATATATGAAGTATTGGTTTATCATTGCTGTGTAATGAAATACCATACATTTAATGGCTTAAGCAACATCCATTTATTAGCTCATAGTTCTTAGGTCAGAAATCTAGGACAGAATGTTTAGGTTTTCTGTTCAAGACTGCATCAAGGTGTAGCTGGGCTGGTTTCTCACATAGAGGCTCTGAGGGAAAAACAAAACAAAACAAAACAACCCTGCTTCTAAGCTTATCCCTGTGGTTGACAAATTTCAGTTTCTTGTTATTGTAGGACTGAGGTGCACATTTCCCCAGAGCCATCACCTGGGTACTGCTCTCAACTTGCAGGAGCTGTCCCTTTTCTGAGGAGTTCACAACATGGGCATTTGCTTTCCTCCAGGCCAATAAGGGTGGGTACTTCTGACATCTTTTGGACCAGTAGGAGAGATCTCTGCCCGTAAGAAGTCATATGATTAAATTAGAGACACTTGGATAATCTCCCATTCTTAAAGTCACATAAGTGCCATATAACAAACCTGAGCAGAGGAATAAAATACTCCCTAATCATGGCCCTGGGTATTATGCAGGGCATATACACTATGGGCAGGAAGTCTTGGACACCATTTTAGAAATCTGCCTACCACATGAGGGGTAAGTAACAGCCTCAAAGGGTTGGGAGGAATCAGGGCAATAATCTTAAATAATGAATTTAACGTCTTGATCAACACATAACTCCTATACATGCTAACTGTGATGGTGATGCCATGAAGAGAGAGGTATCCTCATGCAGAAGGGATAAGCATGGAACCAAAATCAGGAAACAAAATCAGGTTCAGAGGGAAATAGCCCAAATAAGGAAGGAGACACAGATGTTCAATGAGGGTTCAGAGTTTGTTAGAAACCAATTCTGATAACTTGCAGACTCTACTTATTGGATACTGGTGGCATGTGAGGTAGGGATTAGACCAAATTTTAAGGTATAAGAATAGGGTCAACACTATCCTTATTGATATTTAGGCTTTGTATTGCTAATTTAGTTGCATCCACGGTATCCAGGTTCTCTCCAGTTGCACCTGATATTCTTGGAATAAACCACTTCCTTCTCAGACTTCAGGATTCTGTTAGTTCTCTTCATATATTACTAAACTCCCAGCACTTCATTCATATCTATCCTCTGCTATTATCAATTAATGCTTTCCTAGTAGGAATTTTATAGACGATAATTTATATTCAAGGCAGGCCTTAGTATGTATAAGTGATCAGGTGGTATAAAAGCCATGGTAGTCGGCCAATATAAATTATGACCATGTCAGATAAAGCTTTAGTGTAGTACCTATTAGATCAGATTATGACAGCTCTATGGGAGCTCATAATTCTTTTTCCTCTATATTTTATCACAATTTGTATAAAAGCAAATTGTAAACAAGAATATAAGATAGGGTATGCTACTATTAATCACCAGATTTTGCAACAGAGCAATAATTATCTTGATATAGAGATTCTATATCAAGAATCTTTGGCATTAACGAGAATGATAATTGTTGAATGAAAAAGAGCTTCTTTCTTTCATTAAACATTTAATGAGAGCCTATTTTATGCGAGGCACTGGTGATATGTAGCAGAGATAAATAATACCTGTTCTCAAGGAGATTATGTTGTATTTGGGGATAAAACAGAGATGTAAATCAATCACTAAAAAGTATGATGAGCTATGTCCAAGTTATGTTCAGAAAGCCATAGGGACAAGTGTTATTTTGAAGTCCCAGAAGTTCAGTAACCTTTGATTGTAGACTGTACGTGCCATGAAACCAGAATCCAAACTTATTTCATGCTTCACTTTCCTATTATATTATCACACACACAATAGGTTTGTAGTTCACATATGTTCAGTAAATAAATAAGAAAGTTAATTTTTAGCAAGTAATTTGTCTATTAACTTATGAGCATCTTTCTTCCTTTCCCTTAATTATCCTTAAAAATTACAGCCTATCTACAGCATTTTCTTCCCAGGACCTGGCTTCATGGAACTCCTGCTCTATCCATGGTTGAGGGATCAGACCTAATTCCATCAGCCTCATCTATTGGTTCTCAACCAGGAGCATTAGGGTCATTCAGCGACACCTGCAGACATTTCTGCAAGTAGGGATGGGGTAGAGCAGGTTATTACTGACATCTAGTGGGTAGTGGCCAGGGATGTTACCACACATCTCTGCAATGCAGAGGACAGTCTCACCTCCCCCCCTCCCTACACACACACACAAACATACGCACAGGATAAAATTATGTGGCCAGAATGTCAGTAGTACAGATATTGAAAACCCTGGTCTACACTCATCTTTCTAACCTCAAGAATTGGTTCAAGGAGGAGCAGCTGATCTATATTGATGTAATCAAACCAAATGTGGGTGCTTTCTCTTCGGTGTCAGTGGAAATAAAGCTCTTTCAATGGGATGGAAATACGGAAGAATCCATTGAATGTGTAACTATCTGAAGCTAAGAATGAGGGAAACAATTTGAGAGCATGAAGAGAAAGTTATATGAGATTAGGGCCCACATCAAGGAGGTTTAGCTAAGAAATATAAAAAGAGATTAATATGACAAAAAAGGAGATTAAACAAAGCCTGAAGCCTTCCCTACCTCTGAATGTTTTAGTAATATAATCCAATAAATTCATTTTAAATTATTTAAATCCTGTGGTTAGAATAATTTGCAAAAGAGGCTCTTCAATTTGATGAAGAATAAATGAATTATAATTAAGACAGGTAAAGAAAAAAGGGAAGAGAAGGGAAGAACAGGCAAACAAGAAGGGAGTTGTGAATCAGTATGCTTTATTTCAGCATCCCCACTCTGACATAATCTAAACACTATCAAAAGTATGATTTTATGGAAAGGGAGAACTGTTGATGTCACTAGCATGTTCAGAAAGATTTCACTGATTCTCAGCACAACTCACCTTGACATTCAGAGATTCCTTGATCTGTGCTCCTACTAAAAGTCCCCACATTTCTAAATATTTCCCACCAATTCTGTCTCCTCTAAGAAACCTTCCCTAATGTAACTGTAGTTTGGAACTATAATCCATTTTAAGAATCTAGTTTAAATAACAACTCAGAACACAAGTGTGTGTGTGTGTGTGTGTGTGTATGAATCTGTGTATAGAGATTGTTCTTACTGAAATTCACTGTAATATTTCTCTTCTCTTCTTTCTCACCTCCTTCCTATTTCATATTTGAATAAGAACTACCCTCTCTCCTACTGTAAGCACACATGAACTTCTTTCTTTAGCATGCATTCTGCTTTAACCCAAGCTCACTTTGTTTAGCCTGATAGAACTGTGATTCATTTGCATTCTTCCCCCAGACCCTCCTGCCTGTACATATACTATATGTCAACTCCTTTTAATCATGAAGCTCTTAGGACATTAAGTCCTGGTCAGTGTCAAACTCATTTAGGAATAAACTTTAGGTCTGTCAACCATGACCAAGATACAATAACCAAACCTCCAAATAGGATAAGGTTTTAGTCAGACAAAGATAACACCTTGGCCTCAGTTATGTTTCAGCTCCAGACCATGAAAGCAGAAGGGGCCCAGGGACCACATCTCCTGGGAACCAGGCAGGACAATGCCATGACTGACACCAGGACCTGAAGCCATGATCAATTGCTCCCTGCCTTAGCCCTGACCAGTCAATAGAGCCCATGACACAATTCCCAGAGTGACCATAATTAATGATTTTTTCTTTATATGACCTCGCTATTAGAGTCCATAGGCGAGCCAGGTTTCTGAGAATATTAACTTACCTGTATCTCTGGGCTTGGAGCCAACTCCTTTAATAAACCTCTACTTTCTTCACTGCAAACTCCTGCTGGTGTCATTTTTTAGCTTGGATGTGCACAGGAAAAACAGACCCTTTGAGTCTAAGGTAACACTGCTATCTGCATGTCTTTTACATTTAAGTAAACAGAATCAATTATCTATTCAACTATTCCAACACACATTCTGAGATTCATATCAATCTCTCCCTTTCCTCATCCCTCCCATGTAATTTTTTTACCCTAAACTCACATCTTCCATCTCAATGCAGGCATTACACCAGACTATAGCCATTCCCCATTTGGTCAATGGAAATACCTACCACTCGACCTTCACATTTTCATAATTAGCTGTCTGTAACTTCTTAAAATTGGAACTAAGAGTCAGGCCATGTCATTCTATATTAGTTTCCTAGGACTTTCAAAACAACTACTACAAAGTTGGTGCCTTAAAACAACAGAAATTTATTTTCTCACAGTTCTGGAGACCAGAAGTTCTAAATCAAGATGGTGGCAGGGATTTACTCCCTCTGAAAGGTTCTAGGGGAGAATACTGTCTTGCCTCATTCAGCTTCTGGCTGGCTCCAGAAATTTCTTGACTTGTGGCTGCATAACTCCAATCTTTGCCTTCATCTTCAAATAACTTTCTCCCTTGCCTGTCTTTGCCTCAAATTTCCATTTGCCCAACTCTTATGAAGACATCCATCATTAGAGTTAGAGGTCAACCTAATGCTAGAATGTCCCCATCTTGAGATCCTCAACTTAATTACATTTACAATGATTCTTTTTCCAAATAAAGTCACAATTACAGGTTCCTGGTGGGTATGTCTTCTGGGAAAAGGAGGATAAAATTTAACTCTTTGTTGGTTTCCTAATGCCTGAGTACATCGTATTTTTTATTTTCATTATATATTAATAGTGTGGTATAAAAAATCAAACCTATAGGAATTCAAGCAGCAAAAGTTACTTTATTAGATTTTTTATCTTTTGTAGCTTCTATTTTAATTTGTGTTTACATGTTTTTGTTTGTGACCCAGACAATCATCTTATAAGATTAACTACTACATATATAATTTTCAGCAGTATAAATCCCTGTGTCTAGAATACCACCAGAATTCAGTAAATACATTTTACAATTAAAATAAGTAAGTATTGAAGAAAACAAAGGATGGATAGATACACAAAGAATCTCATTGATCCACCGTAAAAGGATTATTATATGTTCTGCCATTCCCACCATGTCTGGGAAACACCATTTTGGAACAAACTATTAAAGTTAATGTTCTGGGAAGGGCTCAGATCAATCTTTTTCCCTTACATGTGCTCAAAAAACAAAACAAAACAAAACAAAAAGATAATTTACACTGAGGATCGGAAATTATTAGTCAGGTTGCCTATTTAAAACAGAAATAAAGTTTAACCTAAATGTAACCTCATCAATCTTATTGTTTTTTTTTCCCCTATTCAAAGGTATAAAATATTCTGTAATGAAAGACTTATTTTTAACTCAATATGCTGATTTCACATAACAATTCATGTTAATATTGTATGTAAAATATCTATTATATGGCTCAAAGGTAACTGTAGAGCCTTCTTAACAATATTTAAGTAATATAACATTAATATTGGCATAAAATACATACAGTTTTATATAGAGGGTGATTATTTAAAGGGTATATAATTCCAAAAACATCCAAGGGACAACACAGATAAATATTTTACATTGATTAATGAGAACTTGTAGCTTCCTGATTGCTAAAAATTGTGAAAATTGACCTGAAAAGCAAAATTAATCATCATCTAAATATAAATATTAACCTTTGTTTAAATCTTATAGCAAAAAAATTATCTAAGTCTACTTAAGTACAAACATACATTTTTAAATTTTTTATTAAATTTGTGAAGAAATGGTTCTCAAGCTCCTCAGAAATATTAGCATTATTCTATTGGGTTGTCAGGAAAGTCATGACACATGTTTGCAACAGATAGCACTAGTTCATTTTCAGAAGTGCTAGAGTCATTCGCATCTATGTAATTGCTATGTCATTTGACAGCTGACAGTCCTAGTTTTATTCTAAAAAAAAAATTGAGCGATTTGGTTGACTTTTGGAGATTTTATAACAAGTTGAAGATGGAAAACCAAACTGCATTTTTGCCATATTTCACTGTTTTACTTCCATAAAGGGAAGAACGTGCATCTAGCTTGTGAAAAGTTGCATAAAGTTTATGGTGACAAAGCTCTATGAGAACGTAAGTGCCAGCATGGTTCACAAAATTCCTTGCTGGTGATTTTGATCTCAATGACTCTCCTCAGTCAGGGAGGCCCACCAAGGTTAATGACAACAAAATAAAGGCATTGATCGAATCAAACTCACATTACACGTCACGAGAGACTGCAGAAACATTAAACATCCATCATTCAAGCCTTCATTTCTACCTGAAGAAGCTGGGATATGTAAGCAAGCTTGATATTTGGTCCACATGAATTCAAAGAAGTTCATTTGATGGCGTGTATAAACATCTGCAGTATGCTCATTAAAAGTAAGGAAAACAATTCTTTTTTGACGCTACTGATAACTGGTGATAAGAAGTGGATTGTTGACAGCAATGTGGTGCACAAATGGTCTTGGTTCTGACATGATGATTCACCTCAAACAACATAGAAAGCAGACATTCATCAGAGGAAGGTTATGCTCTCAGTGTGGTGGGATTTTAAAGGTGTCATGTCTTTCGAGCTCCTACCAAAGAACCAAACAATCAATTTGAATGTGTACTGTCAGCAATTGGACAGTTTGAACGAATCCATCATCTAGAAATATCCAGAGCTTGTTAATCGTAAATGAGTTGTGTTCCATCATGACAAAGCTAGACCACATCCAACTTTGATCACCCGTCAAAAATTACAGGAGCTTGGATGGGATGTGTTGCCACACCTACCATACTCACCTGACCTTGCACCATCAGGCTTCCGCTTGTTTCGCTCTCTTCAAAACTCCTTGCGTGGTATAACGTTCAGTTCAGATGATTTATCAGTACCTTATTCAATTTTTCACAAATAAAAACAGGTCCTTCTATGAACGAGGAATTATGAAACTCACTGAAAAATGGCAAAAGGTTATCGAACAAAACAGGCAATATATCATTGATTGATCTTTGTTCTTCATATAAACAAATGACCTTTAAAAAAAAATAGACAAAATATGTCATGACTTTTCCAACAACCCTATAATAATTAATTAAATAGGTTAGATTTTAATTATAAATATTTTTTAGACATTGCAATATTAAAATATTGCTTAACTGTTTATCTAGAATTCTACCTTTGACCTCAAAAATTGAAAACAGAACAAGAATTATGATGAAAAAGTGTACTGTTTTTCAACTTTCACACTTTTAAAAGTCTGAGCAAATGAGAAAATTAATCAATATAATAGATATCAAAAAGAAAATGGCAATGCATCATAGTTACTCAATTCTGTACTGTTTTTTTATTAAGTACCATGTCAAAGAAGTTGGATAATGCATGCTAACATATGTATTTTAATTTTATGAATCAAGTTTGACAAAATATATAAACATAAAAATGGAAAGTAAAAAAGAAATATTTGGATTTGAAGTAATATTTACCTCTGCAGAAAATATATTTATCCCTTTCTTAGATATTATTTGGGTACCAAATATGTGATGGGGACTATGTTTTGTGTAATTTAAGCCAACATGGATGACATATATTTCCTTTCCTCAAAGAAATCACGTTTTAGTCTCATAAGCATTCTATTATTTCCCCCCAATCATTCATTCAATAATTACTTATTGAGTATCTACTATGTAGTTGGCATTATGTTATTTGTTGGGTATATAACTGTGAACAGCCAGCTCTCAGTGATTACTATTATCCATTTTGCACACATGAAGACCAATAGTAAGGTTTTTTTTTTTTTAATGCAAATTATATTTTTGCTTGGTCCATGGCCAACAGATTAGACTAATATCCTCTCTGAGACTAAGGAAATAAACTCTAACTCTCTTGTCATGTCTCCTCAACAGCACTCTCTATATAACCTATCACCACCATAACTACTTTCATCAAAATTAGAATAAAATGCAAATTCTCTTCTGATGGTCAATCACAACTCAAGATTTAATCTGAGATATTTTTATCTCCCAGCCCATGTATGATATCATACCTTTGCCTATCCCCATTTCCACAATGAGTCCAATGGCTGACACTTTCTAATATTTTAAATCTCCTCTTAAATATTATTTCCACAGAAAAATCATCTCTGGTAACTCCACATCCTTAGTTCCTTACCTCTCAGAGTATTCTCAACTGGAGTACCATGTTAGTTTCTTTCACAGTATAAATTAATAAGATTTCAGTTTACAGGAACTAGATATGTATCTACAGAACTATCAATAAGTAAATACACATTTATAGTTACGGGTGATAAAACTACTATGCTGGTATAAGTGCAAGCTATACAATAGCTAATAAACTTAACTTCCTCCCTGAGTTTCTCCAGAATGTATAAACCAAGATCTACATAATTAATACAGCTGACTGTCCACAGCTGGAAAGTTGAAGCTTGAAAACAGACAAGTTATAAACCATAAGGGGTCGGGATGATGGGTGAAAAAGGTAAACAGATTAAGAAGCACAAATTATCAGTTATAAAAATAGTCACCGGGATGTAAAGTATAGCATAGGGGATATAGACAATAATATTGTTGTAATGGTGTCAGGTGGATATTAGACTTAAGTTGGGGTGTGAGGGAAACTCACTTTGTAAGTTATATAAATATAAATATATAATCACTATTTTGTACACTTGAAACTAATGTAATATATGTCAACTGTAATTAAAAAATAAAAACAAAATTATAAAACAAAAGCATATGGGGAACAAATGCACTGGGAATTGGGAGGTGGAAATAAATAAGAATGAACTGAAGAGCTAACCAAAGGAAAGCTTCAAGAGTGCCATATCACCTGGCTCGTGGCCCCCTTTAAAGCCAGCAACAGCTGGTCAGTTACCCCTCACACTCAGGCTTCAAGGTTTGTCTCATAAGCATTCTATTATTTCTCTTGCACATCTCTTCTGCCATCCTCTTCTTCTGCTTTTAAAGGGCCCAAGTGACTACATGGGTACATTTGTATAATCCAATTTCCTCTCCCTGTCTTAAAGTCAGTTAAATAGTCATCTTAAATCCATCTGCAATTTCCCTTAATTTAGTGCTTTATGGAATAACCAAGGGACAGAAACCTTGAGGCGTATCTTTCCAATTCTGTTTGCCAAAATGAAGCAAGGAGAGGACCTGTAAGTTCTTAAACTGATATAAATTAAACGTCAAGTTTCCTGAAACAGAATAACAGTGCAGGAGATGGAGATAAATACAAAGATGTAGTTATATTTAGCAAACTGAATGTAGAACAACTCAAATAGTTGGGTGTAAGATAAAAAAGAAAGCCATGCTTTGGTTTGGAATCTGGTCACATTTTTTTTTGTGACAGCAAATACATTAGGAAAAGTTTGAAGAAGGACCTTGACTTCAAACAGAACCTAATGAGTTTGTCAAGTTTGTGAAACATCCAAGTGAAGATATCCAAGTAGGGAGATGCACACACAGCTTTGGTAGTCAGGAAAGGTGATACGTTCTGGGACACAAATTTGAAAGCCATTAATATATAAATATAATCAAATATAACTTGAAACCTTAGAGCAAATAAAACTGCATAATGAAAATATATATATATATATATATGATATACTATATATATTTTTTGTTCTACTTCACTATATATAAAAATTACAAAATGATTTTTAACTCTGATATATCTCAACTATGCTGAGAAGTTATAACTGATAATGGCAACTGTAATTGAAGAGAAAAAAACCAATGAAGATGACAATCAAGAAAAATCAGACTATGTGATCCAGTTCATTTTATACATTTAGGTTTGTTCTCAAAGTTCAAATTTGAGTGTGTGATTGTAAATAAAGGAGTCAATTCCTTAAGCAATAACTCTCAACTTTCATTGAATATCATATATAATTAGTTGGGGAGTTTTAGAAACCTGAATATCCAGGCCACACCCCAGAGCAATGAAATTGGAATCTTTAGAGCTGGCATCCAGGCAGCAGTACTCTTTAAAGGTCCCCAGACAATTACAATATGCAGCCAATGTGAAAATCACTGCTTCTCAGTGGTATTCCATATGTTTTCATTAAACTATATATGTGTATGCATGTATTTATATATATCATGTGTTTATCTCTTGACTTTCTGTTCCACTGATTTGTTTTCTGATATTATAATATTTGAATTATTGTCAATTGACTCATATGCTAATATATTTTAGGACTAGACATTTTTATATTTTTCCTAAGTATTTTTATATTCTTGTATTAATTTGTTTTTAAAAACTACCTGTTATTTTACTTTAAATAAATTTAATTTAAATAGTTTTCATTGAAATAAGTAAATAAAAATAATAGGATTCAGTCCTCTGAGTCCATATTGGTTGCTAAGTTTTATTCCCTTTTCCTGCGCTCTTCATGTCTTTTCTTTGAGCTGCCATTTGGTCAGGGAGTCGAACACTACAATTTCTCTTGTGTTCCCCTCCAGGGCAACCCTGTTGATAAATATTATGACTTTTTAAAAGGAAGATGGTACCTGATCATTCCATTTTACCTACCTCTTTAATAACTGGAATGTAACCAGGGCTGTTATGATTAGGGAACCTTCTGAAAGGATATTAAAGCTGCAACATTTGCTACATAGGATCCCATCAATCTCCAGGGACTATCATGAAACTTGTATTACTCTTCTAAGACACCTGCTCATAAATTTGTAGAAGCCCTTGAATATATTTCTTGCATGAATGCAATCCAACCACATTCTCTAAAATAATAAAATATTTTTAGAAAATGACCAGTGATTTCTTAGCCTTAGTACTACTATAAGGCAAATAATTTCATTTTTTTAAGCTTTTCATTATATGACATATTTCTTATCCCTGATTAAGAACAATCAAAGAAAAAAGAAAATCATGATGAAATAATGAAACTGGGGGACAAAGGTTGAAGATATATATTTTTCTCACCAAGATTCCATGAATGAGATTTGTCCTCTGGCTTACTAAGTACACAATGATTACTGTATTTGAAGGCTGTCTTAAAAATTCAAGTTTATTTGCGACTTAAAATATGCCTGGCACACAAACTGGAACATTATAATAATTATTAACATTAATTGAACATACACTACATGCTAGGTACTATGCTAAGTGTTTTAAATAATAACTGATTATTATGTTTAATGTCAGCAACCCTGTGAAGTAACGCTATTATAATTTCCATTTTACATATGAGGACACTGAAGCTCAGAAAATAAAGTAGCTTTTTCAACTAGTAGGTGGCATATCTAGGATTTAAAACTTTTCTCTGATTCCAAACCCTGCATTATTAATAATCTTGTTATTCATTCATTTGTTCAGCCATTGAAAGATTTATCGAGGTCCTATTACTGCCTAGCCTTGGGCTAAACACTAGGGGCAGAGAGACAAAGAAGATAATGTGCCCACCCTCATGGAGTGATAAATTATGCACTATATGATTAATTTGTCAAATCATGTAAGTTAATATGTTGAACCTTTCAGTGACATTCTTGTCTTAAGTGCAATACTTTTTCAAGCATTTCGTTTCAATTTATTTTCCTGTCTTTGGTCCCATGGAAAATGCATTGAATTAGCATATTCTTCCTTCTTATCACTCTGGGAATTTTAAAAATATTAGTAATTTGTGTGAGCTGCTGGCAGCCAGCATGAGCCGCCAATAGCCACGGTGAGTGACCATCCAGAGGCCGGCGACCGATCTGCCTCATCCGGGAAGAGCGCAATGACGATACCAACATGGGCCAGTTAAGCAACGGCCCCCGCAACTAGACTGAAGAATAAAAAGACAACAACTTGTCTGGTCCCCTCCTCCAATTCCCCAACACTGTTCCCCTCACTTAATTCCCCAATAAAATCTTTTAAAAAAATATTAATAATTTGTCTTAGAGTAACTTAAACAAGTAAACATATATAACAAAGCTGTATGGCCGGCCGAGTGGCTCAGTTGGTTAAGAGCTTGCTCAAGAGTGCAAGTTGAGCTCTGAGCAATAGCAGTTCGATGCCCAGCCCGAGCTGAGCTACCGCTAAGCTGCCAACAGGTAGCAGGAGGGCTCAGCTAAAAAATAAAAAAAATAAAGAAAAACACAAAACAATAAACAAAAAGACAAAGCTGAGCCATTGCCAGTATGTTGAGGTGACACCCCCGACTCCTTCCCAATGCTGGATTTGAGACAGTGTCAGTTAACTTTCGGTGGTTACAAACTCTAGAAACATTCCAAATTGGGATTTCTCTATATTGTGTTCTGATGTTTATGTCTCTGATCACTGGATTGTATTTATTTCTTCTACTCTCATATAACAGTATTAAACATTGGTCCCCACAATGATAAATGGATTTAATTTGCTAATTCTTCAGTCCATGTCTTACTACTAGCAAATCCTTCATCCTTAACTACTCACTCTGTTCTTTTGATATTCTCTCTAAAATACTTCAGAAACCCGTCCTGCCTTTCTGTTACTATTACCACTAATCTCGTTCAGCCATATGTGCTCTTTCATCTGACTATTCCATGAGCCTCCTAAGGGTCTCCCTGCCTCTAACGATGCCCTTCACAGAGCACCCTTATTCCAGCACTGCATTATCTAAAAGTAACTGGGATGGGTTAAAGTGCAATTCCATCAGAGCATTTTCAGTACACAATATTCCTACATCTACAATACTTCACTGCATTATAAAGAGATGGCTGTATTCCCTAATGATTACAGGTTCCTTTAACTGAGGATGGATATCTCATTTATCTATAAATTGAAATACTCAGCAATACCTAAATTATAGTGATGTTCAGCATATAGTTGTTCAACTGAATGGAAATAAATATTCAGAGAGAATTATTTATTTTGCTTAATATTACTTCTCTTCTTTTGTTCTTTCATTCCTTTCCTCCTTTCCTTCCTCTCTCCTTCCTTACACTTAGAATATTAATAAAGTGCCCATTATTGTCAGGCTGTTTCTATTTGAGATCCAAGACAAAAGTCTGCTCTCTTGGAACTAAGTTGTATAATGAAGAATTAAAAATAAGAATGAAAAATACAGCAAATTAATTATCTAATGTATTATCAGATTGTAAGTCCCATGGGAAAATAAATAAAGGTAGAGCAAGGTAAAAATGATCCAGAATTCCAGGGGACTATGGGGTGGGGGCAACTGAAACAGGTGAAAGTGCTAGATAGGGCAGTCAGAGTATATCTCATTGAGAAGGTGAGATCTGTGCAAATATGTGAAGGAGATGAAGGGATAAGTCAAAGGGATAACCTCAGGGAGAATCATTCCAGGACAGAAGAGCCGCAGCAAAGCCATCTCATATGTGATATCTCCCTTTATCTAATTTTCATCACCTAAAGAAACAAGTCTAATCTGATGGCCTTTAAAAACATTGAATTCTATTGTGTATGACTATTTGATTTGCCCTACAATGCATGGCTATGGAATTTGTATTGTAATTTTCATTCTTTTGTATTAGTTTCTATTTCTAAGCAGAAGCTCTAAGTACTTGAAGGAAGATTGTGCCAGGATGTGGCTGTACATGAGAGGAGGGAGAAAAGCTGTCAGCTATCAATCAAAAAGCAGTGGTTAGAGGCAGGCCAGGCCATAGAAAGGCCAGGGAGCAGAGGACCAGATGAACTCCGAGGGGCTGGGAGAGAAGCACCTGACTGTGATGAGGGAAAGGCAGGCAGCTGTAGGAGGAGAAGAAGGTTTTAGGAATATTGACTGTGAAGATAGAGGCTCAGGTATGAGGGAAAATAGGAGAGAGAAAACACAAGTAAGAATTTTCTCTAAGTTATATCAAGTCAAGAAATAACTGGATTCACCAAATATTACTGTTCTGTGAACAAAGGCTTAATTAAGGATCATAAAACTAGTAAAACAGATGCAAATTGTGGGAACAATGAATAGGACCTCCTCAGAGTCAGGAGTATTCATTTATGGGCTTGTGAAATTTTAGAAACTATCTTCTTTTTCAAGAAAAGTTAAATCAGGAATACATTTTTTTTTTCCTTTCCCACATAAGTCTTTTGCTCTTACAATGGATAGTAGTGTTTTATTTTTAACACTTTAAGAACTCAAAGAGGCTTTTAAGAAGAATTTACAAAGGTAAAATGTCTAAGATATTATGAACATCATAGAGTACTGCTTTTTCTACTTGCAATTTTACAAAACAATCATATGCATAGCAATTCAGAACATTCAGAGGACAGACTAGAAGATTACCCTGTTTTCTTCTTTACTGTTTATTTTTTCTTCTTTTTTATTTCTTTATTTAATTAGATTACACAGGAAATCATTTCATAAAAGAGTTTTATTTTTTAGGTGATGCAGATGATTTGGAATTATCTAGTTAAGGCTGAGAATGATGGTGAAGCCAATCATTGACCAGATGGGAAAAACCAAACAAACAAAAAACAGTATGTAGGGAAAATCTTCAACTCAAGGGAAGAGAAGCATTGTCCCTAGAGACTAGCTAGCGGAAGCCCAGGAAGATGGTGCTTCCAGGGGACACACACAAACAAGTGAAAGTAGCTAACAAAGGAGAATGGCAAAGAGAACTCAGAGAAGTAGATGAAGAATTAGAAGACAAAAAGCGCTCAGAAAACTTGAGAAAGAACGATAAATGTTGCAGAAAAGCAAAATAGGGTGCAAACTGAGAAGAAGTCCTGTGAATTCAGCCATTAGAAAGTCATCCTGACTAAGCACAAAACAATGGGGAACTGAGGGAACAAATGGACATGCAGCCATGAGAGCAGTAAGCACATAAATACTAGGTCTCCAAGGATTTCACAATGAAAGTAAAACAGAACAGAATGAGCTATATAATTGGAGAGTCATGTGGGTCAGAGAATGATTTATTAAGAATAAGAGAGCTCATTTTTTTGGAGGGTGGGATTAAGGTACGTGAAGAACATTCATTTAAGGTACTAAAGAGAAAGATGGGAAAATTATGAACTAACTATATAATAACAGTAATAACCACAATTTGAGTACTAGATACTACATTAAGTGTTTTACATATTATGTCTCTTACTTTCCCTCCGGAGTATTTATTAATACCCTCAATTTTCCAAAGCGGAAACTGAAACATTTATTACATGACCAAGATCACATAGCTAGCACATTGTGGCAATGATACTTAAATCCAATTTTATTAGAGCAGAAACAATGGTCTTTGTTGCAAGGCTCATGGGGTAGGTGATGGAGTTAGGATCGAAAGGACAGAAAAAGGCTTAGTATTAGAGTTAAGTAATGATGGAAGTAAAGAGGGAAGAGTAGTGATAACTGTGTGTGTGTGTGTGTGTGTGTGTGTGTGTGTTACAAATGGTGAGGAATTTATTAAACTTGAAATGGTGTTGAAGTTTAGAGGATTTTAAACTTACAGAATAGACAATGCAGTTGATCAAAACTGAACAAAATATTTGCTGAGCAATGTTGAGAGATGGGCTGGTGAAAAGATATCAAATATGCAGTAACAGCAAGCCCAAGAAAGAAAGTGTGTATGAATGAGTCTTCATAGTCATCACATATAGGGCACTGAGCTCTGGACAACTTTCATTGTGTACTTGGAATAGATTAAGAAATAGATGTCCTTGGAGGTTCTCAAAAGTTTAATTAGCCAGAGAGGTTATGAATTGTCTGCCCTTTCATTGTCTCTACAATGATGTGAGTGGCACCAGGTGAACTGGGTCCTAGAATGTACTTATGTTCCCAACTACTATGGAAATCTAGAGATTTTTCTTTTTCTCTCTTTTTTTTAAAAATTTTCTGCAGCTTGGCATCTTGAACAAAGTGAATTGACATGTTAGAGATTGTCTCCTTTACTCCAGACCTATTTGTTCTTCATTATTTCAAGCATGTTAGACCTAAAGCTATCTACTCCTATTCAAAAGATAACAAAACTTCTCTCTCCCAGAAATTCCAGGAGTTGTAAATCTGTAGGATTGTCTATGTTAGTTCCCTCTGGAGACAGTGATTTGCATTCCAAAGGTTAAGAACCTTGAGTCTTTACCAGTCTTTTTTGTTTACATTAGAGAGATTAAGTTTTTCTCCTTCTTTCAAGAGGTGAAGGAGGCAAGTATATATAATGTGTCAGATTCATATTTTCAGGGCTCCTTTCCTACAGACCCTGGTACACATAGGGTGACCTCTAGCTCTCATCACATTGCCCTAAAAGAGAGATGAGTTGAGCCAGAAAGGAGTCATTGTGGTTATTTTTGAAACAATAATAATTTCTCCCTGCCCAGAAACCTTGAGTCTACACTCAAACTAATAGGAATAAATACAGACATTAGAAACTCATCACATAACCATTAACGCTATTCCTTTTTCTATTTGTAGGTCAAGCTTGAAAATAAAATTATCATTGTGGTGAAAAGCAATCTGAGTTTGGGTACAGCTATTTCCAGGAGACTTCTAAGAAATCTAGGCATCCAGCAAACAGAAAACAGGGCCCAGGCGAAGTTGCAGTCCCTTCCCCGGTAAGGGGGAGAAAGACACTGACTCTGTGAAAAAAACAAACTTAAATGCACCTCTTTTGCTTGGAGAAGGAGCCCTGATAGCTCAATCTCCCAGTAAAACTTGGGTGAGCAATAGGGTTATTCTCAGATAGACCTGTTCCTTGCATCACAGAAAACAAATGTGTGGTTGATTGATATAGTTCCTGCAATGTGGAGCCTGCACACAGTACACAAAAGAATCTAGGAATGAAGGATGTTAGTGAGGATATTAATGAAGTGACTAAGCAAATTCTCTAGATAAATAGGAGGGAAAATGATGTCACATGAAATTCTAGAATATCGAAAGGCCAGAAAGTAAGGAGTTATTTTGCTAATATTAAGCTGAACACCAACTTAGTCGGAGAAGTATGGGGATTTGGGAAGAACAGTTATTTAGAATCAGTCACAGGAATATTAGATTTTTAAGACATGACATATGTTACATCTCTGAATAGTGAGGCAATTTAGGATGTTATTCTAAGAATAGATTGTTTAAGTAGAAAAGAGCAGAAAGTGGTTGAAGAAAAAAAGGTTAAAGAAAGCCACAATTTCAAATAGTCCTTTTGTGCAGATCTTAATGTCGCCAAGTATTAAAGCAAAGTGTTGAAACCAGTCTATTATCTAGGTGCCAAAAGTATGAGTGAAAGTGATGACGATGAGGTAGAATTGGTATAACTAGAAGATGTTTTTCCAAGAAGCAGTCTAGAAGCAAAAGAAAGTATCTACAAAATAGTAACAGGATATCCAGACCCTATTCTATAAGGAGACAAGGGATGAGGATATGAAAAATGAGAAACCATATCTGAGACTGTTCCATTAGACCTCTTTTCTACATGTTATATAAATAACAGTTTATGCTTTAAATTATCTCCTAACTACTTCCGACTTGAACTTAAACCTAACTAGTTAAAATAATTGAGTCTGAATTCATTGAACCGGGTTTTAAAAATAACTCTATCACTCAGTAGCATAGGAAAATTATTTATATTCTCTATGCATAATTTTTCTAATCTATAAAAAATGGATGTGATGCCTAACTAATTGCATTGCTTTGGGTGTTAAATGAAATAATATGTGTAAGCTGTATAAATCATTAAGCACAGGGCAAGGCACAGAGTTAGAAATCTATGCATGCCTCTTGTCATTATTTTCTTAATATATCTTTCCCAGTAACACTCTCATTGCCAAATTGGCCTTTTTTGGTTACCAAGTGTTCTTTTTGCTTTTTTACCTTTCATTATATCATCTAGCTATTCTAAAGATTATAGGTTATGTTTTCTATCAGGAGACACTGAGATGGAGATGAATATTTATTAGAAATCAACATGTGGAGGAGAGGGGAGGAATGAAAAGACACTGAATTGTGATGTAGGTCCAATAAAGCCTTGGTCAACCTCATGGGGGAACCTGAAGTGAGTGTTGCCTATCAGCATTGGCCCGTGTTGGGCCAAACACCAAATGTCTATGTACCTGACTCACATAGTCACCAAATATGGGTGGCCACTTTCCCAACAGCTGGGAAAAGTCCTTTCTTGAGAGAAAATCTAGATGGTTCTTTCCCAGGTCTACCACATTCATCTATGCCTTACGTTAGGTGCTCATTCAAAATTAGGGGTTTTTGGGCCGGCCGAGTGGCACGGTGGTTAACCGCTTGGCGGTCCCACATAAGAGGGCCAGTGACACTGCCCTAAAAAAAACAAAAAAAAAAAACACACAAAATTAGGGTGTTTTTTTTTTTGTATCATTGCTTTACAAGTTTCATTCTTGCATACAAAATTAAAATATAAGCTACATATTTATACAGACTTGCAGGGACTGAGCTTAATATTTATTTTGTAGCTATCATATACAATGCTGAGCAAATAAGAGGTATGAAGAAAGTAACTGCTTTGGAATCACAGATAAAATCAAATTATAGCATCCCCTTTCTTCATACTGTGTTGTTGCTAGAATCTATTCTAAAGGTGAGTTAAGTATGTATTTTAGGCTAAGTAGCAATAACCCAAAATTTGTGGCAGACTTTGTGTAAGTACACTTTAGTCCTGATTGAAGATGTTTATTTAATATACCTATATTAACTTCTCATTATATGTCAAGTGCTGTTCTAAACCTTGGGAATATAGCAGTAAACAAAATAACCAATTTATCTGCTCTCTTGGTGATTATATTCCAGTAGAATTACAGTGGCTTTCTGGAAAGGAGCACCACAGCTTCAACTGTAAAACAAGTAAGCATATCACCACAACTGACCTGGCTAAAAGGTGGAAAAGGTAGCCATGGGTGCTCCTTGATCTACTTTGTGGTCTTAGTGAGGCGTTTGAGGTACAACAAATTCAGAGGAATGTTCTCGGTATTTGACCCATTTGGTAGGTCAAGCTGTCATGGCTTTTATTCCCACTGGAGATTACAGTGCTAGACTTTTGTTATTTCAATAACAGTTTGGTTTAACCCACAAACCCAAGTCTTCCTCTAGTTCCAGACTACAGGCATTTGGTTGTTTCTGCATCCTGCCTCTGTACAAAAACACATACATTTCACCAGCATCCATATCCTACATATTGTCTTCCCTTAGACAAGAGTGAAGAGAGGTACTTATAACCAAGCACTCGTTATCTATATAGCCTATGGCTAACGCAAGGAGTTGAGGTAAGAGTTCCAACTCAGAAAAAAGGATTACATGATTTGGTGGGTAGTGACCTGGCTACCAGGTAATGTGGAGTTCCTAGTTGCCCACCATGAGACAACAGTCTATTTAAACAATTGTATCAATCATCTGATCTACGCTATTACCTTAATTCCTAAACAAGAGTTTGCATTGTGCAACCCCCAACAGGAGTACTGTTTACCTGGCAGAAAATCTGAAGTTTAAAACTGCAGTGTGAGCAAAGGCAGAGGTTGAAATCATGCGATTAAAAATCCCTTCACCCTGGATATGTCTTCTGGAAGTGTAAGCCAGCCCTCCTGGGAGAAGCTGAAGTGCTCTGAGCATTTGTGCGTATGCGATTTTATCCCAGAACAGCAATTTCCTACATGCAAACAGAAACCTGTCTTAGCCTACAGAGCTTTTCTTGCTGTAACTTGGTTATGTTGAAACCATGTGAGTTACTGTAGTGAAATACAGTGTGAAAGCACAGACTCACACCCATGCATCTGCCAAAAAGAGGAAATGAATTGAAATGAAGGAAGCTAAGCAGGTGCCACCTGAGCACATAGATTGTGCCTGCTCTTTACATAGGTTATTTCATGTGCTTAATGCCTGTGAAAGCACTGTGGATACTAGGACCAATATATGGATATATTGTTGTTATTATTATTATATAATTCAACTTCAAACTGAAATACATATCCTTTCTTTTAAAAATATTCTGCTACTATGGGTTTATCTGGGATAAAAAAGATTGATTACCTTCCCTTGCAGCTCCCTAGTGAGAAAAATAAGTAATTAAAAAGGTAAACCATCTATACTGACTGAAGAATATTGCTAGTTTTATTTTGACATATTTTCTATTCCCAGCTCTCAGCGAAATGTTCTTATAATAGGGGGATGTACTAAGTTTTTATATGGATTATAAAATATATCCCTTCTTCCTTTTCTTTTTTCCTTTTATCCTTGTTTTCCTTGTTTCTTACTTTCTTTCCCTCCTCCCTCTCTTCCTTCTTTTCTTCAATAAATATTGTCAAGTAGTATTACATGCAAAAAAACCTCTAGAAGTTTATTTTGCTATTGCTCTTTTATTGAGACTTTATGGTATAAGCAATGAAGTTTTGTCTATACAAAGATTTGAGCTCAATGGTTTACTTCTTTAAATAAAACTTAATTCATCTGCCTCAAGATCAAGAGCCAAAATATTGATTCATAGCTGCCAGCTTTATTAAATTTTCTTGCTAAAAATACTTTTAAAAGTATGTAAAATACATAAATTATAAAATTATTTCTGTAATTTAAGTTTAATACTGAGAAACAAATTCATATTACTTTTCATAATCACATTTAGCAGTTTACACAAATGTTTTCGTCCTTAGGGTTATGGGTAATTGGTGCCCTGAGTCTGGACCAGGGAGACCTAAAAGTGGTATAAATGTGTTATATTAGTTTCCTAGGGCTGCTGTAACAAATTACCATAAACTTAGTGCCTAAAAACAACGAAAATCTATTCTCTCCAAAGTCAGGAAGCCAGAATACTGAAATGGAGATTTCTGCAGGAACATAGTCCCTCCAAAGTCCGTAGATAAGAAATCTCCCTTACTTGCAGCTTCTGGTGTCTGCAGGCACCCCTTGGTTTGTGGCAGCATAACTCCCATCGTTGCCTCCATCATCACGTGGCCTTCTTCCTTTTGCATCTGTATTTCTTTTCTGTCCCTTTTAAGTTCATTTTCATTGGATTTAGGAACCACACTAAGCCAGTATGATTTCATCTCAGTCCTTACCTATTGCTTCCGCAAGGGCCATATTTCTAAATAAGATCATGTTCTGAGGTGATAGGTAGACATAAATTGGGGGTGGGTGGTACCCTACTAAATCCACTACATGTGTCAATCCAAAAGATGAACATTTAAAAATAGCTCAAGATTTGGCAGATACTGTGATACCCCACTAAGATGTTCCTTCAAGGATAACGGATCTACCAGGTGTACTGCTGGAAGACAATCCTGAAATATCATAAATTCTCTTTGGGAATGATTTTAGCTGAAAAGGGTCACTTCAACCAAGATTCCCTGAGCAGTTTACAACCAATGGCTGATTAACATGGTGGAAGGGTGATAAAGACCCAGTCCTCTCCCCCCAAATTAGTATAGGTTTGAAGAGAAATCACATCGTCATCACTCTATGCATGGTCAGCCTAGGTTTCCACTGAGATTGCATTGTATATTGAGATCTCTATTAGCCTAATGCACCGTTTACCTTTTTGTCCTTCCCTTCCTTTGCCAGGTGCCTCCAGCCAACCTTTGCGAGGGCATTCTATTATATACACTGTACACTGAACTTTGTCCCAAATTCTGCTTCCTGGTGAATTCTACCTGCTATCCCAGATATGGACACACACCTTACATGAAAGTTTTACAAAGTAACATTAATCTTCATTATCTATAATACCTTCTGCTATATTTTATTTTATTCTTGTCTAGTCTACCCTATTCTACCTATCTTATTTATTCTATCCTATCCTATCTTATCCTATCCTATCTATCTTATCTTATCCTAACCTATTTCATTCTATCCCATTGTTTCCTGAAGAGATATAAAGGAAGCAGAGATTAGAGAGTTCCTGTCAAGATCAACTCATTGGACACCATGAGTCATCATTTGGAAAACAAAATTGTTTTTGTATGCTTGCTCTGATGATGGAGTACATCCTTTTAATTGCAGTTACAATGACTCCTAATGGCACTTTTCTTTATATGAGTATATTATCTATAGTCCTATAGACCACCAAATAGTAACTTAGGTTATTAACTCTTACCAAAATGTCATTATAATTTCTATAAATGTCTATAAAATGCATGTTAAAAAGTAACCAATTCCTCACCAGATTTACATTAATAAAAATTCATAAAATATGAACTATAAACTTAAAAGATTCTTATTTAAGGGGCTTCCAGTCAAGATGGCAGAGTAGCCAAACACTGTGCCTTCCTTCTCTCACAACACCAAAATTACAACTGAACTACAGAACAACCACCATTGAAAATCACCTGAAGTCGAGCTGAATAGAAGTCCTATAACTAAGGACAAATGTTTGAAAAAAATGATCTATGTCTTGGCTACTATAAATAAAGCTGCAATGAACATCAAAGCACATATACATTTATGGATAAATGTTTTCAGATTTTTTGAGTAGATACCCAGAAGAGGGATTGCTGGGTCAAATGGTAATTCTATTTTTATTTTTATTTTATTATTTTTATTTTTTAGCTGAGCCATCCTGCTACCTGTTGGCAGTTCAGCAGCTGCTCAGCTCGGGCTAGGCATCAAACTGCTGTTGCTCAGAGCTCAGCTCGCACTCTTGAGTGAGCTCTTAACCAACTGAGCCACTCGCCCAGCCCTATTTTTAATTTTTTGAGGAGCCTCCACATTGCCTTCCATAGTGGCTGTACCAATCTGCATTCCCACCACAAGTGTATGAGTGTTCCTTTTTCTCTATAGCCTCTCCAACACTTATTCTTTGTCTTATTAATGACAACCATTCTAACGGGTGTGAGCAGATATCTCATTGTGGTTTTATCTGCATTTCTCTGATGATTAGTGATGTTGAGCATCTTTTCATATATCTATTGGCCATCTGCATGTCCTCTTTGGAGAAATGTCTATTCAGGTCCTCTGTCCATTTTTTAATTGGATTGTATTTTTATTGTTGAGTTGACCAAAGTGTCCTTTGATAGATGACTGGATAAAGATGACTTGGTATATGTGGAATACTATTCTGCCATAAGAAAAGATGGAATAGTGCAATTTGCAGCAACATGGATGAATCTTGACATTACTATGCTAAGCGAAATGAGTCAGACAGAAAAAGTTAAGAATCATATGATTTCACTGATATGTAGGATATACAACTGAAAACAACAAAGGAACAAGGCAAACAAAGAAATAAAAACTCATAGACCCAGATAAGTTTAATGGTTACCAGAGGGTAAGGGGGTAGGGTGGTTGTAGATGAGGGTAAAAGGGATCAAATATATGGTGATCCCTTTATATATAATTTTACTAACAATTGTCATCCCAATAAACTTTAATTAGAAAGAAAAAGCAAGAAAGCAAGAAAGCAAGAAAGCAAGAAAGCAAGAAAGAAAGAAAGCAAGAAAGCAAGAAAGAAAGAAAGAAAGAAAGAAAAGTGAAACACAAAACAGAAAAAATGATCCAGGCATAGTATGGTGAGGTAAAAAAACCCACTAATCTTGGGCTCCAATTTTCTGGGTTTGAATTTTATTGTTCAATGTTAAAATCATTTAAATGTTGGGTACTTTATGCCTTCAACTTAAAAATTATAATAATAAGACTGGCAAGAGTATTTCAAGGTGGATTTAATGTACAAATAATGTTTTTAAGGAAATCTTGTGGAAGTGTCGTTATATAAGTGTACATTATATGGGCTTGATAGTAGTTTAATAACAAATTAAAACTGCTTAAAAGTTGATTTTAGTACATTTTTTATTTGATGTTTTGGTGTTTCTTATTGAAATATTTCAAGAACTATGTGGATTTTAGAGAATTATCTTCTTTCCATTTTGAGAACTTGCTATATTCAAGATACACTATCAGGAGTTAAAGGAAAACAAAGATAAGTTAGACCCATTCTGCAGTCATAGAAACTAAAGGGGAAATTGGATAAAAGGGATAATTATCAGCACAACTTTGTCACTATTAATAATGGGAATACTTTCATAAGAGAGATGTATTTCTGATTTCATAAATAAACCTGAAATCAGGTATTAAAGGTTTTCTTAAGAAATAAATGACTGCTACACAGTTATTCGAATAGTAAACATCCAAAACATTGACAACACCAAATGCTGGTAAGGATGTAGAGCAACAGGAACTCTCACTCATTGTTGGAGGGAATGCAAATTAGTACAGCCACCTTGGAAGACAGTTTGGCAATTTCTTATAAAACAAATCATACTCTTACCATATAATTCAGCAATCATGTTCCATGATATTTTCTCAAATAAGTTGAGAACTTATGTCTACACAAAAATTTTCAAACAGATATGCATAGCAACTTTATTTATAATTGCAAAACTTGGAATCAACCAAGATGTCCTTCACAATGTGAATAGATAGATTATGGTACATTTAGACAATGAAATATAATTTAGCACTTTTAAAGAAACATGCAAAGTCATTAAAAGACATGGACAAACCTTAAATGCATTACTAAGTGAAAGAAGTGATTCTGAAAAGGCTACATACTATATGACTCCAGCTCTATGACATTCTGTGAAAGACAAAACTATGGAGACAGTGAAAGAGTCAGTGGTGGCCAGGGGCTGGAAGGAGAAAGGAATAAATAGGAAAAAAACAGGATTTTTAGGACAGTGAAACTATTCTATGATACTATAAGTCTGGATATATATCATAATATGAGTACATTTGTCAAAATACAGAGAATGTACAACATGAAGAATGAACTCCAATATAAAGTATGAATGTTGAGTGATGATGTGTGTAAGCTCATCGATTGTAACAAATGTACCACTCTGTAGCAGAATTTTGGGATGGGGAGACTGTGTGTGGTAGGGTCAGGTATATATGGGGACTCTGTATTTTCCCATTAATTTTGCTGTGAACCAAAATTGCTCTTTAAAAGAAGCCTACAAAAGTGAAAAAAATTATCAAAACCTAAATTTATCTCAGGCAATTTAATGAAACTCTCTCCTTAAAAAAAAAAAAAAAAAAGGCATTATAGAGTTAAATAACAAAGAATGATTTTAGAAAATATTCTCTTGTTTTGCATGAAATCAATATTACATAATATAAATTATATTATATCTACATATTATAATTAAAATTTTATTTATTAAATAAATTTGCATGTTATAAATAAAGAATTAATCATGGATATCAGCAAATATTGTTTTATAAATTTACCTATAATATTTAAGGAAAACAATTTAAATGTTCCTAAATATCCAACAGCAGAGGATTTCTTAAATAAAAGATGATTTATCACACATCATAGAATATTTTACAATAATTAAAATGAAGATGTAGAACAGAAGTAATGAAAAAAAGAGTAAATTAAGTTTTGATTACCTCAATAATGTTTACATATTTGTTCATCAGCATTTAGAAAAACAATTCACTCCCCAAGTGCCAAGACACAAAGAGAAAACCATACCCCAACTAAGATGCCAAAAAATCAGGCTAGAATTAGGTATTTATAGTAGGGCTTTTTTTTTTCCCCTCTAAAATGAAGCAGTATTCAAGATTAATCATTAGCAAGTTATCTTCCCATCTTAAACAACTCATAAGTAGCAATGAGAAATAAGCTGTAGAAAGAGTTGAACAGCTCATTAATTGGAGTGTGTGTGTGTGTGTGTGTGTGTGTGTATGTGTGTGTGTGTGTGTATATATATATATATATATTGGATGCAATTTTGATATAATATATATTACTAAAATGGGATTCAAAGATTGAAAAACAACAACAAATATATATATATGGAGAGAGAGAGAGAGAGAGAGAGAGAGAGAGAACCAAATGGAGATTTGAAATCCATTGCAAAAGAAAACAAAATGGAAAAATTAAAGTCACAGATTAATTCACCCAAAATATTTAAGAGAAGAGAAATCTTACTTAATATTGTCCAAACCAATGCATGAGAGAACTGAAGCTTAAATTGGATTAGATAAAAACAAAACTAACACCTACAAAACGCATTTTCTTTTTCCTCTTTTTTTTTTAAATTTCTACATTTTTGATTGTAATCTTGATTAAACAGGCTCCATTGCAAACTATAGGGTTGACTAGAATGCATAACTAGAAGGGAAAGGTCTGTCAGCCAGCCAGATGTCATGTATTCCAAATGAGCTGCAAAGCAAAATGAGACCAAAACCAATTTCCAACTCTCATTTTATTTCCTGGCTTGTTTATATGAAATATAACATTAGTGGTGTTAGGTGGGATATTAGTATTTGACATATTTCTCTCTAGCTAGATTCCCCCTACATATTCCTGAGTCACCCCTCTTCCCCAAGAGCTAGGATGTGAAATCAAATATTGTTTTCAAGATTTGTGAGTTTATATATCAACTGATAGTAAAATCATAATGGCCTCATTTGGAGAGAAAAGAGAAAAAAAAAAACAGAAACCATAAGACAGCAAAAAACAATGTATATTACTTTATCTTAATATTCATCAAATTCCTTAGCTGCACTCAAAATGACAAACACACTTCTCTACTTCTAATAATAACATAATTTCAAAAACAACCTTCTGAAGCCTGGAAGTAAATTGTTCTTCTGATTTAAGCACCAAGTTGCCCCTACCCCTCAATACACCAGCACAGGGCTCTAGCAATTTTGGCCCCCGAATCATCAAAATAAAACAAATCAGTGAATGCACACACAAAACAGCAACAAGGTAAGCAATGCAAAGCATCAAACAAATTTTAGCCCAAGGCATCCCCAAGCCCAGGATTTTGGCTATCCTGAATTCAAAGCATTGTGCTTTCGACCTTCTGAAAACTTCTGTGTGATATCTGTTGTCCCCGCACACTGTTTAACGGGGTGACAATGACGCTCCTGTTACCCAAAGCAGAGACCCAAATCCTGAAAGGTTATAGTGCTGTGACAAACTCCTCTGAGAAAATGAAACGTGCATCCAAGATTCCAATGCTCTTAAAATCAGTAAACTTCCAAATGTCTCTGGGAAGCAATGTTTCTTCTGAGGCAGGTTGACCTTTTCAGATCTATGGGCGCCTTTCCTAGGGTGCTTCAGCACTTACCAGTCGATTAAACTGTTAGGAGAACTGATTCCCCGACAGAAATGGGTCCTTATCTTTTCAGCCCAGCAAGCTGAGGGATAGTGAATAGAGAAGACAAGTCAGTGAAGAAACTTGGTAGTATAGCCTGTAGGGAAAGTGGAGGCTGATATAGTATATAAATGGACTTTGGTTGGCTGCTTGCCCCATTTCATTCCTATTCTGTGCTCATATCTCAATATTTTATAGTCCCATTCATTCATCCTTTTTTCCTCTTCACAATGGGAAAATATTACAAGGCCGGCTAAAATCCTACATTATAGCAAAAGCAGCAGGATCGTCTGCAAAACAGAAGCTCCCCTCAGACACATTAAAAGCAGGCAGATATTGGTTAATATTTCTCCTGAAGCTGTTTTGCTCAATGCTGCTTTACTCAATATTGTGGTCTCTCCCCTGAGGGGTCATAACACTTACTGTAAGTACATTTATACCCCATGAAATCACAGACAACTGAGCTAGCTATTAATCAATTAATACTTTGCATGAGCTGTGTCTTTTTTCAAGTGTAAAATCAGCATAATTTGTGTTTAAATTGTGCATTTAATATACATTAATAACAGTATTTTCAAAACAAAGTATTCCTGATTTAAGAAAGTGCTGCACCAAGGAGATTTACAGAGAAAAACAATTTACAAAGAAAAACACTTTTCCCCAAAGAAATTAATCTATTTAGATATCTATAAGGTGAAACTAATTGGTATAAGTTTAAGTATCTTTTTATTTCATTATCTTTTTGTCTTGTTCAACAAATTTTACTTTACAATATTTAAATACCATTTGCTTAAGTACAATCCCCATGATTTCACATAATTTACAAAATAAGAAAACATCATTATTTTTCATCTACAGTGTGTTTCATAAATATATACTCTCTTACCCACATACACTTCTAGATACCACCTGTTCTTCCATCACTATATTAAAAGTAAATTCAGGTACCATATGTTTTCTGTATGTAAACCAAACAAAAATTGATTTTATACTTACAATAGAGAAAAAGAGATTGAGGTGAGTCAAAAATTAAAAGACCCTTTTGTTCTAAATGTTTGGGTTATTTTAGCAACTACTGACTGAGTCAATATATAATAGTTACAAGTAGCAACTCTGAGGCCAAACTGCCTAGGTTTACATCTTGTTTCTTCAATGCATTTCCTGTGTGACCTTGGAAATTTTTGCTTAGTTTCTTTCTGTCCAGTTAATTCATTCGTAGAAAGAGGATAATACTAGTAAACCAATTTTTTAAGCATATTATCAGAATTAAATAAATATACACATATGTACATAGTAGTTAGAATTCTCCTTGGTGATATAAGTAATAGATGATAAAGGTCAGTAGGTAGATAGACAGATAGATATTGTAGATAGATATGACATATGATTGAAAACTACAGTGAATGTGTACATTTAAAACATTTTATTATAGTAAAAGACACAGTGTCATTAAACCCCTCAGAATACTCCGCCTCACTTCAAACACCTGTCCCATCATTCTTGTTACCTTCTGAAGCAGTTCTGGGAGCCCTCTTTTGTGACTATCTTTACTTCATTGTCCATTGGGACAGTGCTCTGTGTCACACATTGTTTCTGGTATGGCATTTTTTGTTTTTTCAAATAAAAACATTATAGTGTGTCCTCATTTATCTTATTCATTGGATCTGGCACGATACAACTTCTGGCTCTTCTCCAAAGTTAAAATGACCATGAAAGGAAAACATTTTGAATTGACTTAGGACATCTAGGCAGCCATGACAGCACAACTGAAGACATTCATGAAAAAGGACTTCAAGGACTGCTTCAGAAAGTGGCAAGGACAATAGGATAACAGTGTTTGAAGTGAGGGGGAGTATTTTAAGGGGGGAGGGTAATGGAAATGTGTCTTTTAGTGTAATAATTTTTTTTTAAATCTAAACATTCACCCTATTTGTTGATCGAGAGAGAAAGAGAGAGAGAGAGAGAGAGAGAGAGAGAGAGAGAGAGAGCTAGGTGTAAGTAAAATGAATGTGTTAGTAAAATGAATGTGTTAGGCATACTTCCTAAATTCATTGGGATAATATCTGCCCTATCAAACACTGAGAGGATCTTCAAAACTAAATAGACATTTTTTACTGGTCAGACCTGTTGCCATAATTCTTAGAAGTTACTTGCATACACTCATGTGACAAACATGAAACCTTCTAATCACATAACAGTACTATGCATACACACATTATGAAAAACCTAAAACCAACATACATAGTAGGTATGCTGGAATCGCTCCCTGACTTAAGTGAAGCAGGAACAAATGAGGTCTCTGTCCTTTGAGACTGATTTTCATGTTGGTTGGATATCTGCTATGTGTTGGTCAATCAACAAAGTTAGTCCAGTACCCAAGAAGGCAAAAATGAGTTAAAAAGTGTGTTCATGCATGTACATGCATGAACATGTATGTGGTTTAATGTTACAAAGCATATAATAGTATTAATAGAAGTTTTATTTATAGGGTAAGTGGGAAAGAAGCATATCTGAAATAATCTGGAATAGTTCTCCAGATGAGGTTTTATAATTGGATTTTAGGTAAGCAGGATGTTTTTGAGCTAGGAAAAAGGATACTGATGTAAAAATGAACAGTATTTGAAACGACATAAAACATTGGTTGAATCAAGGGAGATGAAAATAACTAAACAGTCATGGCATTTGGGAACCTGACAACAAGCAGGAGAAGGGTGTTTTGGAGAGGCAGTACACCATACAACCTACAAATGGCCTTCCACAACATGCTTAGAAATTTGTACTTTATTTTCTAGCATCTGGAGCTCCTGCAAATTTTAAACAGTGGAGTCATATCATTAAATCGCTGCTACAAAAACATCACTTCATAACAGTGTTACAGGAATATTCCAAGGAAGAAAGGTCAAGAATTTGGAAGAAATAATTTCACCTTGAGTATAAAAATGGATGTATCAGAATGAAAAGAATAAACCGATATGAGACTAAGTTTAAAAACATTTATAAACCTGACCCATTTGAATTGGAAAAGGAGATAACCATGATGGAGGATGCCCCCAAACAGTGAGGTGCTTGTAAACTGTTTCCCTGATAAACAAGAACAAAACCAAACATGCTGGTAGGATTTGAATTTCTGTGGTACAAATTTTCCCAAGAAGGCCAATTTCAAGCTATCTGCATGATACCTCTGAAGTTGGAGTTAGGAGAGTTGTGCACAGCTGGCTCTCACAAGGCAGTAAAGAGCTGGCACCTGCACACCACTCCCCTAGGTCACTGGAAAAACCATGTCATTGGAAGTGGAGACAATATAGAAGGAGACAACTTTTGAGAGAGAGATGGGTTGTGAATTTAGCTTAAAATATATTGAGTATAATTTAATTATGAGACATTTAGATATAGATGGCCATGCAGGAGGCCATTGAGCCGCAGAGTGCCCTCACCAACGGTTATGGTGACCTTGGTGAGGATTGATAAATATCTGACCTAAGACAGTATTTGTAGGGAATGTAATGTAAAACACAGATTCAAACAATACTCCAAAGGACAAAATGAATAAATGACAGATCAGAATTGATTTATGGAAGAGAAAGAAGCCAATGGTGTTTCAGATTTCTTTCCTGGATGACATTTTTTCTGATGATGTCATTAACCAAGGTGCAGAAGTTACCAGTTAGATAGGGGCATGTAAGTCTTGGTATTTAAAAATAATAAAGTAAGTTTTAGATATATTTTAAATACCTATAACCTGTAACATTGCAGAGAGCTGGTAGACAGTTGTACTCAGCTCAGTTTAAAAATGTAACAGCTATATACGACGTCAGAGGAGTGGAAGAATGGGGAACAGGTATTACTTTGTGAGGAGTATAAATGTCTAATTCTGTAGGCGTGAAACTAATTTAAAAAAATAAAGAGTGGAATAAATATAAATAAACAGAGACCAAGAGAAATATATCTTAAGTCGCGAGACAGGAGCAGGAAACACTATGGAGTAAAAACAAAAACAAAAAACACAGGACACAAAATAATTAGTAGAACATCATGGTTATATGAAAAAGTAGTAAAGGTAAGACCAGAAATGTTTTTATTATACAGACTGAGGATAGACTCAAATGCGAAATCAAAGGAGGATTAGAGAAAGACAGGGGAAATATTGGAGGAAAGGTATATGATCAAAGTACTTGATGAAGAATTTATAATTAGTGAGATGATTTCGAATAGGGAGTCCAAAAAGGCCTAAGGGCAAGCTTGAAGCATTTTGGTCTTTAGTAGAGGGGAATTGAAAATATGATAAAACTCATGATACCTGAAAAAAAGGGGGATATTTAGAATTCCAGTTTTCTTTATAGACTAAAATCACTGACACAGAAGAAACATTTTGTCTTTGCTCATCGGATGTTCAAAAACTGAAATAGTAGCCATCAGAAGCATTAATATTTTTAAATTAACTGTAAAGCATACAATTTTAGAAAGGGAAAAATAACAGCGAAGAACGCCATGCCAATCAGAGAAAAGGCAAACGATGCACTCAGAATTCAGATGATGTGGTCTGCAGGTGAGGGGGTTAATATGCCCAATGGGGATGTCAGATAATAGAGTTTGGTCAGGAGCAAAAACTAACTCGTGGTATTGCAACTGGCTGCTTTTTGGGCCGGCCAAATGGCACGGTGGTTAAGCGCTGGCCTGGGAAGCCAGCGGCCCAGGTTTGGGTCCCACATCTGAGGGCCAGTGACACTGCCCTCCAAAAAAAAAAGAAAAAAGCAACTGGCTGCTTTGGCTTGAAACATTATGTGTCGGTCCTCATGTTGGAGATATACTCAGCATTTTATATTGTTATAGAAAATCTAAAACTAAATGTAGGTCAAGTCTGAGGTATTTATGTGTTCCATTCTTGTTTATACGTAGTTCAGAAAGGTTAGTTTACAATCCATTTCAGACATATAGTAGAATAACCACGGTTTTGATAAGTTTGTTATTTGCACCATGCCATGATATCAAATATCATTATTAAGTATCTGATTTTCAAGCACTTATATTGTTTTGGCATTATCCCTTGGCCTTGATGGACACATTAAGCTTTATTGTCATTTTTAGCTATAATTCTTATACTTGGGAAGAGATTCCCCCCATCCTATTTGCTGTTTACTTTTGATAATTTGCTATAATCAATGTATGAAAAAGATAAGTGATAAAGATTTCCTTCTCTGGCTCTCTTGCCTTTATCTCGTCTTTCTAGGAGATTATTTAGCAATCATCACTAAAAAAAAATTTTCACAATTAATATCGAAAAACTGGTAAAACATTTATTAACACCTGGATTACTTTGATTATTATTGTTTATTTTTACAGGATAAGTATTTATGCATTTTCTCTTAGCTAGCATAACACTTACCATTATAACTTATTAGTCATATAGGCCAGATCTGAGGCCTGATATTATCATTGTGATTACATATTAAAATTCAGGGTTTGGTACAGAATAATGATGGCTAAATGCATGTTGAAATACATTGCATGCATTTCACACACTCCCTTTTTGTTTTCTTTCCATGTCCTAGAAATTCTTTATGTCTTGTACAAACTAGTTTCTCACAAACTTTTTTGGAATTTCCTAATTCAATTTCAATTTGAACATGTCTTCACTCATAACTTATTCCAGCTGCCATTTTAGTTGGCTCATGTGTCTTTCCTGATTCTATTTTAGGGTCCCACTCCCCCAAAATTCTTATTAGCATTTTCACTTGGAGACAAATGCCGGAAGAGAAAAGAGAAATTATTTAGCTCAATCACTTCCCTTTTGCTGGAATCTATAATTTGAAACAAGCAAGCAAAACATCAGAGAAATTGTGCAGATATGTGTAGATTTAAATTACCCATGTGAACCCTGTTAACATTTACTTGGATAGTTTAAAATTGATGCCGTCAGTGATATTATTAGATTGTACTACAAAATCTAAAGTAACCTAAAATTCTCCCAGCCCATACCAAGAAATAATGCAAATGTCAAATGCCCCAAGTTTCAAAGGAAGAGTAATTGAACTGGGACTATAAATAAATGATGGGAGATATCAAAATGGAAAAAAAAATTAATTCATACTAAGGAATTAACTTTTTTTTTCATATGTACTAATATGGAAATGTATCTCTTATCTAGACCCATCAAACATTTTTTTAATTTCACCTCCATCCCTATTTCTAAATTAAAATTTGTAATTTAAGTAATAGTCTAGATTTATAGACTTTAAGAGTTTTTGGTGTTGATGTTAAATATATATATATTTATATTTATACACACATATATACTCAAGGAGTAGGTGTAATTCTCTGAGTGACTAATGAATTAGTAATACATTGTTCTAGAGATATTCCCTTAGGTATGTAAAATACCAGCTGACTTTCATTTATACTGTATATATTTCTCAAGGAAAAAAATGATATCCTGTCACAGAGGATAAAGAATTTGAGAAATTGCCAGTTGATATTCAGCAGAGCTGATGGCAGTTGTTAATATGTGATTGTGCTACAATTGTAATCATCTAGGATACAATCTTAGAACAATTATTTATTGAAAAAGTATTATTTCTTAGTGATTAAAAAAATAAGTAGGTGTATACTAGTTTAAAAGTTATAAAGAACATTTATAAGCTCTACTTTAGTTCATTTTCATTTCTACTCTGTAAATTATAGGAATGTCCTTTGCTGAAACTGGCTTTATTAAGCAGTATAAATTTGCATCCCCACTTGATTGATTAAGTACAGAAACTCAAGAATTTTTAGTAATTAAGCCACACTTTATGGGGTTTAATACAGACATTCTAGCAGCAAATTCTCAAACTTTCTGGATTCAAATGGTTGCAAAAGACAATCTCCAACTCACTTATATTAGACTTTCAAATAAAATCTACAGAGAAAAGGTATTGGGGGGGGGTGTCTGAATCTAAAATAGTAGTAAGTAAGGAAAGACTGCTTCTAGTTAGGACTTAAAACACTGTTAGAGACCATAGTTCTGAGTCTAATGACAAAAAACAAACAAACAACTATGTAAGCTAAAAAATAATATATTTCAAAATCTACCAGAAAGCTGAAAATGCAAGTAAACCTAACTATTCTAAATTTCAGAGAAAACCAAGTTGTTTATAGGAGAAAAGAGACTCTCAGCTATTCTCACACCTGGCAGAGTGAAGGAGTGGTGAGAAAATAATGAACCCAATGAAGACTGGAATAAGGAAAAGCCAAGCTCAATGTTAATAAGGCATTAATGTCTGGGTGTATGACAGAATAGAGTTCAAAAAAAAATCCCAGGCACAGGACAAGTTTCAGCTACTCTTTGATTCTTTACTACAGATCTTTATCAAGTGCTTGAGTGCTGTATGACAAAAACTAGGGTCAGGTCAGGAAAGCTAAGATAAATCCGTAAAAAATACTTTGAGCTCTCTGGAACCAAAGTCTGGGAGGGCAGCCAACAGTACAATTGAAATGAATCTGAAATATTGCTGGTGTTCACCTGCATAAGTCTGAGTGTTGTACATGAGAAATAAGAAACATCTTCTCCAGCATTGTTCAGAGTAAGGTACTCTTTTTCTGGATGCTGGGGGAAGGGCAGACAAATAGGAAGAAAGATAATCGCAAATGAAAATGCATTAAATATGCTTATGGACAAACTGAACATAAGGAAGAAAATTAGTAAACTTGAGAGAGAGAATTTAAGCTGAAGCACAAAGAGAAAAAACAGTGGGGACAAAAACAGAATATGTGAGATCTGTAGGACAATATGAAACTGCCTACCATATCTATTATTGGAGCCATATTTTTCAGAATAAAGAAAGTCTTGGGCCAGCCAAGTGGCGCATTGGTTAAGAGCTGGCTTGGGACACCAGCGGCCCCGGTTTGGATCCCACATATGAGGGCCAGTGACACTGCTGTCTACAGCTAACAACAGCTCCACCTGGAGCTGGGCTGCAGCCCCTGTTTCAGTGGGCTGCCATAGGCTACCGTGAGTGGCCGGCAGCCAGCATGAGCAGCTGGCAACCAGTGTGAGCTGCCAATACCCATGGTGAGTGACCATCCAGAGGCCGGCGACCCATCTGCCCCATCCGGGAAGAGCGCAATGATGATACCAACATGGGCCAGTGAAGTAATGTCCTCCACAACTAGACCAAAGAACAAAGAGACAGCACCTTGTCTGTTCCCTTTCCCCGATTCCCCAATGCTGTTCCATTCCACCAATTCCCCAATAACATCTTAAAAAAAAAAAAGTCTTAGTATTTCTTCTTGGGCAGGTCTATTGGAATTTAATTCTCTCAGATGTGATCTAAAAATGTATTGACCTAACTTTCATTTTAAATGATATTTTATTTTATTGGATGCACAATTTTAGATTGAAAGGTGTTTTTCTGTTTATATTTCTTTTAGCATCCTAAAGACATTATTCCATTGTCATTCACTTTCCATTCTTTCAGATGAGAAATCAGCCATCACACTCATTATTATTTCTAAGACTGCATGTAATATGTTTATTTTTGTCTCTGTTTTGCTTGTAATATTTCTTTTTACTTTTGGTTTTCATCAGTTTGACTATAATCTGTCTCAATAATATTTTCTTTGTAGTTTTCCCTTCTTTATGATTGTATAAGCTTCTTAGATTATGGTTTCTGCAGAAATTTGGCAGTTTCTCAGCCACTATTTTTTTCTAATAGTACCTTGCTCTATTTTTCTTTTTTGTCCTTCTCAGAGTGCAATTACATGAAAGTAGACTTGATAGATTAAAAACATGTTACAATCACAAGAACAATCACCTGAAAAGCGAACAATTTGGCATAGATTAAAAATATATATTAGTGAAGTGATGTGGTATGAGGTAAAGGAACATTTTATTAAAATTGGAGCTATCAAGGCATGTGTGTGCTTATAGGTTTAATTCAAGAAAAGGGGGAGTTTAAGGATGGAAGAAAAAGGAGAGATAATTGAAGATATGATCCATTCAATGTTGAGAGAGAGTGGGATTCAAGATACAAATAGAGGTATTGGACTTTTATTAATGCAGGCAGGGATTCTGAACTGTTTTATGGAGAAAAAAAGTGAACAGTTCTAGAGATCAATGCAAGCTGGGAAACTTGGTGCTTGTATGATGAAGTAGTTCCAATATGATCCCTTCCGTTTTCATACAGAAAATAAGAAGAGAAATATTAATAGTTTGATAAGAGATATGGTTCTTTTGCACAATGGTTCAGTAGGGTTTTCAGGCAATGATGGAGCAGTAGTAGTGATTTACCCTGAAGATCTTTACATTTTTTCCAGCCATAATCTCTTTCCAGGTATAAAAGGAGTTTTCATTATGTCAGGCTAGCATAATGGAGAGTAATAAAGGGAAAAAGGAGTAGAAAATATGTGCAAAAGGATATTTACAGAGATGAAATTTGAAATATAAGTAATGTGGAATACTATTCTGCCATAAGAAAACATGAAATAGTGCTATTTGCAACAACATGGATGGATCTTGAGATTATAATGTTAAGCGAAATAATTCAGATGGAAAAAGTAAAGAACCATATGATTTCACTGATATATGGTATATAAAACTGAAAACAACAAAAGAACAAGAAAATCAAATGAAGAAACAAAACTCATAGACACAGGCAACCAGAGGGTAAGATGGGAGAAGGGTAAAAGGGATCAAATATATGGTGATGGAAAGAGAACTGACTCTGGGTGATGAACACACAATATAATATATAGATGATATATTACAGAATTGTGCACCTGAAATCTATGTAACTTTGCTAACAATTGTCACCCCAATAAACTTTAATTAAAGAAAAAAAAAGAAATATAAGTAATGTGAGAAGGCATTCAATATTTTCACTAAAGCCACAAACAGTGAAACATGATAAGAGTCATGCATTGAATTCCTATTATAGGAGGTCAGGAAGATGGAACAATTGGTGAGATTAGGATACATACAAAGCCATATGGGAATACAATTTTGTGTAAAAAGGGTGATTTCTGAAGTATATTTATAATCCATGGCCACAACTAAGATAAATTAGGCTGTAAGGTACAGTGAGATTAGTTTTGATTATTTCCTAAAAGTAAGCGGTGATCAGTTTCTCCTGTTCCTCCTCCTATTCCTCCTATGCCATTTCCTTCTCCTTTCCTTCTCAAGTGTTTCTTTTAGGTAACTCTTGGTTAAAGAATAGTAAGTGATATTTAGGCCTTCAGAAAGATAGTCTTACCAGACATATTTGCTAGGCAAACTTAAAAAAAATGACTAGAAATTTTCCATTTTAAGGACTTTTCTCAAGAAAGTAGACAACATGGAGTTATTATATCAGCCCATGTTTTTGTCAAGCCACATTGGTAAGGTTTTGTTTATGCAACCAGGTGCTGTAAGCACCCACACATCCATGCTCACTTGGTATATTTAGAAATGTGAAAGGGTGTTTTGGTTGTCAAAATAATTGGAATATATGACCTACGTGTAGTGTCTAGGGCCCATGGATATTAAATATTTTACAAAACACATTTTTTCTCTAAAATATCAATAATAATATCAGTGAGAAACAATAATATAAGGAAAGAAAACTATTATTATATAAACCCATCCTTTCTTCCTTCATCCAGAAGGATAGTTGTGTAAATAGACATAGCTAAACGCCAATGTTACATCATGATTTTCTAAAATTTTGTTTCAAAAGCATGTTTATATAACTTAGAGTATCACTAAGATAACATTTTGTCTTGATGTTGGTATTTTAATTCATAAAAGGAATCACATGCAAATAGCCTATTAACTGACTTCATTTAATTAAACCTGCTCAAAGATAAATTCTTCATAAAAATCTCAGCTAGTTCTTTACCTTTAAATTACCTGTGTGTCCCTTTATACTCACTAGACATGTAAATGTCTTTAGGAAGGTTTTTTTCAACCCTTTTCTTTCAGATTTAATCCCTCTCTCTTCAGTGTTCCTATACAACTTTGTACTAAACTCTATTACATGCATGGCATTTGTACTGTAGTGTTTTTAATGTATACAGCTCACACAGGATTATGAGTTCCTCCAAGAAATGCAGTATGTTCTATTCATTTCTGAGTCTCCGGTATCTGCTTCATTGCCTGGAGCTCAGAAGATGCTCCATAAATATTTGCTGAATAAATCTATTTTGTTAAGCAAAGAACACTTGCAGTAAAATGACTGCCCCGGAGTTTTTAAGAAGTAGCATATCTTTCTGCAAATATTGAAGTGAGATCAGATTTCTTTAGCATGTGACATACATATGTTAACCAAAAACCAACTTCCAAGTTTTTTCTCTCCTTCAGGAAATGAGAACTACCTGAATCCAAATTATAGTGTTTCTATCATTTTAGTAATGAAGGGATCAATGAATGATTTTCACATTTTAAAGGGTACTTTTGTCTCAACAATTTAATAATCATCGATTAAATGTAAGACTATCAACTAATGAAGCTACATCTATCTGTAAACAAAATTTTGAATGATTTTATATCCATTATTCTTTCTGACCTATTTATTATTCCACCTCTTCCCTATTTCTTCAAACTGTTTTTTACAATACCCTGAGACATGATCAACAAAGACCCTAGAACTACCAAATAATGGTTAGGATTGTACAAAGTCCCATACTTAATTAACTTCTCTAAATCCCAATCAAAATTTGCCTGACTTTTATTGGATTACTTCATATTTCATTATTCTTAGGAGCTAGTAACATAAGGTTCAAGAACAAGTAAAAATGGCAAAAAGTATATTGATCCCCTATGTCAGCACTGAACATCAAGTGGGGCCTAGGTATATTCTTATTAATTGATTGGGTTTTTCTACAGAAGACAAGTTGGCGTTTAAATGATTACTTCCATGGATTGAAATGATGGTGACATTTCAGCAAATATTCAAAAAGAGTTTTTCTTGGTGTTTTCAACCCAGTCCCTCAACAGAAACATCTCATTAAAGCTGCTACAAATCATTGCTACATTCCTTGGAAACTTCCTTGTTTTGCTCAAGAATAAGGTAAGAGTGAAAGCATCTGCTTTCCTTCTTATTGGGTTATAGAAACCTTTAAAGAAAAAAATAGATTGGGAGAATTTTCGGGCACAGGGCTATTGCCTTCTTGAAGTGCCAGTGACGACAACTTCTGGAGTATAGATTCCGAATATGAAGGACCCTAATCCATTTCACACATGTTAGCTATGGTGCCATGCAACTACAGTAATACCTTGGTTTGCGAGTATAATTATTCCTGGAAACAAACTACTTGTATTGCAAGACATTGCTTGTTTACCAAGTTAAAATGTATTAGAAATGTTTGCTCATCTTGTGGAACACTCGCAAACCAAGTTACTTGCAATCCAAGGTTTTACTGTGTAATGCTGAGGCTAGGGACTGAGTTCCTCCTTAGCACTTTATCTATAGGTTGTATAGGACACCTCTTGACAGGACCATCCCCATCATCTTTTTAACACAGAACTAATTATTTTTCTTTTCATTAATGTGCATATCTTCATGTGGGGAAAGTACTGCAATCATATAACATCCTAATGGATCTACTTACAAAGCAAAAGACAGAAATAGCTTCCCTTGTTCCATTCAAATTCAGGATACTCCTACATTGTACCCATGGTCACTCTGGGTTTTGTTCCTTTGGATTTTTAGTTTTCGAATGTAGTTTTAAATTTATTTCAGGAAAGATACTTGGGAAAAAAAAGAAAGAAAGGGCCGGCCGAGTGGCGCGGTGGTTAAGCGCTGGCTTCGGAAGCCAGCAGCCCTGGTTCGGGTCCCAGATATGAGGGCCAGTGACACTGCCCTCAAAAAAAACAAAAAGCAAAAGAAAACTCAAAATAGAACATAGAGAATTGTCACTCAGATTAATGATTAAAGTAGGGTTAAAAAAAAAAAAAAAGCATAACTGACTCCTAACACTTAAAACAGTGTTTGATGGTGTCTACCTCATAAGAACTCATATAATAATGTATTTGTAAGAAGTTTAAATTTTTCAAGGTGATGTGTCCTTTTTCTGTTTATGGAACTTAACACCTGCTGCTGCATCACTTTTGCTAAAAGCATTCAATAATTATAAGAGCAAGAAACACTGTAAATATCTCTTCCCATAAAAGACCTTGTTTACATTTTCACTTCTCCACTTTCTAACTAAATTTGGATAAGTCACTTGTACTTCCTATTTCCCCTCTGTATTTGTTTGAGTGATTAATAGTTACTTCAAAAGTTGTTTCTGAAAAATTTAGTGGAAAGAATTCCTGGATAGTCTGTTAGAATTCACCCAGTATTAGATGATTTGGGTAGTTTTTCTGAAAATGATCATTGAACTAGAAAAGATTTGCAAACAGACAATAACGTTTCAGAAATCATGGACTATGTTCTTACCCGTTATTGGGAAAATGTTATGTCAGAATATCTATTATCTATCTATCTACCTATCTATCATCTATCTATCTAACATCTATCTATTCCCTATATCCTAAGTTCCTTGTAAGCCTGACCATTCAAATTTATTAAAGCATCCTTTATGTCAGCTTTTTATATCAGATTCTGCACGTGCCTTGAAATATATATCACATTTCTGACTTATGTATGTGCTGCAAACCCGACTGCTTTCAAACCTAAGGAAAAAAGTAATTTCTGCCACAGTACCTTTCAAATCTAAAAGTCCATGGATAAAAGATAACTTCAGAAATAATAGCCAAAAGACGGGGGAAATGATGGTAGTACCCAAGCTACACATTCTACGACATTGAGTAAATTCCCGGCTTTTGCAAATAAGAAACCACTTCACTAGTTACAAAAGAAGGCAAAATTATTCTCACATCATACCTTTGTTTTCCTTAAACAATTGTAGTCATCATTATATTATTGTGGCTATTTCCTTTATCTAACTTGAAGGACAACCTTGGCCTTGTGGTCATTGTCTTCTAATATATAAACCTCGAAGTAACAATAGTTGATAGCAACATATAAATGGGGTCCCAAAAAAGTGTGTACACATGACTTGTATTCATCTTTTGTTATCGGTATATATTGAGTATTATTATTATTTTTTTAAAGATTTTATTGGGGAATTGGGGGAGGGGAACAGACAAGTCACTGTCCTTTTGTTCTTCAGTCTAGTTATGGAAGACATTGCTTCACTGGCCCATGTTAGTATCAGCATTGTGCTATTCTCGGGTGAGGCAGATCGATTGCCGGCCGCTGGACAGCCGCTCACTGCGGCTCTTGGCAGCTCACGCTGGCTGCCAGCCACTCACTGTACCCTATGGTAGCCCACTGCAGCAGGGGCTGCAGCTATGCCGTCCCGGGGAATCACAGCAGCCCAGCTCCAGATGGAGCTGTTGTTTACCATATTAGCTGTAGAGGGCAGTGTCACTGGCCCTCATATGTGGGATCTGAACCGGGGCACTTCTGCTCAGAGCTGGCGTCCCAAGCCAGATCTAACCAACACGCCACTCGGCCAGCCCTTGAGTATTACAATTTTAATACAATTATTACTTTCTTAAAATGGTGTATACATTTTTTTGGCACCCTCTGCATATCAAATATATCAACTACTTCACTATCCCTTATACAGCTCAGGTTATGGAGCATAAAGGTTTTTAAATAGCTTAAGATAATAGAAAAAGGAGTACTTACAAATGTGCTAAATACAATATATTATCATCGTTTTCTAAGATTCTTGGGTTTTCATTTTCAGCCAACTCATTATTTTTCTTAAAATGAAAACCAATGAAGTCGGCATATATTTATTTTCTATCCATGACATATACATTGTTGGGTAATGTTTACAATTTATTAAACTCATTCAGTGCTAAATTTGTAGCAAAGTAGTAGAAATAATGAATGCAGTGTTAAGGCTTGATTTACAAGGTAACTATCAGAAAGTGAAATTCCTATACTGACTATGAGACATAATGAGATTTAGCTTTTGTAAATTCATAATAATGACATCCAGAAGTAACACCATATTTTCTATTAGAAAAATGTAAATATCTCAATGAAGTCTTCATTACTATTATTTAAGATGATTTTTATTTTCAGAAATAAATAAAACTGGGCAAGATTTTTACATCTCTCTCTCTCTCTCTCTCTCTCTCTGTCTCTCTCTCTCTTACACACACACACACACACACACACGAGGTTTTGGTTCTGCAATCGATTTTTAATGAGGCAAAATCCATGAAATTTAGAGTAGAATGCCTAAAGGCCTTCTATCAATTCCTTCTATTAAGCTAATGAGTTTTTAAAAATGAATTATTTTAGGGAAAAGAACTAATGGGCTTGCTACTGTTGTTTTCACACTAGTTGAAAAATCTTCAGGCAAGACATGCTTTATATAAAAGGATATTTTTTCTAAAAAATGTGCGTTTTCAATTAGTGAAAAAAAATAATAAGGTGAGATCAGGACTAGGAGCAACTTCTGTGGATCTTAAGATACTTGTTAATTTGCAGATTTCCTTCACCCTTACTAAACTGTAATCTACAGGGGTGTGGAATTTTAATTTTAATACGAATTCCTCTAATTATATCTGTACATAAAAAAGTTTTAAACTTCAATATTAGTAGATACAAATGGTACCAAGTCAGTTGTTTATATTAACAGGTTAAAAATTAGGGGAAAACAATTAAACATAAATAAATAAATAAAACAAATTTAGTGGATCGTTCCTTTGTTCTTCTGGCTATCATTTCCATTTTACAACTGCACATGAAAGACAACTGCAAATAAAAAAAAAGTAAATACACAGATATAGATTATAATTTTGTGGAATTTAGTATTGTTTACCTAAAAACTAGGACCAGGTTATTATTGCTGGCAGATTTGGAAGCTCTTGATATTAAGAATTTTTTTACTGACAGATAAGACAATTGTTTCTGACAAGACTTGCATAGCATCATTTTTTAAACTAATTCTGAAGACTTCATAAGATATCTATTAATGTTCAAATCCCTGTAGTAAATTAATTAGGTTGCAGTTAAAATCTACCACAGAGATTATAAAACAAACAAATCAAGTAATTCATGACTATCTACACATGATAACAAAGGAATTTTCATTTGGTTAAAGGGAATTGACCTATTATTAACTAGCATTAATTTAGTTGTTCTTTCATTGTTTAATTATTAATTTAGTATGACCTATATTACATCCAATTAACAAAAATTAAATATTTTTTGTACTCCTTCTTTTACTGATTCTTACTCATCCGTTTCCCATTTCAACTGCAAATTTTTAGATTGTAAACCAGATCAAAAATTTTCAGATTGTCTTTTAAATCCTGCCATAACTCTGTAATGAGTTAGAATGGTATAAGTAGCAACTAAAAATAAGCCAATTTAGATTTTTTTAGATTTTCTTTAAAAATGAGTAAATTTATTATCTCACATAAACAGACACCCAGACATAGTAGCATTTCTAGGATATGCTGATTGAATGGCTGGCTTATTGCTTTCCAACCCAGGTCCTTCTCATTTTCAGCTCTAGAGTCCACTGGGATAAATTCATCTTAAAGTTTGTTACTCTCTTGACTGCAAGATACCTACAGGTATCAGTCAGTGCTACAGGCTTTCTTATTCATTATGCAACATTCAGATAACCACAAATAATTTGATGCTCTTTCCATCTTGAGTTGAAGTCCATATAACCTCTTGAATCGAGGTGTGCTCCCTGACAATCGAGCAATAGAGTATGGCTGAAATGACTCTGTGCCTTCTTTCAGGCCCAGACCTTAAAAGACTGGTAATTCTGACTTCCTCTCTTTTTGAACACTTCCTTTTGGAATGCAGTAGCCGTCATGGGAAAAAGCCTAATTAGTCCTGAAAAAAGACCACGTGAAGAGCAACTGAGGCTCCCAGGTCAGCCTCCAGGGAGGAGCCAGGACCATCACAGGATCCCTGCAAATTACCTTGGAGGTGAATTCTCCATCCCTATTCTAGCAGCCCAGCTGATGCACATGGGACAGAGACAAGCCATCCCCACCTGGCCCTGGCCAAACTGCACATTCATGAACAAAATAAATGACTATTGTCTCAATGACTACATTTGGGCGGTATTTGTGATACAAATATAGATAACCACAAGTCACATTCGTCAGGACATAGGGCAATATAAGTCCTTGCCAGCGTTGTCTGAGTGCTCACTGTAGGAGTCAGTCAGTGACTTCCAAAGCTGCCTGCTTTGCCTAAGCTAAGCTTACCACGAACACGGAGAAGGGATCAGTTTCCACAGATGCACCTGGTATATGGAGCAGGGCTGGATTCCTGATGGAAGGAAGGATAATTGATGCCAGGGAAACAACCTGTAGTGTCCACTGTTATCCATATACTTTCATTTAGGAAGAAAGAGGTCTTAGATGCCACTATTTAAGACAGATTTGTTGAGACTTTTATAAATGTCCTTAAGTCATAAAGGTAAGGAGGGACTAAGAGAACAGATGATGATGTATGAAAGGCCATGTTAAAATTCAGGCTCCATCATTTGAGACCCTTATTCGAAAGAGATCAGAATAAGGTGATTCAGAAATTCTACAGCCTAATCTATTTTGCTTTATTGAAGACACATATCAAAAAAATCAACATACTTGAAAAAAAAAACAAAAACAAAAAACCAGTAACATGTAATAGATAAACTATCTAGGTAAATAAAAATTATTTCTTTATGCCTAGGGAAGACAAAAGATGTCTGAGCTGTTAGGCAAAAGAGCTGACTCACAAGTGAATTTCTGGAACCTTCCACAAAGCAGATTATCTTGTACTCAGTATGCTTTCTTAATACTCTGAGGGTAGACTACAAACAGTGAGGTGGCCCAGTTTCCATGCTAGAATGTGAAGATGACATTTACTTTATTTGTGAACTTAGAAAACTTGCTTAATTTTTGGAGCTTTCTTTACCATTTAATAATGATTTATTGAACAGTTATGCTATAACAGGCACTGTATCCTCATCTATAAAATGAAAATAAACATCCATATTATTTAAATTGCTGTGAAGATTATATGAGGTCCTGTTTGTAAAAAAAAAAAAAAAGAAAAAGTACTTTTAGCAATGTTTGATTGTAAATCATGTATTTTACACTTTTATTACATAGTTGGAGAGGATTCAGAAGCAGATGCCAAGTGCATCTCCAAGACTTAAAAATGACAAAACTGGTAGCAAACAAAGGATTATCAAGACAAAAAAGAATCTATATACCTGATATCCTGGGGAATGATTAGGGATATGCTGGAATTGCTTCTGTACATGACATAGGAATTTGAAGTAATGTGATTTATCTTTCCACTACTCATGTAAAAAAAAAAAGGGCACTGAAAACATTACAGGACAAATTCTATCTAGTACTTTGAAATCTAAGGGGCTGTGATTAGTTTAGGTTATAACAAAATTTTATTGAATCAAGTATTTTTTTTTAATTGAGAGTCCACTGAAAATTTGAAATACTTTAAAATTCTATGATGTTAGCCAATATTGTAAGAATCAAGAAACAGCCAGGCCTAGTGTCTTTAAAACAACTTTATAGAGGTTTTCTTTTTGAAATCAGTCTCAGCTCTTTTCTAAATGACTTGGGTCATCAGGACTGAAAGAAAAAAAAATGGGGAGAAAGTTTTATACCGTAGGTGACACTTGTTTCCTATGAATTTGCTTTCTTAAATGGCATTGATAATTTATCCATGACCTTTTTTTGGATCCAATTATTCACTTTACACTTATTTATGAATACTATTCTAGGTACTGAATAAATTTTGTTAATAAGGAATAAATTTATTTTTTTTAGCTTTTTATGGTGTGGAAAACATAATTTTTAACTAGATTTCCTTAATGAAATTCAGTAAAGTGACTTGATAGTACACATTAGCCTGTTGCCCAGATTATAATTTTCCTTGATTTCACATTAAATTTAATCTGAATACATGCTATAAATCGACATTTTAATTAGTAGTAAAGTTACTATGCAGATAACCTAAACAAACATGCATATGTACATACAATTTTCATTCATCATTGTTGAAGAAAAAAAATACAGAGATCAATTCACTTTATATATGCTATAATCTATTGCACAATTGCCTGAAATGTTTTTCAAGGTAAATTTAGTTATACTTGATAATACCTACTTTTTTTTCCCCCTGCAACTGAAAAAGAAAGGCTCTGACCTCCCAGAGAATCCTTTTTTTTTTTTTTTAAACACAGTTGCTGCAATTTTCACTCCTGAGTAATTTAGATTGCAAAAAGAGCAAATGCTTTGAAGAACTGTGGTGGGAGGTAAAAGGTTAATTTTCCTCAAATGGAAATCTCCAGCTGTCCCTGGGATAATTATGAGGGCTACAGAAATACATGACTCCAGGGAAAACATATCCTGTACTTTAAAGGAGAGTTTTAATGGGTTTATTTGTGATATAAATGAACTGGAGAAAAATGTGCATGCTGTACTAATGTTCAGCAAGCTCTTAATGACACCGAGACTCTTCATATTTTTTACAGAGAGCTTAACCAGGGCCACTTCCAAATGAAATTGCTACTCCAAAGAGATCTCTCATTCAGCCAGTCAATTTCAGACATGTGAGGAGGACCAGTGGTTACCAGGGACACCATTTCTACAACAAGTATATGTTTTAGATGGATAAGATCCAGGTTCAAGTCAAGTCCCTTGAGAGTCCTTATTAGCTGGGCAATTTGAGGACATCATTTGACATTTTTGAAACTAAGTTTTTTCATCTGTCATAAGAATGTTGGTTGTACTAGTAAACAATTGAGAAATGCCTCCACTCTAAAAAATGTAGATTAAAAAATGGGAGCAAGATTGTCTACCATAAGGAGAAACGGAAAGCCAAATTTTCATTTGAGAGTCAAATTTTACCATTTGCCTTCAGACATACCTGGGTCTGAGTACTAAAACTATTGCTTACCAACTATGTCATTTCACCGTTGTTTTTAACAAAGTTTAATTTAACTAGGTTTAGTTTAGTTTCTTAATTTGTAATATTTTGAATTTTAAAAGGAATTGTTGAGAGGATTAAATAATTCATGTAAGTGCACAGAATGGTTTCTAGCATATTTTTAGCATTTAAAATGTTAACAATAACTATTTTATTTCATTTAACAAAATGGTTAATTAAAAAGTTGGTCAATGAACAAAGAATGAATGAAAGAGAAGAAAAAAAAAATGATTACAAAGACAAGAGTTATCAGTTGTTAAGGGCCCAGTACACCTGGGAGGCCAACTGACCAATCTATACTAACAGCTGGATCCCTGCCTGTATTGAAGACTGTGACATCAGAGCATCTAAATGTGATGTTGCTAGACATTTGGATGCTATATATAGTACCTCTTTCTTTTGATATAATCATCTCCAAACAACCACCTATCATCTGGCTTTTCATTGGCTTGCATAGATAGAAAAAACTAATAGCTTCTCTAGGCCCAAAAATGTTGGGTCAGGTTATTAGTTATAGTTTTCATTGGAATGAATACACAGATATTCTGATTGTATTATATACATTATCCTTCTATGTGTTTCAGTAGACGGACTCAACCACTCTAGGCTTTATAACTTCTAGGTATACAATAAAATTTCTCAATCTCCCAAACTGAGGACATGATTTGGGATGAGCTGACAACACTAAGATACAGCTTCTATTGGGTCGTTTGGAAAATCATGACACATTTTTGCATTGAAAAATATAGAAAAATACGTCATGACTTTCCCGATGACCCAATATTTAGGAATCCGTCTGGAATAACTTAGAGTTTCTAACTCATTGCAAAACTCTAAAACCACAAACCTGCTTTCCCATGAGCACTTAATTAAAGGTTTAATTAAGACTACAGTGAAAGAAACTAAGTAAAAAAAAAAATGGGTTCAGTTATAAAGCAAGGATGACAAAAAGTTTCATTGTATTTAGAAGAGTTATGAGGTTGATTCCGGGACTAATAATTAGTAAAGAATATCGTATCTGCCATAGGTAGGGGATATAGTAGCGAGACTAAGGTGTGTAAGAGATCATATGCTATTAGTGCATTACAAATGTTACTTTTTATTGTTACACTAAGTAAACCATAGAAATAAAAATGGAATATAAGATAAATAATTAAGATTTTGATAATTTAATAACCTAACAACACAGACGAAAGATAAATTGCTAACTCTTCCTGAATTTGATTATTTGGAGAAGGGCTGGTCTGACTTGTAACTACCTTTCACATTGCATGTTACTTAGCAGTCATCCTCTTTGGGGAATGTATTTTATTTTTTTTTTTTTTTTTTTTTTTAAATTTTATTTTATTTTTAATTAGTTTCAGGTGTACAACACAGTGCAATAGTTATACATTTTACCCCTCAAAGTGACAACCCCCCCACCCCCAATAGTTTCAGGTGTACAACACAGTGCAATAGTTATACATTTTACCCCCCAAAGTGACAAACCCCCCACCCCCAATACACCCCCCCACACCCCCCCATATCATACATATCTATTACTCTTCCTCTGACTCTCTTCCACAGTATAATCCACATCCCGTGACTATCTATATATATTCAATTACAGTAGGTATACCACCTCCACTTTAGTAATACAGTGCAGTGATCAAACCTCTACTCCATCCATGAAATGGTCTCCCTAACAAGACCTATGATCATCTGACATTCCACAGAATATTTACAACATTATTAATTATATTCCCAAACTGTTTTTCCTATCCCAGTAGCAATATTGTAGTTGCCTATTTGCTGTCTAATCCCTTCCCCTTCTCCCTCATTCCCATTCCTCTCCAAATTAGCAACCCTGATTTTTCCTCTATATCTATGAGACAGTTTCTGTTTACTTTGCTCATTCATACAGTTTTTCATATTCCACATATAAGTGAGATCATATGGTATTTGTCCTTCTCTGACTGACTTACTTCACTCAACATTATAGTCTCTAGGTCCATCCATATCATTGCAAATGGCACGATTTCATTCTTCTTTATAGCGGAGTAATACTCCATTGTATAAATATACCACAGTTTCTTAATCCAGTCATCTACTGACGGGCATTTTAGTTGTTTCCAAGTCTTAGCTATTGTAAATTGTGCTGCTATGAACATCGGGGTGCATAACTTTTTTGAATAAGTGTCTTGGTTTTTTCAGGATAAATACCTAGGAGTGGAATTGCTGGGTCAAAAGGTAGCTCTATTTCCAGTTCTTTGAGATACCTCCATACTGACTTCCATAGTGGCTGCACCAATCTGCAGTCCCACCAACAGTGCAGCAGGGTCCCCTTTTCCCCACAGCCCCGCCAGCACTTGTTGTTTGTTGATTTGTTGATGATAGCCATTCTGACTGGAGTGAGGTGGTATCTCATGGTGGTTTTTATTTGCATTTCCCTAATGACCAGTGAGGTTGAACTTTTTTCATATGCCTGTTGGCCATCTGTATGTCCTCTTTAGAGAAATGTCTCTTCATATCTTCTGCCCATTTTTTAATTGGGTTGTTTGTTTTTTTGGTGTTGAGTTTCATGAGTGTTTTATAAATTTTGGATATTAACCCCTTATCAGATATATCGTTGGCAAATATATTCTCCCCATTCAGTAGGCTTCCTTTTTGTTTTATTAATGGTTTACTTTGTTGTGAAAAACTTTTAAGTCTGAAATAATCCCATATGTTCATTTTTTCTTTAACTTCCCTTTCCCGTAGTGATTTATCAGTAAAAATATTGATAATGGTAATGACTGCAAATGAACTCCCTATATTTTCATTTAGGATTTTTATGGTTTCAGGTCTTACATTTAAGTCTTCTTTAATCCATTTTGAATTTGTTCTTGTATAAGGCGTAAGGAGATGGTCCAGTTTCATTTTTTTGCATGTGTCAGTCCAATTTTCCCAGCACCATTTATTGAATAGACTATCTTTACTCCAGTGTAAATTCTTGCTTCCCTTGTCATAGATTAACTGTCCGTAAAATGCTTGGATTTATTTCTGGGCTCTCTGTTCTGTTCCACTGATCGATGTGCCTGTTTTTATGCCAATACCAAACTGTCTTGATTACTGTGGCCTTGTAGTAGGTTTTGATGTCTGGTAGCGTGATCCCCCAACTTTGTTTTTATTCCTCAGAATTGCCGAGGCTATTCTGGGTCTTTTTATGATTCCATATAAACTTTAGGATTATATTTTCTATTTCTGTGAAAAATGCCCTTGGTAGTTTGATAGGAATTGCATTGAATCTATATATTGCTTTAGGCAGTATGGACATTTTAACTATATTAATTCTTCCTATCCATGAGCATGGTAGGTGTTTCCATTTATTTGTATCTTCTATGATTTCTTTCTTCAATGTCCTATAATTTTCTGAGTACAGATCTTTCACTTCTTTGGTTAAATTTATTCCTAGGTATTTTATAGTTCTTGACGCAATTGTAAATGGGACAGTTTTCTTAATTTCGCTTTCCATTAGTTTATTATTGGTATATGCAAATGCCACTGATTTCTGAACATTGATTTTATATCCTGCTACTTTACCGAATTCGTCTATCAGTTCCAATAGTTTTTTGATGGAGTCTTTGGGGTTCTCTATATACAGTATCATGTCATCTGCATATAGTGACAATTTTACTTCTTCCTTGCCAATTTGGATGCCTTTATTTCTTTTTGTTGTCTGATTGCTGTGGCTAGAACTTCCAGCACTATGTTGAATAAAAGAGGAGAAAGTGGACAGCCTTGTCTTGTTCCTGATCTTAAGGGGAATGGTTTTAGCTTTTCCCCATTGAGTATGATGTTAGCTGTAGGTTTATCATATATGGCTTTTATTATGTTGAGATATGATCCCTGTATTCCCACTTTGCTAAGGGTTTTTAACATAAATGGCTGTTGGATTTTGTCAAATGCTTTTTCTGCATCTATTGAAATGACCATGTGATCTTTATCCTTCATTTTGTTGATGTGGTGTATCACATTAATTGATTTACGGATGTTGAACCAGCCTTGCGCACTAGGGATGAATCCCACTTGATCATGATGTATGATCTTCTTAATATATTGCTGAATTCTGTTTGCTAATATTTTATTGAGAATTTTTGCATCTATATTCATCAGGGAGATTGGCCTGTAGTTTTCCTTTTTTGTGATGTCTTTATCTGGTTTTGGAATCAGGGTGATAGAGGCTTCATAAAAAGAGTTTGGGAGCCTTCCCTCCTTCTGGATTTTTTGGAATAGTTTGAGAAGAATAGGTGATAGTTCTTTTTTGAATGTTTGATAAAATTCACTTGTGAAGCCGTCTGGTCCAGGGCTTTTGTTTTTTGGGAGCTTGTCAATTACTGATTCAATTTCCTTGGTAGTAATCAGGGTATTTAGATTTTCTGTTTCTTCTGTCGTTAGCTTTGGAAGGTTGTATGCTTCTAGAAAATTATCCATTTCATCCAGATTGTCAAATTTGTTGGCATATAGTTGCTCATAGTAATTTCTTAGAATTTTTTGTATTTCTGTGATGTCTGTAGTCATTTCCCTCTTTCATTCCTGATTTTGCTAATTTGAGTCCTCTCTCTTTTTTTTTTGATGAGCCTGGCTAGAGGTTTGTCAATTTTGTTTATCTTCTCAAGAAACCAGCTCTTGGTTTCATTGATCTTTTGAATTGTTTTTCTGTTCTCTATATTGTTTATTTCTGCTCTGGTCTTTATTATCTCCTTTCTTGTACTCCCCTTGGGCCTCTTTTTGCTGTTCTTTTTCCAGTTCCCTTAGGTGTAAGGATAACCTGTTGACTTGAGATTTTTCTTCCTTCTTTAGGTAGGCCTGCACTGCTATAAACTTCCTCTTAGGACTGCTTTCGCAGCATCCCAGAGATTTTGGGTCGTGGTGTTTTCATTTTCGTTTGTCTCGAGGTATCTTTTGATTTCCTCCTTGATCTCATTTGTGACCCACTCACTATTTAATAGCATATTGTTTAGCCTCCATTTATTTGTCAGCTTCCCCCGGATTTCTTCTTATAATTGATTTCTAGTTTCATAGCATTGTGGTCAGAGAATACAGTTGAAATGATTTCAATCTTCTTAAATTTATTGAGACTTGTTTTGTGGCCTAACATGTGGTCTATCTTAGAAAATGTTCCATGTGCACTTGAAAAGAACGTATATTCTGTAGCTTTGGGATGAAATGCTCTGAAAATGTCTGTTAAATCCAGCTGGTCTAATGTGTCATTTAAGGTCGCTGTTTCCACATTGATTTTCTGTCTGGAGGATCTGTCCATTAGTGACAGCGGGTGTTGAAGTCCCCTACTATGATAGTGTTACTGTTGATCTCTGTCTTTATGTCTGACAATATCTGTTTTATATATTTCGGGGCTCCTATGTTAGGTGCATAGATGTTTACTAGAGTTATGTCCTCTTGTTGGATCGATCCCTTCATTACTATGAAGTGTCCTTCTTTGTCCTTTGTTATATTCTTCAATTTAAAGTCCATTTTATCTGATATAAGTATCGCTACTCCAGCTTTTTTCTCAGTACCATTTGCATGAAATATTTTACTCCATCCCTTTACTTTCAGCCTGTATGAGTCTTTGGATCTGAGGTGAGTCTCTTGTATACAGCATATACTGGGGTCTTGCTTTCTTATCCATTCAGCCACCCTATGTCTTTTTATTGGAGCATTTAATCCATTTACATTTAATGTGATTATTGATAGGTGTGTATTTATTGCCATTTTCTTATTTGTGTTCGTAGTCTTTCATAGGTTGTTTTTCTCTTCTACTTAAAGAAGCCCTTTTAGCATTTCCTGCAAAGCTGGCTTGGTGGTAATGAATTCCCTTAACTTATTTTTTTCTGCAAAGCTCCTTATCTCACCTTCGATTTTAAATGATAACCTTGCTGGATACAGCAATCTTGGTTGTAGGCCTTTATTTTTCATCACTTTGAAAACCTCCTGCCACTCCCTTCTGGCCTGCAAAGTTTCTGTAGAAAAGTCAGCTGATAATCTTATGGGGGTACCCTTGTAAGTAACTTGCTGCCTTTCCCTTGCTGCTTTAAGGATTCTGTCTTTGTCCTTAACCCTTGCCATTTTCATTATAATGTGTCTTGGAGTGGGCCTGTTTGGAATCATCCTGTTTGGAACTCTCTGCACTTCCTGGGCTTGTATTTCAATGTCCTTTGCCAGGTTAGGGAAGTTTTCAGACATTATTACTTCAAATATATTCTCAATCCCTTGCTCCCTCTCTTCTCCTTCTGGTACTCCAATGACCCTTAGGTTATTGCGTCTGATGTTGTCCCCCAGCTCTCTTAAACTATTTTCCATGTTTTTCATTCTTTTTTCTTTTTGTTGTACCGCATGGGTGATCTCTGCTATTTTGTCTTCTAAGTCACTGATTCGATTTTCTGCTTCATCCAGTCTGCTAGTGATTCCATCAAGTTTGTTATTTAATTCAGTAATTGTGTTCTTAAGTTCTAGCTGGTTGCTTTTCATGATTTCTCTATCCTTCTTTATATTTTCATTAATTTCCTTGAACATTCTAATAATCAGTGTTCTGAACTCTGTCTCCGATAGGTTGGTTACCTCTATTTCCTCTATTTCCACTGATTCAGGAAGTTTCTTCTGTTCTTTTATTTGTGTTATGTTTCTTTGTCTCCCCATTCTGGCTTACTCTTTGTGTTTGCTTCAATATAACAGATAGATCCCCCAGATTTCTCAGTCTTTTCTGGGTAAACTTATATGGTGTGTGTCCTTTATATTTGAATTACTCAGTCTCCCTATTCTCTTGTGCTTGTATCTGAGGTGTTCCTTGTGTCGTGCGTCCTCACTTGTTGAAGTTTTAGTTTTGATTACTTTTGGTTTGTCAGTAGGTGGGATTGACTCCCAGATTGATTAGCTGTGAGGATCAGCAGCTTCTGCAGTTTATGAGCTGCTGTGAGAGGATTGACCCCTCTGATGAAACTTGGACCCTATGGGTCTTAGTACCTGTAGTAACTTCTTTTTGGGTGTGACTCTTGTATGTCAAACCCAGAAATGCTCTGGTTTTATCTAAAGTTGGCCTCCGGGTATGATGATTCTTGTGTCTGTTTGTTTGGACCCACTGCTGCAGAGTGATTTTAGAGCATAACAGATCAACAAGAGCAACCTCTGCAGCCACCAAAGGAAACCAAATGCTCGCACAATTAAAAACAACCAACCATCAAACTACAGTCAACTTGTACAGAAATATCAATCATACTAATGAAGAAACCAAACAGAAACAAAACAAAAACCACATACTCAATAACAGAAGAGGAAACAAAATAAAATACAATATCCTAAAATAAAAAATAGAATAAACATGAGAAACCGATTAGCTATACCTAAAAAATAAAAAATAAAAATAAACTAAAATAATAATAAAAAAGTAAGAAAAATTTAAAAAATAAAATTTGCAGAAAAAAGGAAAAGAGGAAAAGTATAGCAGTGAGAAGAATGAATAAAATAAGAGAGAAAGTGAGGGTGGGGAAAAAAAGAAAAAGAAAAGAAAAGAAAAAGAAAAAGAAAAAGGAAAAAAAAATATATATATATTTGTCTACACACCCATATATATGGACAGATATTCACCTATATACACCTATATATATATGCCTATATTAAAAACTACAATATGATTATAATGAAATAGAAATAAAAACCAAAAACAACCAAGATAAGCAGACAATAAAGGCAAAACAAAACAGAATAAAACCAAACAAACCAAAAATACCCGTGCTGGTCTAGGCTAAAGTCCACCAAGCTCTCTTCAGATTGTCTGCTGTACAAAAATTCCTGTGCGTCTTGTGGGAACAGTAGGCCACCTGATGCCTAGCGTGATCCTGGCACTGCAGGTTTGCTGTACTTGAGTGTGGTTGTGACGTGTGATTGGTGGTTTTTACAAAGTCACTGCCTTTTTGCTTTTGCCTGTCCCAAGGCAGGCTGCACCCCCAAAGGCTCAATGAGTGTCTCTGGGCACCCTTTTGGTTGACAGCCGTGGAGAATTAAAGAATTCCTCACTACCAAAAGCCTGCTGCTAAGAATCTGTTAATTAGTGCCTCAGCAGATGAACCTGCCCTGCCTCCCAAGCCTTGCCTAAAGGTGGGGGCGGGGTGGGTAGTCTCACTCTGCTGCCTTTACTGGGTGGAAATTCTCAACCCCCTGCAGGTAAGGATATCTTCCTAGTCTGCCCCTATTGCTCCCTTCAGGAGTCAGTTTAAGACTGTCTTGGCGGTGGACAAAGTTTGTGGGAGTGGGTGAGTTATTGGGTTGTTTTTTTTTTTTTGCTTTCTGTTCAAGAGTAGAAAAAGGGAAAAAAAATAAAAAACATAAAAATAAACAAAGCCACAGTTCCAACACTGTTTCAAGCTAAGGCCTTTGCCTCTTATGCTCCAGCGGAGTTCCTGCTGCTCTCCCAAAGGGTCTGCCGGGATTTAGGGAATTGCGCGCACCCTACCATGTGGCCAAGATCCCCGCTCCGCGTCTCTCGGGGACCTGCGTCTCCACCCGGCGCACTGCTTGTCCGAGCGAGTCCTCTTTTTCCCCTGCTCCCGGGTTCCAGGCTTCTGCCTCGGAGCCGGCGCGCGCCCGCGCGGAAATCCTGCTGCTCTCCCAAACGGTCTGCCGGGATTTAGGGGACTGCGCGCACCGTGCTGCGTGGCTCCGATCCCCGCTCTGTCTCTCCGGGAGCTGTGACTCCAGCCGGCGCGCTGCGTCTCCGCGGGCGAGTCCGGTGTTTGCCCAGCTGGCGGGTTTAAGGCCTCTGCCGAGGAGCCGGTGCGCGCCCCTCGCGCCCGTTCTCCTGCTGCGCTCCTGGAGGGACTGCCGCCGGGGTTCAGGGGACTGCGCGCACCTTTCCACGCGGCTCCGATCCCCGCTCCGTCTCTCCGGGACCTGCGTCTCCGCCCAGCGCGCGCTGCTTCTCCGCGGGCGAGTCCTCTGTTTTCCCCTGCTCCCGGGTTTCAGGCTTCTGCGCTCCGCGGGACCCGGTGGGCACAGAGACTGATCCCTGAACCGGGAGGGTGCAGGGACTGATCTTGCCCTGTCGCTGCGGGGCTCTGCACCCTGCTTCCTGGGGAACGCGGGTGCAGCTCGCACCTCTGCACAGTCGTCTCCTCTCTCTCCTCCCGCACTTGCCCGGCCTGAGCTTCTGCCTCAGACTGCAAACCAACGCGCTCTGGCTGAACTCTAGGTGGGCCGCGGGCCGCAGGGAGCGAGCCGGGGCAACACTCACCGTGACTCAGCAGCCGCGGGTGCGGGCTGCACCTCACGCGTCTCGCCGCCTTCTTCCCCTACTCGCCCGGCCTGCCCACCTTCCAGCAATCCTTGTGTGGAACTCTTAGTCGCTCTGTGTGATGAGTAGATGTCTCTTTGAAGCGTATTAGAAGTTCAAATTGTGGATATTTCCAGGGGAGATTTCATGGAGCCCTCCTCACAGCCGCCATCTTGCCCCTCTTGGGGAATGTATTTTAATGAGTAACGACTCATAATTATCATACCATTATTATAGCATTGTATATGGTGCTTCCAGGTTACTTTTGTGTCAATCAAAACAACTTGTTTTGCTAAATGTTTTAAACAATTATTTTGGATATTATTTGTAAAACTGCTTTGCCCTATTTATAAGTGGTTTCATAAGTAAGGATAAGCTTCTAACAAGCTGTCACTTAAATTTTCATAAATTTGGAATTGTGTAATCTGAAATGGATCAAGTTTAAACATAGCATTTCAAGTGAAAAGGGGAGTGCTCTCAGAGGAAGGAGTTGTAGAATTTTGCTGCAGAATCATTGTAAGATTGATGTTTTAATTAATACTTATAAATAATGTATTAGAAATACTAACTCAGAGCTTATGCAATGAATATTTTCCATACTGAGATACATATAATGTATTAATTGTCATTTATGGTAATTAAGGAGGTTGAGGTTAGATAAATTTTCAAATACTCTAAGTAGAGATAAGAAAAATTGTCATGTAAACAAAACTATAAAAGCTATTATTCAAAATACAGGAATATGCAAATTATTTTCAAATGTCTTCAAGGATATTAAAAGAATTCCATAATCGCTACATGTTAAGTTAATGATGTATTATTCTTATTAATTTACTAAATGATTTTCAAGTTAAATTTTTCCTAAGTATTAAATTTATTAATCTTGTTTGTTTACAGGGCTTTGTACACTGAGTTAAAATGCTGTTTGCCTTTTAAATTAAAAAAATCATATTTGTCTTTAATTACAAGGGCCTCTTAATTTTGCCTTATAATAAAATATGAATATACTGGCATGTAAAACTTTACATGTCTTTAAATGAATAAATTTGAATCTTTGTTTGCAAAGGCTTAATCTTGTGTAATAGACTGACGGTCTATATTTCAAATATTTAGTTACAATCTTTCTTGGAAAGTAATTAGTATCTTAGACTTTCACCAAAATTATCATGTTACTTGTCATCCATAATGACCCTGGAAGATGCAGTGAACAGATGCTATTATTCACCTTTTACAACTGAGAACTGAAACTCTGAAAGATCATGCTACTGATCCAAGGTGATTTGGCCAATGTTGAGGGAAACCACCAATGATTTGACTCTTATTTTGGTGCTTTCCTTGTAACATTAAAGAATCATCTGAACTAATGTGATATAATTAAATACAATATGATGTTAATAACTATGACATAATATACAGAATCCTTCCAGTTAACATGAAAATTTGTTTAATTTAAAGGGGATAAAGTGATGGTATATGTTTAATGTATCAATTAAAATTAAAAAGACAACCCATGTGCATCTAACTGTAACTTTGAATATATGCTACAATTTGGGTATTGTTTTAACATTTGAAATGAGATTTGGAAGAAAAAAAAGGGGCTTTTATGTCATTTTACATCAGCTGAAACAATAAAGGCAATTAGTAACTATTTTAAAAGGAAGATGTCTTTTTGTATTTTTCCTACATCATTAGTTGTTATAAGGATCCATGTGAATGACCGTTTTTCTAATTATGATTCATACTATTCTTCCATATAAACAAATACTTTTTGTTTCTCTAGTTGTTTCTATGAACCTTCAGAGCAGAGACTTTCTCCCCTTCTTAAAAACTGCAGAGGAAGCTTTTGTGGCCTCATGAAAACCCAGACTGAACTCTTAAACAACCACCACTAACCTCAGGGGTTAGGTCCAAAATCTTTAGAGCTGTTGCCAGTCTAGACACTCAGAACTCATTAAAAAGGTTTTGTGCTTTCTCAATTGAAAACACAACAGGAGAAATAAATCAAGAAAAAGAAAATTCTCTAACTGGTTCTTAAAATAATTACAGAGAAAATTAGCCTCATCCCTCTAAGCTACTATGAAGAAGAGGTGGAAGTATTTATTGCCCAGCTCACTCTCTTTCTATTGCCTACATGGGTAATACAGAACATTGAGGAATAGTCACACTATGCCCTGGACTAAAAACAAAACAAACAAATCATAAAATTTAGTCTCCACTGGTTAAGAAGTAAATAAATATATGTGCAAAGTAGCTCTTACACATTGTAATAAGAACTTTCTCAATCCAGTGCAACAGTGGTTAGTTTCCTCCCAAACTCCCCAACCTTCATTAGACTTCATAGACAGTTTCTGAATCTCTTCCCCTCATCTTAAAGTTATACTCCAGGATCTTGCCTTATAAATTAAAATCCAATGATGACACAGAGACGATATGGCAAGAGTGGTTATGAAGATCAACTCTTAAGAAGCATTAAAAGCCAAGGTAGATAGAGTTGATTCAACTGTTTGCAATATTTGAGGCAAGTTCCAAATTTCTCGTTTAGACTGTAAAAGCCATTCAACTTAGTAATATCTGGCACTGAGAACATTTTCAATATATTGGTTTGAAGGATAGAGAAATGAGTTTCTTACCTTTCCGCTGTAGTTAAGCAAGAGACTCCTTGCTGCACTTCTAGCCATTTTGGCCTCCTCCTACAAAAGGAAAAAAAAAAAAAAAGGTGATTAATTCTGTGGGTTTTAACATCAGAAACAATTGCTTTGAAGTGCAGGTTTTACCTATAATTACCTGGGTAATTTGGAGTAGGTAAAACTAAGTCTCTTTCCTCCTTTCCTTTCTTCCTTCCTTTCCCTTTCCTTTTTTTTTTTTTTTTTTTTTTTGCAGAGAAACTTATGTGCACTTTTATTTGATTGAAAAATACTAAAAGTTTAAAAAGGAAAGCAATTATCTTATATGCTACCATTGCTAGCACCTGAATTCTACTCCTAAGAAACAATCACCTGAGATTTTTCTTCTCTACTAGTTGGATTTTCCTTTAAAAACTATATATTTTTTAATTAACTATTTTCAGAACACTTTTAAATTTATAGAAAAATTGAGAGAATAGCACACACAGATCCTGTGTATTTCTTACCCATTTTTCCTTATTAACATCTTACATTATTCTGTTATGTTTATTACAATTAATGAACCAATATTCATACATTATAACTGCCTAACATTCTTTCTCTGTTCCATCCAGAATACCACATGACATTTAGTCATAAGTTGTCAAAGGATCGTCTGGCCTATACCAGTTTCATAGACTTTCCTTATTTTTGTTGATTTTGACTGTTTTGCATAGTACTGGTTAGGTATTTTGTAGAATACCCCTCAGTTGGGTTTTTGATGATGTTTTTCTCATGAATAGACTAAGTAAAGGTTTTTTTGGAGGACAACTATAGAAATAAAGTGCCATTCTCCTGACATAACATCAAGGCTACATCCTCTCAAATTGATCACGGTTGTTAACCTGGACCATCTGGCTGAGGTAGTATTTGCCAGGTTCTTTACTGGAAGTTTCTCTCCTCCATTCCCCACCCCCCAATCTATGCTGTACTCATTGGAAGGAACACATCCTTAAAGGTGTGTTCCTTTTCTTGAGGGAGCTACATCTACATAAACTATTGGAATTTCTCTGTACAGGTATGTCTCTTTCCTCCTGTTTATTCACTTGCTCAAGTGTTTATTCATATCAGAATAACTCATGGACATTTATTTTATACTTTGTGGTATAATTCAATTATACTTGGTATATTATGCAACTCAACTTTTCCAACTGTGGCCATTGTTCCCTGTTTCTATTTTCTGGCAGATACGTTAGAATGTTCTATGTGTATTTCACAACAGTTAGTCCTTCCCTCCAACTGTCAGAGACTTAAGGGAATCTTTCTTGAGTCTTACTCAAGAGAAGCTGATGTGGTTCCTGCAGGCGAAAATTGAAAATGCACCACCCACTTCAACACACACACACACAACACTGCACCTACCAGTAGTTACTTATTCTCAAACTGGTCTACAACCAGCCTTGAGCAACTTGTGAAAATGACCACTTAAGTTCCTTTTAGTATATGGTTCCACTATCATTGGTCCAAATAAGCATCAATCATCTGTGACTCTCTGATTCTCGTGTCTCTCCACATTTTAGAGTGAAAGTTTGCCATGAGACTTCAGTTCTTTTATGGATTCTGTAAAAGTCATGATTATCAGTTTCTTCCAGCTTTTCCTTTATGTAAAAATGGGAGTGATGACTTCCAAGCTCTTTATATGTTGGATATGAAATTGGAAGAAAACAGTGTGCTTGTAGGATGAAAATTTCCTATTTTTTAAAAACTATCTGTGAAATTTTTCTTACACAGATGTTTTATCCCTTTTTTTGTTGATCTCACTCAAATAAGTGCTCACACACACACACACACACTCACAACCACATCTCCCATTTTTCCAAATATATTTATATTATAAATTTTATCTGTATAAATATTAAACACCGACTGTATTTTAAAATACGTTGTTTATGTGTGCACCATATATATATGTATATATATATAATATAGATTTCATTCATATGCAACTTTGCTTTTGTTGTTATCATTGTTTTCCTTGAAGTTAATATTTTATTTTTTTAATTTTATTTTTTTAGTAGCTTGATTTTATATGTGAAATTTCAAAAGAAAAAAGGAAAAAGAAAAAGGAAGGAAGGAAGGAAAGACAGAGGAAGGAAGCAAAGAAATAAAAGAAGGAAATAAGGAAAGAATGAGCCCCCCCAAAATTTTTCTAGTCATAAGACATCTGGTTGTTTTCCCAATCCTCATTGATTCCCTTGCTAACATCCAAGGAACCATTCATCCTTTTGCTATATTTTCAGTCAAAATATGAAATGTATTCCATTCCCAATATTGCTGCTGAGAATTCTGATGACACTCTGTTTCTCCTCTTTTGTACACAATCTGTTTATGCTCCCTGGAAGCTTTTTGGACCTTTGGTCTGTCAAAGGTTAATGTTAAAATTAGAGCTTACAGCAGTATCTGCCATATAAGGTTATTTTGAGGATTAAATATAATAATAGTTGGGCATTCCTTATTGTAATAACTGGCTAAGCTTGAGCATTCAATTAATATTTGTCATGACAGTAAAATTACAGATCATAATATTGCTTATTTTAACTAGATATCATGAGATTTTATTATTTGATGCACCTGAAAGAAGCACTTCTCATATTTTTATGAGTAATTACAGAAATCTTTGAGTTCCACAAAACTTTCATCATTTAGGCTAAAGATAAGAAGTCCCTGTATAAGTATAGTATGTAGAAAGCCCACACAAGCTCTGAGGGCAAACAGACCAGGTTCTGAACAGTAGTGCAAACTTAGTTTGTGATCTCATATCAAGACAAATATTAAAAATAATTAATAATAAATCCCTGCTTCATATGTTTAGTGCAGGATTATATAAAACAATGAGTGCTGAGAACTTGAGTAGTCCAGTGACACAGCAGGTTTTCAAAGATGTTAACTTCCTCTTAAATTTTGTTCTTATATTCATGAATCCCATTAATTAGGGGGGCCCATCCTATCATCCAAAATATTGTATTTGATTTTGTATACTCTATATTAAGAGGAATATAATACAATAAGAGCTCATGAGGATATTAATTAATAAGTCTGTATGGCAGTGAAGTTAGAAAGCCTGAAACAATGTCATAAGAAAGTAATAAGTGTCTAAAGTTAATAATGAAAAGATATAACTAATTTACATTACATAGATTGATAAAAGGCATTTCAAAGATTAGTAGTTTCTTTGTAGTTTCATAAATCTGAAGTAGATATTTTGAAACAACACATTTTGACAAATAATAAGGTATATTTATATTTATAAAAGAACTGCCTAGATATGAGCAGCATTTGAGTGTGGTATAGTAGCGATTTTTATCCAAAGATAGTTAACCATTGGAAATGTTGTCAAAGAAGAATTTTAAGCCCTGCTGGAGTAGTGGTTTGATAATTTTATGATGCATAATATGACTTGCAATGCCAATTTATATTCAGGTTTCTGGGCTTCACCTTTTTAAGAGTATGATATCATGGGTGATTTTGAGATGTGCTGCTGTTACGAGGTTGATACAAAAGCATTTGAGAAATTCTGGTCTAGGGTTATGATATGATGATTCTAAGGTTTATTGCAAACTCTGTATGCCCTGAATTGAATAAGATAAATTCCTCTATCAGACAAGTGATCCAGTTTAGACCTCAAATGATGAGTATAATTTCACAGTGAATCCTAATGGCATTAAATGGCATTGTCCTGACTAGCATTATCCAAGTCATAGAGTAGATAAGTCTCTAACTTCAACTAATTTTTGTAAAATATTAGGAATTCCATAGTGGGGATCGAAAATATCTGACCTAATGATAGTACCTTTCCAGCTACCATATTTTAAACATAATGGAACAGACATCAGGTGGCCTTTATTGCTTCTGAGACAATACATAAATGATACTTAATGTACTGTACCTTAATAAATGTTGATGGCATTGTAACACTACTGAGTAAACTGCAATATTTATTTTAGAATATAATTAGTCCTCACACTAAGGAAAACAAAACATATTTTATCAAAAGTATGAGCTGTTATTTCAGAAGCAAACTCAGCACCATACTTTTGAAAACTGACAGTACTTTCAACCCAATTGGTTCAAATGAATAACAATAGCATTTTATTCTTTTAAAGCCTGTTACTTATTAAGATTGCATAGAAAGTAGGGGCATAAGACTTACAATTTTATCATTTTCATCTTGGAAATATCACTTTTTTTATTTGAATAACTCTCCCCTGAATGCATTTAAAATAAAGTGAACAAGGGCTTGGTGTGCAATTACAATATTTTAGAACATGTAGTGGTAATTCATATCTATTAAACATTTAAAACATTACTATTCAAATATTTTTGAAGGTATTACATAACTAATCTCTCCTTCATTTCTAATTCTATTTTCTTTAAGTAATTATAACCAAGAAGTAAAATCAGCCAGAATACAACAAGGTACGGCTACTTTGACATTAAAACTGGCTTCATGCAGAGATTTTATTATAGTAGCTTAAATATTTGAGATTTTCAAATAATATGTTATCCAAAGAAATAAGGAAGTGAGAAAAACAATCCATTATGTTTTAAAATAGAGTTACCTTCACATCCCAAGTTAGAAAATGGTATAATTTTAATATGTATCTATTAGCCAGTGTATTAGACACATTACTTCACAGCTGAAGAAACCCTATGGTGGCAAGAAAACAGTTGCCCCACACTGTCTATGAGCAAGTATCCTAGTAGGATAAAAAAAAGTATTTCATTCCCAATCACAGACACATGTGCAAATGAGGGTGTCTTATTTAACTTGGGACTTTTTCATTTTTATTGTATTTGAACACTCTCATCAACCAGCGCCTCTTTTTCATATCATTATATGATAGACACTCCTCCAAAGACCAGCAAAGAAGAAGAATCGCCATGGCATCACCAAGAATGAAAAAAAGTCTGGAGCAGGATCCAGCCTTGTGTTTAAAACAAGCAGTTCTGAATAAAGGTATTTTAATAACTAAATGAAGATTACAAAACATTGAAGTAACTTACTGAGTAGTTTATGTGCCCACAAGACAAGAAAAAACCTTGCTAAAAAAAAGAGGTCCTGGTTGACTCTGAATTTTTGCTTTTTATTAAGGCTCATTGTCTGATATTCACTTTTTCTCTAATCAGCATAGACAATAGATCACATCTGTTTTACAACTAATGACTTCAAAGGAAGAGTGTGAAGTTCCAACTTAGAGCTTCTTATGTTTGGTTCCTCTTCATATGGTTTGTTAAACTCTCCTTTTTGGTATTTCTATTTATATATGATTTTTTTTTCCTTCTTGATAAATTCTTTAGTGTTATTTTCCAATTTACAAATATACTCTTTAATTATGCCTAGCTTAGCAAATATTTTAGCGATTGAGTACCCATTTTATTTTAATGATTGCATATGTTTTCCTTCCAAATTTTTCTACTGATTATTTTTAATATCCATCAGTTCTTGATACATGCTTATGTATGCTGTTTCGTTACTTCTGGTTATTTTTTTAAATGTATACTATTATTCCCTCAAACTTATTGAGGACCATAAACTTAATGAATTTTTGTAAACTTTAAGTTATTCTGGCAATTGTCTACAGAGTACTTTGGTTTATCTTGAGTAATTATCTTTGTGTCATTAGCCTGAGACAAAGTGAAAATATCCAGAAAAAGACACATTTCTAGATAATAGTTGGTAGATGATACTAGATACCAAAGATTTCCCAGCATTCGAAGTGCATGATGGCACATAAGCTCTATGATGAAGAAGGAAGAAGAATAGACAAAAAATATTTTCTGATTCTTGAGAGCATGGGACTCAGGGAAAATATGTTCTAATAAGGCAGGGGACTTCAGAGAAAAGTATTTTCACCTGAGCCATTCACTGCCATCTGCAGGTGCTCAAGTATTCGTGCATAAATATTCTGGAGAATTAGGTGCCACATGAGCACACTGGTCACTTAACATTAAAGAAAGAGGAAAAAAAACAAACAAACAGTAAAAGCATTCCGAGTGTAGGGAAAGAGGATAGACATGAGGAGTAGAGGTCTTTTATTTAAGTCTTTTATTTATGAGGTTTACCATTTTGGGCTGAAACTCATTTCTGAGTTTCCACATCTGTAAGTGAGGCTTAAAATACTAAATGCCAAGAATGTCATAGAGATTATGTTATTTTACATAACAGATTACTGTAGCTTTGATGTTCCTTAGAAATGGGAAACATCCATTATTATTACAGTATATCAGGAAAAAAAAATCCAGAAAATATATTGTGTGATCATGATTCGCCTAAAATCTCTGGGCCATGGGTAGCTAAAATAATAGGGCCCTACTAGAAACAGCAGTATACATCTTAACATGCCTTTGAAAAATGCATCTCATATATGAATAACAATATCTCTAGGTTCTAGTTAAATAGTTACTTAAAGGTACTGGGAGATAATACAAAAGAGATTTGGGTCTTTTAGATTTAGATGTATGGTAGCTTTGCCACTTGTCAAATTGGGGACCTCTAGATACATGATAGCCCCATAAACTTCAAAGATTGTTGAATGTGAACAACTTATTATAAATCTTAATGCATGCCTGCACATAGTAGGCACTAATAAATGCTATTATTAAGGAAGCAATGGAAAACATATTTAAAGTAAATTTGCTAGTTCACCTCACTCACCTTCCACCGAAACCTCACTTCCAGTCAGTGGGGGAAGTGAATCATTCAACTCCCTGAACATGGGGATCTCATTCAGACAGCCATCCCTGTAATGAGACCACCAGCATGGAAACCATTGGCCTGCCAGCAAAGCACTGGACCAGCACAGGAGAGAGTTTCAATTACTTGCCGGGCAGATGTCTTGCCAGTGGCCATGGGTATGTGTTTCTCTGTAGGTCTTCCCACAAAACCTATGGTCACTTAAACTCAAAAACTCCTTATCACAATTCCAGACTAAGGAAAGTCAGTTTTAATGGGATTTCTTTCCTGATGAAAATGGCAATAATTTGTGAGGCTGAACCTCCCATTGTTCAGCTTGTTTCTGCTATTTTTGGCGCCTAGTGAATCACTGTGCATCTCCTTAGTGCGTGTGGATTTATGCAAGTTGACAGTTAAACAAGGGGGTTATTTTAGTCAAATCAATCAGATATTGTTATCTATTTGAAATGATAATGTAAGCATAATTGATGTTGCATAATTAATGATTATCCAAGGCTGCTAATAATTAAATGATAAAAAGGTATGAGAGGAGGGAGGCTCCAAGGATCCTGTGCTCTAACTGAGAAACTGAAGGACACTTGCTTCTTTTTGTCAAACCACTGGAACCCTTTCTTACTGCATTTCTGGACATATCCATATCTTGTGAGACTGAACTCTTGCTCATTATTCTCTAAGAATGTTCTGGAGTTAGTGAAGTGAATAAATATGTTAGTGCTATAAAACTTGACTGGTTGGGATCCAAGGTCTTTTTGTGTTGGAATCTGGGCTCTAATAATAACCAGCTACATGACCTTGAGAATGCTATTAATCTCCTTGAATGCCACATTTCTAATATGTAAAGTGAGTGTTGTTAGGGTACCATCCATATCTAATTGTGGTGAGGATTAAATCAAATATTAAATGTAAAGTTCTTAGATGTTTTCCAGAAACTCAATACGTGCTAAATAAATATTTATTACAATGATGAGTTTTATTTCTTTTGAAACCTCTTCAGTTCTGTTTTCCCACAATAAAGGTTACTTTATGACAAGAATTTAAACCATATTGCTTCAGCTGTTCACATAATTCTGCACTGCGAAACCCTTGTTAAGAAATGTGAAGTCACAACACCAAAGACACAGCCCAAGAAAGACATAATTGATAAGCTGGACTTCATTAAAATTAAAGAATTCTGCTCTAAGAAAGATACTGTCAAGAGAATGCGAGGATAATCCATAGACTGGGAGGTAATATTTGCAAATACATATCTGATAAAGAAATGTTATCCAAAATATACAAATAACTCGTAAAACCTACCAATAATAATTTTAAAAAATGGACAAAAGACCTGAACAGACACCTCACCAAAAAAAGATAGTTTTGTCAAATAGACTTATGAAAAGATGCTCAACATCATAAGCCATTAGAGAATTGCAAATTAAAACAACAATGAGAAAACACTATACACCTATTAGAATGTCCAAAATCCAAAACACTGACAAAACCAAATGCTGGTGAGACTATTGAGCAACAGATAACTCTAATTTATTTCTGATGGAAATGCAAAATGGGATAGCTACTTTGGAACACAGCTTGGTAGGTTCTTACAACGCTAACCACCTCTTACCATAAAATCTAGCAATAGCATTCCTTGATATTTCATGCAATGAGCTAAAAATTATGTCCACCCAAAAACCTGCACACAGTAGTTTATAGCAGGCTTATTCATAATTGCCAAAAACTTGGAAGCAACCAAGATATCTTTCAGTAAATGAATGGATGAATAATACATTGTGGTGTGTCCATACAATGGAATATCATTCAGCGCCTAAAAGGCACTTGGTCATGAAAAGACATGGAAGAATCTTAAATGCATATTACTAAGTAAAAGAAACCAATCGAACTAATATGCAATTTAGGCAGGCCTCGTTAGAGATAGCTCACTCTGCGCCACACAGCATCAGCTGGGTCACCTAGAAGCCTGGGGATGGTGTATTATATTTCTAGTGGTTGATATTAAGAAGACTAAGCTAGCTAGGGAATGAAATAGCTGGGGCTACTCGAACACCTTTTGTATTGTCATGTGGCTTCTTCAGTATGGAACCTTCATGATAAATAGATCTCATGAATCTAAAAGCCATGTCCCAAGAGAAAGAGAGCCAGCCAGAAGCTGGGTTACCTTTTGTGACCTAGCCATGGAATCTATGCAGTGTCACTTCTACCACATGATGCATGTCACCATACATTACACCCTTTTGAGGAGACAGCATTCAGACTTTATCTTTTGTTGGAAAGACTATCAAAATTCTGAAAGAATATATCACACAAGATGTATTGTTATGGCCATTTTTGGAAAATGTTATTAGCCACAGATGACCCATGACTATAGCCCTGTCACAGTGCCCACCCAGATGGTGAAGGAAGCCTCTCCCTGCCAGCACTATTCCATGAGATCTACACTTTCAACTGATGCTTTATTCCTTTTATGTCTTACAAAACAATCACTGTATGTTCCATTTCTTGAGGACCCTGTTCTCCTCTAGTACAAAAGCCCTAGTAAGGGCTAATCAGATAAACACAGTCACTGAGCATGTAAAGTATTTTTAAAATACATTAAATTGTTGATATGAAAGAAAGAAAATATGTTCCCCCTTTCAGGTTATACAATGATGGATTCTCACTATCCTATGTAAGAAGATACTTGACTATCAGTTTCATAAAGTATATCTGAAATTAACTTATTTATTGATTATAATTTTTTTCCTGAAATTTGCCCCCTCAACATCTCCACCAGGATGTATGAGCCAAGATAACAGGACTGTATGTTTTGTTTTTGCTTTGTATTCCCAGCACATACAATAGTTGAGTGAATGATTAAATTAAAAGCAAAATCAATTATGACTATAAGCAAATAACAGAGTTATTAAGGAAGTAGGACCAGAACTTCAAACACTATGGATAAGAAGAAAATCTGTTTTGCCAAATAATTTTGACAGAACTGGGAGTTGGAGCCCCAGGTGGATTGAGTTTCTTTTCTGTTTGTAGGCAAGGGAACTAAGGTCATTTTATTTGGATTCTTCATAAGATAAGATTTATACTATACTAAACAATGAATTGAGACTTTTCAATATATTCTCAGTGACTAGAAAAATACTAAAGACACTTCTAGGATGTTTATAAAACACATATTTAACTAGGCAGGAATCCAAAAACCCTTCAATGTTTCTTAAAGCTCTTAAAAACTGAGATAAGCCATTCTTATTTGGGTAAGAATTTTTACCAGTTTTATTTATGAGGTGAGCCAAGGATCACATGTCAGGAAAGTCCTATTAAAAAGAAGGCCCTAAACATCTGTCTCTCAGAGATTGTGTTAAGTGGAACTATGGATATAATAGTTAAGAAGCTAAGTATCATAAGAGCACCATTCCATTTTTCTAAGTGGACATAATTATTAAAATTCTAATGAGGAAGGCATTGCCACAGCAACCCGGACACACGTTTGTAGTGGGGACTGTGCATCATATGTGAGACACAACATTTCATAAATAAGCTAAATTGGCATTCAAGGGTAAGACTCCTGACTTTGGGTTCAAGGTGGCACAGTGGAACATCTGAGCTTACCTCCTTTCATTGACACCCAAACTACAACTACATATAGAACAGCTATCTCTGAGAATCACCCGAAGACTAGCAAAACAGATTTTCTACAAATAAGGATATAAAGAAAGCCACACTGAGATGGGTAGGAGGTGCAGAGATTCAATCTAGTCAGGCCCCACCCTACCCCCCACTCTCCGTGTGGTAGGAGGGATGTCATAACTGCAGAGGTTCCCATCTGAAGAGAGACAAGTTTGAGACCCCACCTGTGAGACTTGCACAAGGAAGAGGAGCCCCATAACATCTAGCTTTGAAAACCAGCAGGGCTTACGTCTGGGTGAGCCAAAGGGCTATATAGACCAAAGTTGCACTCTTTCTGAGTCTCAGCATGCGGGGAGCCAGCCCCCGCAGGTCCAGGGGTTCCCTCAGGTGGGAAGGAGTCGGCGAGGAAAGAAAGAAAGATGGAGACACTGGAAAAAGGTTCACAGGAGTGTCACACCTTTATTGTTAAAGCCCGGCCCCTTTTATAGGGGCTTCTTAATTACAAGTTATGTTTCACATGATCATGATGTTTTCTCTCACTCAGCACTTTTACTTGTTTGTAATTGTATCTTTCCAGGGTACACTGTGGCCTGTTCAAGGATTTTACTTATCATCTAAAAAGTGGTTACCATGACTACCTTACAGGGCATATACTTGAACTATTGCCAAGAGTTTAGCAGTGGCTGAGTTTAGGGCAAAAAACTATTTTTATGTGATTATAATATTTAGTAGCAAAAGCAGTTTTAAACTTTTTCTATCCTACAAAGTACTGTATATTATTGTAATAGAGGGTAACATCTGTTTTTTCAGTCAAAGCTTCAGTATCTGTTGCTACAGCAATATACAAAACAAAGAGTTAAAACAAGGCTGTTAATTAAAATAACTTACGGTCAGTAAGTTGCCTCTTATCAGAACTCTCATGGCCAAGAGACCTTGGTCTCCTGGTCTCCAAGGAAACTTTCACAGCTGCATAGGCAAGAAAGCTCAAGGTTGGATGATATCACCAGTTTCTCACAGACACTGTCTGTTTCTCACAGTCAGGATTTGTCCATGCGACCAGAGGCTTGAGCCTCAGTTTCCAAGGGACTTGAGTCCCCTGTTTCTCAGTCCTGGAGTCCTCCTCGGACTGTAGCCTGTTTTAGGGAGTTTCCTTATCTTTAGGAAATCTTGCCCCATCATTGACTTACACAGCCAGCTATTATCATGGTACCCCAGGAACTTGCCATAAATGCAGTGAAGGTACTGTCTCCTATAGGATCTGATGTGGAGGAAAGGCACATGGGTTCATAGAGGCAGGAGATATTACATGACCAACCATAAGGCAGCATCCCAGATATCCAGTGCTGAGCCTGGATCTTTATTTCAATGTGGCCTTGTCAGACACTAGGATGCTGTTGGCTTCCCACACCAGCACAGAGGCAGCAGTTTGAAAAACATCTAGATTATATGTGAAGGCTATATAGTGACTAATTTTAGTGTGTGTGTTGCAGTAGCAGAGATCTGTTCAAACTTACTTCAGGGACAGAAGTGCTGGTGGATGCCATTTATTCCCCCTTTCTTTACTCGCCATACACCTATCTGGTCTGACACTGGCAGACACTTTTTCTGACACTCTTCATTAATCTTGCTAATACTGTTCAGCCCTGGGTGGCATTTGCCTGAGGACTCACCCAGTTGGCACCCCTCCAAAGTGTTTCCTGCCCTGCCACATCTGGTGGGTGGCCTCAACCATCACTAGTATCCCCGCTAAAAGCAGCTCCAGCCTCACCACACCTGGTGGATAGCCTCAGTTGGCACAGGCAAATAGTAGCGTCTCCACAACTGTTGAGGTTTGGCCTCACAGCCAGCAACACCAGAGGCCCATTTTATTTATTTATTTATTTGTTTATTATTTATTTATTTATTATTTCTTTATTTACTTATTTATTTATTAGCTCAGCCATCGTTCCACCTGTTGGCAGCTCAGCAGCAGCTCAGCTCAGGCCGGGCATCAAACTGCTGTTGCTTAGAGCTCACACTCTTGAGCGAGCTCTTAACCAACTGAGCCACTTGGCCATCCAACCAAAGGCTCATTTTGAATACCAGCACTCTAGCAGCAGTGTGGTCAAACTCACCAGCCAGCTGCACTGGAGGCAGGGATGCTGCTCTTCACACAAGTGTACTCACAACAGTTGTGGCCAAGCCTCACAGTCAGTTGGGCCGGAACCAGTCTTGCCTGCCAGTGTGTTCATAGCAGTTATGGCCCAGCTACAACATTCTACACTAATACATACAGGGAACACCTCTGGAGCACCTGGTTCTGCTGACTATAGGGTATTGCACCATTGGGCCCTAAGGACACCTTCTACATAAAGACACTTTTTCAAGACCGGAAGACATAGCTGATCTATCCAATACATAGAAACAAACAGGCAAAATGATCAGACAAAAGAATATGTTAAAAAGAAAAGAAAATGAACTAAAAACAAAAACAAAAAAGCAGGTAAGATGTCTACTAGATAAAGAATTCAAATAGTAAAAAAGATGCTCATCAAACTTGGCAGAACAGTAGACAACTCAATGGGACTTCAACAAAGACATAAATAATGTAAAAAAGAAACAATCAGAACTAGAGAATACAATCGAAATGAAAAAAATATATATACTCAGCATCATCAATAGCAGATCAGGTGATGCAAAAGAATGTATCACTGATTAGGAAGATAGGATAATGGAAACCAACCAATTGGAAGAGAAAAAAAAGAATTAAAAATAATGAGGATAACAGAAGAGAACTCTGGGATAACATCAAGCATATTAACATTAGCATCATAGGGGTCCCCAAAAAAAGAAAAAGGGCCAGAAAACTTATCTGAAGAAACAATGACAGAAAATTTCCCTAACATGGTGAAGAAAACAGACATCTAATTCCAGGAAGCAAGAAGAGTCCCAAACGAGATAAACTCAAAGAGACTACACAGAGAAACAAGACACATAATAATTAAAATGTCAAAGATAAAGAGAGAATCTTAAAAGCAGCAAGAAAAAAAAACACAACTAGTTGCATACAATGGAATCCCAATAAGGCTATCAGCTGATTTTTCAGCTGACACTTTACAGGTCAAAGGAATGACAGCATACATTCAAAGTGATGAAAGGAAAACCTACAATGAAGAATACATGGCAAGATTATCATTCAGATTTGAAGGCAAGATAAAGAGTTTCCCAGATAAGCAAAAACTAAAAGAGTTTATCACCACTAAACCAGCATTACAAGAAATGTTAAAGGGAATTCTTTAAGTGGAAAAGAAAGTCAAAAACTAGAAGTTACACACACACACACACACACACACACACAAACACACACACACACAGTGCCAAAAAAATGTATACATATTTTAAGAGAAAAAAATATAAAAATGGTAATACTCACTATATACCGAAAACAAAAGATGAATACAAGTCACTTTTGACTTCTGCAATTACAAGAAGTGCTCAAAGTGGTTACTATCAGTGTCCAGACACTTCTGATTATGGTGAACTTCTGCTTGAGCAACATTGACCAAAGTGTCAACTTATATACATTTTTGGCACCCCTGGTGTGTATGTGTGTGTGTGTGTGTGTGTGTGTGTGTGTATATATATATATATATATATATATATATATATATATATATATATAAAACATCTCACAAGTAAAGGCAAACATATATAATAATATATTATAAGACCAACCACTTATAAAGTCAGTATGAAAACAAAATGACAAAAAGTACATATGTACCAATAATTACTTTAAATATAAATGAACTGAGTGCTTCATTCAAAAGACACAGTGTGGCTGAATGCATAAAACAAACAAGACCCACACATATGCTGCCTACAAGAAGCTCATTTTAGATCTAAAGACACACACAGACTAAAAGTAAAGGGATGGAAAAAAGATATTCCATGCAAATGGGAAAAAAAAAAAAGCTGGGGATTCAATACTTAGACAAAATAGACTATAAAACATGACTATGTTTTATACACCAATAATGAACTATCAGAAAGAGAAATTAACAAAACAATCCCATTCATATTTGCATCAAAAAATAAAATAAAATAGTTAAGAATAAATATAAACAAGGAAGTAAAGGTCTGTACTTAGAAAATTATAAGACATTGAAGAGAGAAATTAAAGAGGATACAAATAAATGGAAACATATACGATGCTTGTGGATAGGGAGAATTTATATAGTTAAAGTATCCATACTACCCAAAGCAATCTATAGATTCAATGTAATCTTTATCAAAATATCAATGGCGTTTTTCACAGAACTAGAACATATAATCCTAAAATTTATTCAGAACCATAAAAGACCTCAAATAGTCATGGTAATCCAGAGAAAGAAGAACAAAGCTGGAGGTGCCACAGTACCTGATACCAATTTATACTACAAGACCATAGTAATTAAAGCAGCACACTACTGGTATAAAAGCAGACACATAGATCAATGGAGCAGAATAGAGAGCCAAGAAAGAAATCCATGCCTATGTGGTAATATAATCAATGACAAGAAAAGCAAGAATACACTTTGGGGTATAGACTGTCTATTCAATCAATGATACTGGTAAAACTGAACACATACATAAAAAAAAAAAAATAAAACTGGACCACCTTCTTACACCACATACATGAATAAATTCAAAATAGATTAAAGAATTAAATGTAAGACCTAAAATCTTAAAACTCCTAGAATAAAATATAGGAAGTAAACTCTCAGACATCATCCGTAGTAATGTTTTCACTGACATATCTCCTTGGGAAAGGGAAATAGAAGAAAAAAATGAACAAATGGGACTACATCAGACTAGGAAGTTTTTGCAAAGCAAAGAAAACTACCCACCAATGAAAAGACACCTTGTTGAATGGGAGAAGATATTTGCTAATAATATATCTGATAAAGGGTTAATAACCAAAATTAAAAACTAACAAAGTAACTCATACAACTCAACAACAAGATAGAAACAACCCCATTAAAACAAAGACTGTAACAAGAGACAAAGGTATGATGACATACTGATATCTCCAACAAGAGGATATAACACTTGAAGCATCTATGCACCCAAAATAGGAGCACCTAAATATATATAGCAAATATTAACAGACATAAATGGAGAGACTGACAGTAATAAATAATAGTAGGGGACTTAAATACCCCACTTACATCAATGGATAGATTACCTAGACAAAATCAGCAAGGAAACATTGGCCTTAAGCTACATATTAGACTAGATGGGCTTAATAGATATATACAGAACATATGCAAAAACAGTGGAATATACATTGTTTTCAAGTTCACATAAACTTTCTCCAGGATGTATCATATGTTACGCCACACAGCAAGTCTCAATAAATTTAAGAAGATTGAAATCATGTCAAGCATCTTTTCTGACCACAATGGTATAAAACTAGATATAAATTGTAAGAGGAACACTGGAAAAAACACACATAAAGGATGAACAACATGGTACTAAACAATGAATGGGTCAGTGATGAAATCAAAGAGGAAATAAAAAAATACCTTGAGACAAATGAAAATGGAAACAATGTTACAAAATCTATAGGACACAGCAAAAGACTTCGTCAGAAATAAGTTTATGGCAATAGAGGCCTACCTCAAGAAACAAGAAAAATCTCAAATAATCTAAACCTACACTTAAAGGAAGTACAAAAAGAAGAACAAACAAAGATCAAAGTTAGTAGAAGAAAGGAAAAATAAAAACCAGAGCAGAAGGAAATGAAATTGAAGTTTGAGACCTCACTCTCCCTGATTTGAAAATATACAATATCCCCCTTCCCCAATTCCCCAACACTGTTCCCCTCCCCAATTCCCCAATGAAATCTAAAAATAAATAAATAAATTAATTAATTAAATAAATAAATAAAAATATACTACAAAGCTATAGTAATCAAAAGAGTATGGTACTGGCCCAAAAGCATATATAGATCAATGGAACAGAACAGAGCCCAGAAATAGTCCGCACTTAGATAATCAATTAAATTTACAACAAAGGAGGCAAGAATGCAGAATGGGAAAAAGTCTTCAATAAATGGTGTTGGAAAAATGACCACTTTCTTATACCATACACAAAAATAAACTCCAAATAGATTAAAGACTTAAATGTAAGACCTGAAACCATAAAACTCCTTGAAGAAAACATAGGGAGTAAACTGACATCAGTCTTAGAAATATATTTTTGAACGTGTCTCTTCAGGCAAGGGCCATAAAAACAAACAAACAAACAAACAAACAAATGGGACTGCATTAGACCATAAAGGTTTTGCATAGCGAAGGAAACCATCAAGAAAGCGAAAAGGCAACCTCCTGAATGAGGGAAGACATTTGCAAATGACATATCTGATAAAAGACTAATATCCAAAATACATAAAGAACATATACAACTCAACATCAGAAAAAACAAATAATACAATTAAAAAATGGGCAGAACACCTGAATAGACATTTCTCCAAAGAAGATATGCAGATGGCAAATAGGCACATGAAAAGGCACTCAACTTCACTAATCATCAAGGAAATGTAGGTAAAGACCACAATGATACCACTTTACACCTGTCAGAATGGTTGTTATCAAAAAGACAAGAAATAAGTGTTGGTGAGGATGTGGAAAAGAGGGAATTCTTTTGCACTATTGGTGGGATTGTAAATTGGTACAGCCACTATGGAAAACAATATGCAATTTTTTAAAAAAATTAAAAATAGAACTACCCTACAATTCAGCAATTTCAGGTCTAGGAATTATCCTAAGAAAAGGAAAAAACTCACTAGAACATATGTACTCTTATGTTCATTGTAGAATGTTATTGTAGAATTGTTTACAATTGCTGTGATACGGAAGCAACCTAGGTATCCATCAATAGATGACTAGGTAAAGAAGATGTGATACACACACACACACACACACACACACACACACACACACACACACACAGAGGGTGTCAAAAAAAGTAGACACATTTTAAGAAAGGATGAAAACTGTATTAAAACTGTAATACTCAATATATACCGCTAACAAAAGATGAATACAAGTCACGTTTGATTTCTGCAATTACAAGAGGTGCTCAAAGTGGTGACCATCAGCATACTTTGTTTTTTTGTTTTTTTTTGAGGGCAGTATCACTGGCCCTCACATACGGGACCCGAACTGGGGCCACCAGCTTCCCAAGCCAGTGCTTAACCACCACGCCACTCGGCCGGCCCCATCAGCAAACTTTTAATACAGTTTTCTCCTTTCTTAAAATGTGTATACATTTTTTTGGGCACCTGCTGTGTGTGTGTGTGTGTGTGTGTGTGTGTGTGTGTGTGTGTAATAGAATTTACTCAGCCATGAAAAAAAAAAAATAAATAAAATGAAATCTTGCCATTTGCAACAACATGGATCGGCCAAGAGGGGATTATGCTGAGGGAAGTAAGTCAAAGAAACACAAATACTGTACCATTTCACTTATATGTGAAATCTAATCTAAACAAATGAACAAAGCAAAATAAACAGACTCATAGATACAGAGAATAAACTAATAGGTGCCAGGGTCACGGGCAGTGGGTGGAATGGACAAAATAGCTGAAGGGGACTAAGAGGTGCAAACTTATCCTTGTAGCATAAATAAGTCATGGGGATGTAATACACAGCACAGAAAATACAGTCAATAATATACCAATAACTTTGTACAGTGACAGATGGTCACTGGACTTCTCATGGTGATCCCTTCATAAGGTATATAAATGTCAAATCACTGTGTTATACTCCTGAAACTAATATGATAGTGTATGTCAACTATACTTTCATTAAAGAGAGCTTCACATACCAGAATAAAAAAATCCTAATGGAAATATTTGTCACTTTAGTTTAAAATTTTAATTCTATTAGAAAACAAACTGGCATTGAAGTGAATAAACCTTTTACTGCTATCATTTAGCACTAGCATAAGATGGGGAAAAGAGTAAATGTCAGCAAGAGACACATCTGGATTTATATTCCAACTCCGGTGACTACCAGCTGAGTGTCTTTGGGTAAAGTACCCAGGCTTCATGAGCCTAAATTGTTTTCCCTTCTTTTAACTGAACCTATAAAACAGCCCACAATTTGGCTCTTAAGATTAAATGAAATAGCATATTAAAGCATAAAGCACTGCCTGATTAATAAACAGTAGTTGATTTTCAAATGTCTCCTTAAACTACACATTTAAAATTAAAACAAGTTATACCCTTTCCTAATAAAGGAATAAGAAGTTGGTGAGTGAGTACAAATGGCTGACGTAGCAATCACGGGGGGCTAGGGAAAGGTGTGCATGGGGAGAACAGCTTCTCCTGCACAATACCACTGGGGACTACTGGATTATACAGAAATTCACGGGAGTACTTAGCTGACAAATGTTATATTAAATCAGCGCGTCTAACGTGCCAGGATCCACAGTAAGCAAGCTAGTATGCCTCCAAGCAGACCTCTCAAAATTCATCATTACATTTTAATAAACATCAAAACAGTCTCTTCTGCCACAGTGTGAGTTTTTATGAGGTGAATAAGCTCATATGCACTTGAGAAATAATGGGCTAATGTTAGCATAATGGAAAAGTTATATTAGTTCAAATGCGAATTTTCCTAGCCAGTTAATTTTTGGGTAATATCAGCGGAGCACAGCAAGCAGCTGAGGAAACAATACTGGATGCCAAACCCATTCCCCTCCCGGGGCTCAGATCCACGACGGTTCTGTTTTGGGAGCTGTTTGTCCGATTGTGTGCATTCTGACCTTGTCCTCATGACTCATTTGTTCCTGCAGTTCTTTACCATTTCCTCAAACTACGTTTTCTCTTTTCTTTTTAAGATAAAGGTCTATATTTTCCAGAGCAGTTATTCTTTGTTTGTTTGTTTGTTTGTTTGTTTGTTTGTTTGTGTAGGATTTAGTCTTCTTTAACCATGCTGCTGTTTTTCTTTGGGTTATAATTGTGTTTCATTAGCATTCTGTTTACAGTACGTTTGGAGTGATCTGTACCAATCCAAGAGCACCATTTTTTAATACACTATTTTTAGAAGGTAAGATTTTTAAGAATACTACACCACATTATAGGAAAAACTGAGTTATGACCGACCATCAAAGTTAGACAAATTGAAGTTATACTTGAACTCTTGATTATCACACTTTCTGCAAGAATTGGACCTTAACTCCTCATAACACAGGCAACCACCACTGCATCCTCTCCTCAGGGACCCCCAGATTCAGTGCACTTCCTATGCAGCCCCAAGCCCTCTGTGCTTTATATCACAACGCTGATCACATTCTAATTAATTCCCCATAGATTTTTCAAGGCCCAAGATAAATTCTCTACAACAGTTGTGACAGTTTACTACTATCCTGCACAGCAATTAACCCAGAGCCTGGCACATGAAAGGGGTTCAAAAAGTGGTTCCTGGAGAACAGAATGCCTTGAGGTTTCACAGTCTGTGCGCATTAGCAGGGACGGATGCAGAAGGCTTCATCCAGAGAGTCCACATTCACAGTCAGAATCACATCGTCACTGTCACTAGTGTCAAAATCCCAATTGGTGGCTGCATCTGGTATTTTTTAGCTTTCGTATGGGGTATTAAAATTCCACCATTTCCCATATTCTGTTCCATTTTACAGAAATCAATCTTAAGATAAGTTTTATAGCCAGTTTTACAGGTGGTTACATGTGAGGGCCTGAGGGTCAAAACAGTCTGCCGATAGTTACATGGGTATTTACTAGTTCCACTGCCTTGGGAACCTGCGTGTTCTATTTCCAAGGCCAGATCTTCCAGAATTGCTACAATTATTTCCAGGGATTCCTTCTTAATAAGATTTATGGAAGAATTATTTTGAACGCAAGATTCTGATTCCTGACACATTATCCTTTCTGTTCTTATGGGCTAAGTAGAACAGGAATTAACATATTTTGTACGGATTAATGCTTTCATTTAATATCTCTGTGGAGAAAGTCTTAGAACATTGTGTTATGTTTCATGCATGCTGATTTGAGGAAGCAGGAGTGAGAATGCTTATTTGTTGTTGACATTTTGGTTTTGGTAAATACAGTGACCTTTAGCTTCAGTCACACACTTGAATCTAAGTAAAGATAAATGAAAGTCTAGAAGCACTGGCTAAAAAATCAAGTATATTTTGAATGAGATATGCCTTGTGATGAAAGAAAAATGTTCATTACTCTTTCCTGCAGGTTTACTTCCCTTTAAAATATCCAGATATCCATGAGAGATAGATTGAATAACAATTCCTGATCAAACAGTTTCATTTTTTCTTTGCAAAGACATTGACAATATATTTCCTTAAAAACAAGTTCCTTGAGCATGTGTAAACACAGTCTCACCACAGCACCTCCATGCACTTCTTCAAGGAAGATGCATTCAGTGTATTCAATGTCCAGACACTGTGCCAAGTGGTGGGGCTATAAAGAAGAGTAGAAAACAAGAAGAATCTATGCATTTTAAAAGATGAAAGACTTAGTTTATTATTTCTGTATCTATAGTTTGGGAGTACCCCCCACCTCCCGCCACTGTCCACATAGAAATAAACCTACAAACAGAGATTCAAGCTTTTGTCTAGATAAACATGAACTGTATCTTCGATGTCAGAGAAGTTTTGGTAATGAGCCAAGTACTTGTTGTTTTTCAGAGAAAACCAATGGACTTTGCAAATGAGTTCAAATGTCTTCTCTTCTAACAACAACCTGCATTATTCGCATAGGCTTATTTTGGGTTATGTTCTTATTCTAATTTGCAGGGAAGAAAGGTTTGTATTACATGTGCTCCAGAGACAGTTAATAGAGCTACCAGCTTCCCTGTTCAAATTTATCTTTTATCTCTGCTTTGTTTCCTGTAACCAGTGATAGAACCCCACCAGGAATGTCCATCCTTTGACAAGATGTGGCTGTAACCACACTGGCCTCAACAGAGAGGTGACACATGAAGGTCCCACCTTCTTATACCTCATTCTCATATTTTTCCATGATGCCAGTAATACATGATTGATCTGTGTGGGTAGTGGAGGGAGGCAGGGAGGGAGAGTGAGAGAGAGAGAGAAACTCCTTTAATCTTTTCTATTGCAAATCACTCTTTGGAGCACCTCAACCTCTATAGATAGAAGATGGTATCCCTCTGGGATGCTCACCACCCCCTTCACCTGGACAATGGCACCTAATTCACAGAGGACACTGTGGTCTCTGAGACAGTGTTCTTGAATACCTCAGAGGACTTTATCAGAGCTGTCCAAGAGTGGCTCTGTGATGGTTAATTTTATGTGTCAACTGACTGAGTCACAGGGTGTCCAAATATTAATATTTAGCCATACATTATTCTGGGTGTATCTGTGAGGGTATGTCTGAATGAGATTACTTTTTGAATTAGTAGACTGAGTAAAGCAAATCACCCACCCCACCCCCAATGCAAGGTGGGCTCATCCAATCAATTGGAACCCTGAACAGAACAAAGAGGCTTAGAGGAAACTCCTCCTACCTGACTGCATTCGCAGGGACACTGTTCTCTTCTGGCCTTTGAATTTGAACTGAAACCTTGGCTCTTCATGGGTCTCAAGAAGGCTGCAAGCTTTCAGACTGGAACTTATACCATTAGCTCCCCTGGTTCTCAGGCCTTTGGATTCAGACTACAACTACAGATTTTGGAACTTCTTAGCTTCCATGGCCGATGAGCCAATTCCTTATAATCAACCAATAATCAGTCTCAGATAGATGATAGATAGATAGATAGATAGATAGATAGATATGATAGGTATAGATACAGTAGATACATAACAGATATAGATATATAGATACAGAGATAGATACAGAGATAGAGATAAATATGCAGATACAGATACAGATATAGCTAGATATCACCTATTTGTTCTGTTTCTCTGAACAACACTGACTAATACAGGGTCCAGTCCTATTAGAGGTCTTGTAGTCAGTGTAAAGTGAAGGCATGTGCCCCTTTTAAAAACTTTCTTCTGGTAACCTGTGAAGTACTGGGCAACATCCATGTGTGTGCGCACACACATTCATACTTACATGTGTTTTCCAAATATCCTGTGAAATCATATAAAGAGGCACACACGTTCTCTGAAGGTCATGTGACTTCCATTCCCATAGGCCACAAATTCAGTACATTTTCACATATCACAGAGCAGTTTTATTTCCATTTCTTACCCCTCTCCTTTTCTATATTCATTTCTAGGCTGTATGCTGGAAATAATTCCTACAGATTTTTAAAATTGTTGTAATACTTTTTAAAAAACTTCTTAAAAACTTACACTACCCACTCTCAATATATTAACAGCTACCACCTAATTCTGCACCCATTGGGCAGAAGCTTTGCAAATTGAACTTCTTTTCCCCTGGGACATATAAACTGAAATTTTTTTGGCATCCATGCTTTTCCTCCCAGCTCTCTGTATATGAAAGAAAAGCAGTGTGATAGAGACTTATTCTGCTCGTTCCAGAAGAAAACCCCAGGCCTCCCAGAATCCCTCAGGGCAGCTTCAGGGCAGACCTCTCTTTATACTCAATCCCACGGATTCCACTCCTGGTGGATGCCATGAAGCATCATAAATGTAATGACTGCGTCATTATGAAAATATAAACACACTGAGGGCAGGCGTGTGATCTGTTCTGTTCTTTGTCTTGTGCCCCGCTCTTAACACAGTGCCCAAACATAATTGGTGCTTAATAAATAAGCTCAAAAGGAACACATTAATTTATGCATTCAAAACGCTTTTCCTGAGGGCACATGAATGCCAGGAACTGTGTGAGAACAAGTGAGTGGAATATGCAAGAAAGACCGCTGAGCTGAACAAGGCAATCTTAGAATCATGAACAGACATGGACATGGAAATAAAATGCTACGTGTTGGCTAACAGGAAGCAAACAGAAGCTGCTATAGCCCAACACATTTTCTGTTTGGCTGCTCATTGTATTTGAAAGGCAAATTGCATTTTTTTTTTTCAGCTCATCTTCTTTTTTGTGTGCTAGTAAAAGATGAGGCACAGCATTTTATCCTATTTTCATCAAAATTTTTAATTTTATAGTTTTCAATGAATAGAAATATAAAAATGGAATTATATACCCCTTAGCAATACTGTAGTCATTTCAGATTTAAAAAAAATATATAGCTTATTAAACTTAAGTATCCTGGTTGTGTTATGTTACTATTAGTCTATTTGGTATTCACCTTAAAATGCTATTTTATTAATGACAAGAAATGTCAATGCAGCTATTTTGAGTCATTTATTGTAATGACAGTTTAATGTAAGTTTTTGAGAAACTGTTTAAATTACCTAGTGTTAAAGAATTTTAAATCTATTAGAGTGGATGACAGAAAAAGAGACCTAGTGCATATTTGTAGAAGTTATATATTGCTTTCTGGAGAGTAACTAGGAAAAGTGGAATCATTAGAATTTACAGATTATTTCTAATAAATGTTAGTGTGTTCAAAACAGAGTTGAATGGAAAATTTAAGAGAGGTAAGAAATGAAAGATTAATTTCCATGTGACATTAAACTTTAAAATGTTTAAGCATTTGGTTTTCAAAGTCAACCTGGCTTTTTTCTGTCAAAGAGTGTAACATCAGTAATGAAAATAACTGATATTTATTCAATATTTGTGCTATGTCAAGCTCTGTGCTAATTATAAACGATAAATTTTAAACCTGAAAACAAGCCTGGGAGGTGTTTATTCTTAGTAGGCCTATGTAATGAATGAAGCTATAGTGGGAAACCCATGATGGTGAGGTAGCTATCCACGGTCAGTAAATGTCTGAACTTGAATTAAAAACTGGAGTCAAGTTTCTTATTCATCAGGTCATATTGCGTCTCACGGAGGAAAAGGGGAGAGAAAAGAGGAGGAACCAGAAGAAGGAAAGAGTGTAGGTAAATATGTGGCTCTGAGGGACATCCTGTGTGCCTACAATGAGTATCAAGGGCATTTTGTTACTGGAAAAACTATTGCAAATATTTTTAGAAAGTTCAAATGCACATAAGCCTTAATTCTTGATTCTGCTAGCAATATATGAACAAATAAAAATAAATTTGAGTATCAACAAATAAGAGTAGGGAATAACCTAAGTTTTTGTCTAGGTTTATTATTTGTTTTCATGTAAGCATTACAACGGTAAGTGAGGAATTAGTCAAAACTCTTTTTTTGCCTCACTTTGCCAAAAGGCACAGATTGGGCACTGTCATTCATTTTGTTTTTCATTTGTGCTATTGCCTAGCCATTCTTCTGACCCCTTGAGGTAAGCAAAATATGGATTTGACCACCCTGTGGAGTATCTGATATGGGATTAAATTTACCTGCTGTTTTAGATAGCCCCAATCCAAGATCTTTATGCAATTATCTTCCTTGATTATTAAATTATATTTCCAGCTTTTAGCTCTTTGCAGAAAATATGAATGATTTCATTTTAAAAAAGAGATACATAGATGAGGGTAAAGGGATCAAGTATACGGTATTGGAAGGAGAACTGACTCTGGGTGGTGAACACACAATGTGATATATAGATGATGTATTACAGAATTGTACACCTGAAACCTATGTAGCTTTACTAACAATTGTCACCCCAATAAACTTTAATTAAAAAAAAAAAGAGAGATACACACTGGTTTGTAAAAGACGCAAGTGTTATCAGGTTTCTCTTTACTTCCCTAAGGTTAATTTCAAAAGATTTATTTTAGAGCATATGAATAATGTGCTGCAATCAAGAGTTAACAGACAATATTCAGAAACCAAATGAGTCATCTTTATAAACAAATATCACTCCAAAGGAGTAGTTAGCTCTATAGAGTTTCAGATATCTGATAGTATAGAGCTTGGTGGTCTGATGCAAGAGAATTAATTCAGCGATCCCAGGCAAGGTAGTATGGAGTATGGTGCTAATGAAACCTGGCCTTCTGGTCTCATTATGACTGTGCTGAGTCCTGGGCCCTTTTGCCTCCATGAGGCCCTTCTTCAACTAAATAAATATATAATAAAATTCATTTTATAACTGTTTTGGTATAAAGATGAATAGAACCCAGGCTGGTGAGGTTAATTAATTTTTTTCTGATTTTACAGTACATTAAAGTATTGGTGTGCATCCTTAAACTTATCATGGGTCTGTAGATGCCATGGCTACTGTGCTTAAGGAATAAGTTGGCATTGCTGGTTTGATTCAGTGTCAAGATAGGAGGCCACACACATGGTATGACTGAAGGGTCATTTTGAGATTCTAGTTTTCCAAAAAACCCCATCTTATTTTAGTACTACTCACACCTGGGAGGTGGCCTGAGATGTTCACTTTCTACATTGCCCATTTGGTTCAAGATCTGTGATTCCTGCAGACATTAGGAATGTTGAGTTGGCCTGGGGCAACAGGGGTTTTACACAACGGTTTTCTTGCTATTTCTGTGGAGCTCCCAATTTCAAGTTTTCAGATGATCGAATAGGGACCTTTGAAAGAACAGGACATCTGACATTACAGGTGGGCACATCACGGCTGTGGAGAGGCTCTGGGAGAGTGGGAGGTGGCATCCAGAGATGCTCCTGTACACTTTCCAAACCTACTATGTATCCATTGTCTTTCTCAACTCAACTAATGTCAGTACTTTCCTTCTAGCTCTGTAGTCAAAATTCTAGAGGCATCTTTGACTCCTTTCTTTTTTATCTCATACTCCAAATAAACCAATTAACATATCACATTGTCCTTACCTTCCATAAACATTCAGAAAACTTCTCTTTATATCGCATTGCAATCCCTCTGGACTAAGCAGCCAGCACCTCTCTGGATTATCACAACCTTCTAATTACTCTCCCAGTGTCTTTTCCTAACCCCTCTCAACACTGAAGGCCAAAAGGATTATTTTAAAGAGTAAGACCTTACATGTCATTCATCAGCTTCATACCTTTTGGTGTCTACCCTTGTTCTCACACACACACACACACACAAACCATGCCTTTCCAATATTTTATATAACTCCACACAATCTGGCCCCTCATTCACTCCTCATGCCATCTCCTAGTTCTCTCCTCTATGATCAGTACATGCAAGAACTCTGAGGTTCCAGGAATCTACTGGGCACTCTCTGCCTCAGAGCCTTTGCACTGAGTATTCCCTCAAAGTCGCTTGTTGGTCAATCCCTACCCTTCTTTAATGTGCGTCTATGTCTCTGTCACTTTCTCAATGAAACCGGAGGTGTCCACCATTTTTAACCTCTGCCCTAGACTCTTGAATTCTCTTTCCAGGTCTATCTTGCCATGGCATTATAACCTTTTAACATAACATACTTTATTTATGATTTATTGGTTACTATCAGTCTCTCCAAAGAGAGAATATTGTCTGATTTTTATCTCTAATTTATCTCCAGAACCTACGACCATTCCTGACACATAACAAACACTCAACATGTCTTTAAGTAACTAGAATACATGAATGTAGAGGCTATGAATACAGGGACAGCAGAGCAGTGGGCAGGTTCACAGTCAATTGGCACCTCAAACACTGTGCATTGTCTCCCCCCGCAAAAAAGGTACTTAGCCAATTTTCGTATTTTACTTGGAACTGGTGCCAGAAACTAGAATTATAAGAATTATCTTCATCTGTGTGTGTGTGTGTGTGTGTGTGTGTGTGTGTGTGTGTGTAGTAATCCAGTTTGCTCATGTAGAACAAAATCAAAAGTTCAGTTGAGTCGAGTACTTTTTATTCTTCTAATGATTAACCGTGATCCTGTTTAAGAACACATATTGAATGGTGTACAAGGATCTCTCTGAGTCCTTGAAACAGAAGGATTGTTCTAATGGATTTAATGATTTGTGAGGTGGATATTGCTCCACTTAGCATTGCCCAATCTGAAAAGAGACTAGGGTCAGGAGTGAAGATGGGGCTTCTATCCAGAGGGTCACCAACGGTGCAGGAGGGGCTGTTTTGGTTACTCTGTCCCCTTTATGATAGATGCAACTGGAAATATTATATCATTATGCCATCACAGCTGAAGCTGGAATCTATGGAGGCATGATCATGTCTTGGATATGAGTATTTATGGACATAGGGCTCCAAATTTTAGGAGAGTTTCTATAATTTTAAAAATGCTTTAACAATTTTATAGTTATTTTAACACTTAACTGTTTTTAGCAGTTCTTTTGGAGCTTTCATGGAGAGATGTGGGGTTATATTTTAAGACATTCTATTAATATAAAAGATTTCTGGGCTTTTGTGAAGAAGCCAAAATTCTAACACGATAAATTGATAATAGTTCAAGGGTTACCCTGAAAAATCAAAGTCTGTGTCCTACTGCAGAAAACCAACTTGCAAGGAAGCATTGTGTTAAAATAGAATAGATCAATTGCTCAACACAGGCATTCTCTCCTTTATAAAGTACCAGGGAGGAAGCCTGAATATTGATTACAGCTCTGTGCAGTATGGTCTTCCTTCCTCTAAGTATCTATCTATCTATCTATCTATCTATCTATCTATCTATCTATCTATCTATCTATCTCTCAGTTTTTGTTTGGAAAGTCATGATTTTTTTTCCATGTTTTTCAAGCAAGCTCTTGACAATTCAGAAAACTATTACATCGTATTAATTATTTATATCATAAAAAAACAAATAGTTCCTCATAAACATAAAGAGCTTTCATATGTATTTATAGAGAAGGTGTTTTAGTCAACTATTGCTGTGTAACAACTTAATATTTTCCATGGCATAAGATAGTTAGGATTTATTGCTCTCACCTATGTTGCAGGTTGGCTGGGACAGCTGTACTTCATGCTAAGGGTGAGCAGATGAGACTCTGTTCCACATATCTCTCATTCCCCTTTTAGGGTGACTGGGGCTGTTTTTATTTATGGTAAAGGTATCAGCATATAGCAGTTAGTTGAAATGCGCAAGGTCTCTGATAGACTAAGCTAGGAATTTATTGTCAGTCATTTCTACCCACATTCCATTAACCAAAGCAAGTTTCACGGCAGAGTTCAAAGTCAATAGCAGTAGATCATACTTCACTTTTTGCAGAAGTTACTTCAAAAATACATGGCAATGGACTTCCATACAAGGACAGGTTAAGAATCAGGACGAGTATTCCAAACTGCCACAGAAGATTTTACAAAGTAGCTCAAAGCATTTCACAGATTTCATTCTGTATACATATTCCTAAGCAGCTTTAGACATATAGCAAAATAGAAGAAACTATTTCTCAAGTCTTTCCCACTCTTATTAAAATCTGGTAACATTACAATACAGTTCTCCTGAGCTATTTTTCCAAATCAGTAATCAATGCCTCTCAAACTTTTATCCCTCAGAATAAAGGATGGGCTATGAGTTTTTTTATGTGTATGTGTGTTTATTTTTGATATTATTTTTAAATTATTTTTACTATTTATAAAGTTAAATGGAATTTCCCAAAATGGTAATCTGGTGATTTTATGAATAAACGAAGTATTGAAGAATAAATTGCTAACTGTCACCACTCAGATGTCTTGCCAGTATCAACTCAACTTGAACAATATTTATTATGGAAAAAGAATTAAAACAAACTACAAAGCAAGCTACCTCTATTCCCATTTCACCTTTCTTAGTTTAATATTTACAGAATACTTTTTCTCAAGCAGAAAAAACCTTGAAAACATCTTAACTCCTCATTTTTCTTTGCTGTCCCTACATCCACCAAAACAATGCCTAAGTCCTAAGAATCTGATTCCTCTAATTGTCCCTGAAGTCCAACATTTTATTTCTTTTGCAATAGCCACCAACTCTTTAGAGAGGCTATGAAGTGGGGAGAGTAAAAAATGTTGATTCAGAGTCAGGTTCTCAAGGAGTTGAATGAACAGCCAACTCGGCCACTTCTATGTGTGTTAAATGTGTTACCTCTATACGTCTGTTTCCTCATCTTTAATATGGGGGAAAGTATCCTACCTCAGGATAGTTCACCTCAAATGCCAATCATTTTAATTGAGGTATAAGTGACATATACACATTAGTTTGAGATGTACAATATAATGATTACATATGTGTCTATATTGTGACATGATCACCATGATAAGTCTAAACATCCATCACCATACGTAGTTACAGAATTTTTTCTTATGATGAAGACTTTTAAAATTTACTCTTATTATTTTTCAAATATGTAATACAGTGTTATTAACTATAGTCACCATGCTGCACATTACATCCCCAGGACTTATTTATTTTATGGGTGGAAAGTTTGTGACTTTTGACCCCTTCCCCCGTGTCATAGCCCACTCCTTTCTAGCAACCATCACTCTATTCTCTGTATCTATGAGCTGAGTTTGTTTGTATGTTTTGTTTTGTTTAGATTCAACATATAAGTGAGATCATATAGTATTGTCTTTCAGTGTCTGACTTATGTCACTTAGCATAATGCCCTCAAGGTCCACCCATGTTGTCACAAATGGCAAGATTTCATTCCATGGCTAACTAGTATCGCATTGTATATACATACCACATCTTTAGCCAATCATTTTTCACATTGCTATTACTATCAAATCATAGTTCCAACTTCTACAATAATTCATATCATATTATAAATTTTGAATTCTTTATCAAGACATTCCAGACGTCCTTTTATTTATAATCATACTCCCTTTCTAATCCCATCCCCTTTTATATTCTTATAAACACACTGGAATAACCACATCATAATAGATGCTGAATAGGCCATACATAAGTCATCCTAGATTTTTCACCACCTCATTATATGCCTAGACTTTATATCTTTTAAGATTCATCTAAAATACCTATTATTTGCTAATAATCTGATTGAGGATATTGGGATCTTTTCCCTGAGTTCTGGTGGTACATTAATTTATTCTGATTAAGCCCACATATCACTGTGCCTAGCTTTAGAATCAATATTTTGCAGGTCCATCTTACCTATTAACTCTGTGTAACTTGAAAGGAAAATTAGTCTGCTTCATAATTGTATCACCCACATGCTTAAATATAACAAGGTTCCTGTGGATATTTGTTGACTTGAAGTGAGATTTACCAGGAGCCTGATGTACATCTTCAGAAATTTAAGTTATTATTATTGAGGAGAGCTAGACTTAACTATATGACTTCAGAAGTAATGTTTCAGAAGATGGGTGGAAAGTCAAAACAAATTTTAGCCATGATGAAGATGCGCAAAATAAATATTCTTGATATTATAGTGGAATTATTCTAACCTACTACATGAAATCTTGTCAGAAATATTGAAGAATCCATTAAAACTTCATGCATTCTGTCACTTACAGGTTTCTCCCATAGCTGATAGTCTATAACTCTTTGGTACTGTAATTCATGTCAATAGAAAGTATCTATTAATCTGTGAAGGTATAATCATACTTAATTCAGAAGTTTGTTTGGAAAAGAAAATGATACAATGCATGTGAGAATGTGTAGGACCATGCATACACATATTAAGTATATTTTCAAAATATCTGGGAAGCAGTATAATATGTAAAATAAAAAATGTCATGTCTTTAGAGTTATTATAGATTCATCAAGCAGTATATTATTATGTATTGAAAGTATAAGATAATAAATATAACCTAACCTAAGATAACCTACATAACATAAATGACTTACAACTGAACATCTCTTTGGACTGGAAATGTCAGAACCACTCTCATGCAGATTGGATGTGGAGTATTGAGACTGAGCTCTGGGTCCTCATGTTCAGCCTTTAGTGGTTACCTCTATCTGGATGTCCCCCAAGGGTTCTGAAATGATCCAAAGCAGAGACCCCCATACTCCACCAAACCTGTCCCTTTTGATATGTTCTCTGATTTCAATATGGAACAATTATCTATCCAGTTGCCAGAAAATGTGGTTGTAATGCTGACTTCCTTCTCATTCCTTGATTCTCCTTAGTTGGACTTTCCAAGGAGCCATTCAACAAGTAAAGTCACCTTCTCTGCAGATGTTCTGAGCACACAGAAAACTAAAAGGGTCAGTCAGATAGTAGCCCAAACATCATCTTTATCACTATCAATTTGCAGATGCGGTTTGAGTTAAACCCAAATACGCCTTTGACTTACACCCCAGAATTAGACAGATTTATTTACAAGCTGCCTTACTTAATGTTCCTCAGTGTAACTTTGCATGCTGTTTATGATTAAGTATAAATTTAATAGCAAGGAGTATTAGAGTCTTCATGATATAATCACTCCTCTAGCTTTATCTTCTTACCCTGTATTGCAGAAGCAAGAATTTCTTTTAAATTAAAAGCAGGCAACTTTTCTCTTGAATCCGGGCCCTTTCACATTTACTCATTTCTCCTAGAAAAGCTTTATCCAACTCTTGGTTTGACTACAGCCTCTTGATCTTCAGCTTTTTAATCCAAATATTATGTCATCTACATCACTTCTAGAATCTTAGGACTATGTGTCCTTCCTATGTCCTCTAATAGCACCTTATAATTAACATCATTATCCAACTTAATCACACAGTATTGAATTGCCCCCCTACTAGTTTGTCCTATCCACTTCACTTTAAGTTCTTGGAGGTTACCTTATGTGTCTTATTCCTTTCAACCATAGGTGCCTAATACCCTACCTTATATAATAGATGTTTTAAAATGTATATAAAATACAGAAAGGAATACACGAACAAGTAAAAAAAAATTTTTTAAATCTCTTCAATTTGTTTAAAATCTCTTCAATAAGAAAACAACATTCCCTTATCATTCCCTTCTGTATATGACAAAAAATATTTTGTAAACTATAGTTTGTGATTTTACCATGGTTGCAAATACTTCTCTGTACGTAGGTAGCACTTTCCCTGTACATAGTTTATGTATAATAAAGGTGTTTGAATAAATAAATGCTTTACTAAAATAGTCAGTTCTAGAGTTTAAACAAGTAACATAAAGTAAATTATCAGAGCATAAAAATTCTCTTTTGCGATATTGTCCTTTTGAGCCAAACAAGCTTCCTGAGTTGCTTTGCAACATACATTTCTTTACTCAGCTGAAAATATGCACTCCTCAAGTTTTAAAATGGTCATTCCTTTCTATTTGTCTTTTGCTTCCCATAAATTAGGCCAACACATATCATTTCTACGCTACCCAAAGCCAGACTCTTAAGCCGTTTCCATTATACATTCATTCCAATGGAAATAATGACTTCATTTACCACAGTGTCAGAGGCCAGTGCAGCCAAATCAGCTGCAGCTGCATTGTTTTATAACAGAAGATAATGTTATCCCCACTGTAGTTACAAATGTGATTTCCTCTGAGTTCAAATACTCTTGGAGCTAAACTGTGATTTGATGTCTAATGGTCAATTCATGTTCTGGGGATTAAGTTAATTAAAACAGTTGCCCTACTCTATTAAAGCTCCCCGCAGACTAATTATTAAAGTGCCAAGCACCATTACAGACCTACAGCAATTGAAAGTCACAAAGGGAGTTGCTTACATTATGGGAACTCCAGAACTCAGTAGATTATCGCGAGTAGTAAAAGAACATGCACACTGAGAAGTAGATTACCTTCTCTACAGCCACTGAGCTATTATAAAATGTACAAAGGAAAAGCCAAATGTACAAGCATGTGGATTCATAGCCTTTAAAATCTGCAATTTCCAAAGCTACTCAAATGTCAGAAAGGCAGCTTGGTAAATTTAGTGCAAAGAGCTTTGTTGAAGGAAGCAGGGGCATAACTTTAAGTCTGAGACCTCCCTCTAACTGTCTGGGCCATCTCGGATAATTCCCTTCACTTTCGCCAGCAATTGCCTCGTTTATAAAATGAAGAGTGTATACGTGACCAGTGATTCCACTTTAATATATTATGAGTTAATCAGAGCATTTATCGAACAAAATCTCAGGATGAAAATGTACAAGCGGGTGGCATGAAGTGGCAAATGCACTGTCTACACTACTAGACCTTTTCCTCTTCAGAAATCTCCAGAACTTGGCTGCACAGAATATATGTTAAAGGCTTTTGTATTCTTTATTGGTGCAGAAAGGTGATGCTTGATTTTTGCTTTTCTTGGGGAATCCCACAGAAGTCATAAGCAAAAAAATTTTAAAAATAGTAATAACATGCTTTTTCTTAACATGTGTGTTTTCCTTCCACAATAAGTCAATAATAGTCCAAATAATAAATCAAATTTTTTTGATACCGATACTAAAATAATGAAAAATGCATTGATTATAAAATTAGATTGATTTGCTCTATTGCCAGAATTTAGTAGAACACACCCACCCACTCACTCATCATGTGGTGGGCACTTAAATTTATTCCCCTTCCACTTTTATAGGGCAAAGAGATAATATCCATTTTAGAGTATGCTTAGTATGATATGACTTTATTTTATTTCTAAAGACAAGGATGTGATTCAGGGTCTTTAATAAATGGGTATGTGGCATTTCATGTTGTATTCTCATAATAAATGCCATAATCGCAGGTATAGGAACACAAATTTCAGAGACCACTGGGATGAGAAAAACCAAGGTAAGGAAAGAGATAGCTTGTGGATAATTATTCTCTCATGGTTATCAATGAGTGATTGCAGCCATCAGGCATTTGGCTAGTCATATTACAAGCAGTTGATTTTCAAGCCTGCAAGCCATTAAGATACAGGACTTAGATCTTTTCATTTTAGATATGTCAGCACAGAAATACATATATATATATATATATATATATATATATATAATATATATATATATAAATATATATATATATATATTTAAAATCAGTCTTCTATATTACCTTTCCATTTATGTAAGTTTAATATCAACTGGTAATATTATTGTTACTTGTCAGCCAGTAAGTCAGTTTGGGAATCACTTTGTGTCGTCGATAAATCATTTTGTAAAATCCCTTTTCTCACTAGAGTTAACAACAATACCTATTAGGAAGCAGCAGTCCTCATTATTACTCCAAGAGGTGCTAGGCCATCAGAGTATATACGCTCTGGCAGCGCTCATTCATCAAGGTAGGAAATCTGTCTCCAGCATTAAAACAGAAGCTGAGAAATACCTGAGATCAGCAATGGGGTAAAATAAGTAGAAATAAAGAACAGGGAAGTGAGTTACAGAGAGAACAAAGTATAGTTTATCTAAAGTTATATGAGTGTACTGGTTGATACACTGATACACACACAGACACACACAATTATGATAAAACTTTTGCCCTTTAAAAATATATAAAAGCGAATGGCTTAATTAACAAAGTTCTATATTTAGAAAAAGAAAAAAAGGCAATTGTGTAAAAGATACTGTCAAACAGATTTTTCATTTACTTTGATGATAAACCTCGATATTCAGAAATTACATGCAATAGCATTACTGATTTATTGATGATAATGTGCTATAAAATTTAATAACAAGACAATTTGACCTGTGTCTGTAAACGTGGAGCTAGAACCACCTCAGGTTTCATTCTGACTGGGTCTTTCAATCAAGTTGGCTGCATGGTACATTTATTTTCTAAGGATCATGGGTAGCAGAGTCACACAAAAAATGAGTCCTCATAGTTTCCAAGTGGATATAGACCAAGATGCTGGTTCCCAAGGATAACAAAAGAGATGACTCTCAGAATCTACTTATTTATTCCTGGGCTTTAGGCAAACAAAAAATGTGGGGTAATTTCACAACCGTCTTTGTCATCATTAAAACAGTTATCTAATTATCCAGAGTGATTAACGTTGGTCATGTTTTAAAATATGAAAAAATAAACAGATCCAAAATGACATCAGTAGCTTCAGTGGGGCAAACACAATGATAGATAACTAATGTCACACCGCCAATTTGACACCGGAGTTATTATCAATCATTATTAAGGTTTCAATCAGCCGTAGCCAGTCACCTACCTAGATTGATCACTTTACCTGAATAATTGCTCACTGCCCATTTAATAGTGCCAGACATAAGAGAAAATTGTTGATGTTTGCTAGATTTACTGGTGGGATAACTAACTTGATTTACCATCTGTACTTCCCAAAATACAGAACAGAACATATCCTACCAAACAAAAAAAAAAACAACATATTATTTCAAACCTAGGAAATACACCTGCATGATCATTGGGATTTGTTGGATACAAAGGAGAAAACAAGAGAATACCAAACTGATTTATTACCTATCATAGACCTATTTCTTTCCTCCAAATTTGGTTGGAGCTCTTCTCAAGATAAATGGGAAGTTCAGTGAGCTGCAAGATTCTTGGCTCTGAGAGATGAGATGCGATTTTGACAGCTGTGGAGACCAGTAATTCCACAGGCAGTGTCTGGCCATGCTTGGTGGCATTTCATCCCCTAAATGAGACCCCTTCAGTGTGTAGCATGGCTGCCATAGAAAGATTCCTACTCATAAAGATCTTTCTTTTATATGGAAGGCTCTCATCTTCAGGGTGACATCATAAATCAGAGTCAGCATCGGGAGCCCCAGAGTGGAGGGGAATTATTGAGAGAGCTGTGTTAAATCACCACTCGGAAGTTTACATAAAGCGCTCAGTAAATCACAAAAATACAGCAGTTATTTCATGATAACTCAGTAAATAACCGACAGCGCCGCTATAAATCAGCCCGTGGCATATCTATATTTCTAGGCCTAACATTTCCAATGTGAAAGACTCCCAATTTACCTAAAATGTTTCCTGGTTGCTGACTGGCTAGGGACACTATAACAAGTTGCAGAGAAAATAAATTTAGAATAAATATGCGTGGAAGGACCACTGCAATGTCTGACATCAATTACAATCAAAGCATGCTATATTTTTTCATTGTCAGACAAATAGGAGCTGGAACATCTTCAGTACTGCTGTTTTATTATCATGTAAATGTGTTTCTAGCACACAAGGCATTGGCAGTATCGGGCAACTGGGTTTTGATCACAACGGCAAAAATCTAGTTTTCAGCTCTGGGCCATCAGTTTCTGAAAGGACTGCTTGAAGAATACGAGGAAACAGACAATGCTCACTATAATTTGTCTCCAGAGCGCCTCTCTCTCTCTCTCTCTCTGTCTCTCTCTTAGTCTCCCTCCACCCCCATACCTTCATTTTCCCAGATTGCTAGGATATTATTTGATTTTTTAAATTTTATAGCATTTAAAAATATGTCTATTCTACTTATTTGACTAATTTCCCATTGAATTCATTAAAAAAATAATGCATTTTCTTTTCTAAACATATATTTGGCTATGGAGTTAAATAACCAAACAACAAATCAGTGACCAAGATAATAATCTAGACAAAACGACTCTGGAGCTACCGCAAAATTAAGACTTTCAAATTTTCATGTGTTATCCAATACACATAGAGCGGCTGAAGCACAAAAGAAGCACTGTATCTATTTGATGCAAATGGGGGAGTAATTTTTTAAAGTCATGAAAAAAAATATAGAGAAATGCATCACAGCTATATTTAAAAATATTTCATAACATTGTTTTTTTATCACAAAAGCAAACTTTTCTAACTGTAAGTAATCTGACAACTACCATAAATGTATAACTTAGAAGTACAGTGGCAATCCAGATATCATTTGAGAGTGCATGGCTGCGATGCACTGAGTAGCAGAGAAATCACTGAGATGCTGTGATGGTGGAAACTGCTGGAATCCACCCTGTACAATGTTGGGAAATGGTGTTTACAAACAAAATGTCCTGAAGAAGGTGTCAGAAGTTCCTTGCTATTGCTGTTGTTATGCTCTGCAGGATCCCAGATCTGGAGAATATTATTATGCTATTGAAACGTATCGCTGGAGAAGCCACCCATGCTATAGTGGCCAAACTCAGGAAAAGCCCCTTGTTCTGCAGAGGCCTGCTGAGACAGCACCCTGGGAGCAGACACAAATCCCCTTTCTCTGGGAATATCTCTTAAGTGCCCTCTCTTGACAAAGGTTAAAATACCAACTGACAAAAAAACAAAACAAAACCAAAAAAAAATTATATATATTTGCCATCAGAAAAGTCATGACGCATTTTTGCAATGAAAAACATAGAAAAAATACATCATGACATATATATATATATATATATATATATATGGCTTAGCTCTATTGTCTCACAGCTGGAGATGATGAAGAGTGAATTTGTGAAGACCACAAAATAAATTGATAATCACCACAATATTTTGAAAATAAATTATTGAAAAAATATGATTTGATCAAAGATATAAAGAACTTGAAGGAATTATCTAGAAGAGTCTACTTCCAGGCAGAAGGAAGCATGTTGGAATAGGCCTGGTGTTACTGACAAAGAGCAAAAGAATCAGTACCATTGGAATAGAGAGTAAATTTACATCACATTTTACAGGTAAAATATAGGAGATTTCCTTGAGTTCTTCTTTTTTTTTTTTTTTTGTCTTATGTTTTGTCGGGTATTCATATCAGTGTTATCAAAACATTAAATAAGCTAGACTGTTTTTTCAATTTTTCAATTTGTTTACTATATAAAATTAAATTATTGAGAAAATAATCTTGTGTCAAAAGTTGAAAGATTTCATATAATAATTAGTAATGGATTGCTTATTTTTGACAAGGATGTCAATTTTGGAAAATAAATTTCAAAGTATATATTACCTTAAAAACTATATATCATTCAAGTTTTCAAATCTATTAACATGATATTATATACATCAGTCTATTATAACTATTTTAATCCCAGTATCCTAGTGTTTAAGGCCTTATTCTCTGTGTTTTGTTTGATTAATCTAATCAATTGATTATTTTGTTTGTTCAAAGAAGGATTTTGGATATTTTGATCATCTTACTTTAAAAATATATTCAATTATTCATGTTTAATTTTATTTTATGGCTATTTATACTTTCCTTAATCTTCTCTAAATTTAAAATCAACATATTTATTTTTTTCTGTGTCTTCATTAATGAAAGTGTTGAACACTGTGAATATTATTCTAGATATCCTCTTACCACAGCACATAAATTATAGTCTATAAAAATTCTAATGCTCTAGATACTCTGCAATTGTGATTTTTATATCAAGTACTTGTGGAGCCATTATTATGCCTCAGGTCATATCCTGTGTGCTTTACATGCATTTATCATGAATCCTTACAAAATTCCTCTGAATTCGGTGCTATCCCAGATTTTCATGTGGGTGAACTAATCACACAACACGGTGGAACTCGTTCATGCTCATACTCCATAAATGTTACAGCCTAGCTTTAAACTTAGGTCCAATTGACTCCAAAGCCAATATTTCCAACACTCATGATAATCTCCCTGAGAATGTTTTGAATATCTAACTTCTGTAATGGAAATTGTTTGTATTTCAATATTTTTTCATGGTTATGTTTGAGCCATTAAAATCATACCTTCCTTTGCAATATATGTGTGTGGAGTTCTGTGAAGAGCCCTTCCATACTTTTGCTGTGCTGCTAGATGTTCTTCACATTTGGCAAACATCTATAAATGCAGGTATGATGTTTTCATCAGTCCTGGGGTTTCTGCTGAAGGTAAACAGATTAAGAAAAAATCACTAAATAAATAACTTTTGTATCCAGGCTTGCCATGCATTAACCTGCATGTCAAAGTATTGCAAAAACACTATAGCCTACAGATGTCACTTTTAAAAATTACCTAAAATTGTAAACTTCAAGGGCTCATTTTGTTTATTTGCTCATTTTATATTAAACATCATTTATGAGAAAATTTTAACTTTCTCTAGCAAAATCCAATTAAATTCAATGACAATAAAAAATGCTTAGCTGCAAATTCTTGTTAGAATAATATAAAATTAAGAGCTCATTTTGCTTTGATATCACAGAATCACAAATTGATTTTACCCATCTAATCTCAGCTTAAAAACTGAGAAAACACGAGCTCTTCAATAAGCACAAATAATTTTTTAGATGAACATGACAGTTAAGGCATTAGAACTGGATTTCATTTGCTTAAGAATTGTAATGTTGCAATTAGAGTACATTTAGGCATATTCCAGGGGTGCCAAAAAAATATAGACACATGACTTGTATTCATCTTTTGTTATCGGTATATATAAAGTATTACAATTTTAACACATTTTTTTCCTTTCTTTAATGTGTACACATTTTTTGGCACCCTCTGCATGTATTTATATGCATATTATAACCATATATACAATAAAAATTATATGTATCTATATAATTATATATACATAATAAAAATCTTTCTCACTAAAATGTTGTAAGAGGAGAAAAAGTAGGAAGAGGTAGATGAGAGACAAATCAAGAAAAAAGAAAACCAGGATGATTTTTTTTTTTTAAATTTGGATCAAAAATTAATTCAAATTAATTTTTTCTTCAAGTGCAAACTTATTTTTCCATAGAATGGAATGAGGAGAGCTTGTTCAAAATTATCAAAATATGTATGCTAGATACAATCTCAGCTATTATGTATAATATAGCTGATCTATGTCTCCTAAAAAACTACCGAGGAAAGAAGGTCACTTTTTTTTTCTTTTCTTACATTGATCACAAACTAAATTGTTCGTTTAGTAGTAACAGAAAGCCATGTTTCCTGCTTATCATTTCAAGGATTTTTTTAACCTGTACTTTACACCATAAATTTAAAATAGTTAATATTAACAATGATAATAAGGGTAATAATAACAAAATAACATAAAATAACCAACCATAATATCTGTAGGAAGTCAACCCTGAAAGACTGCAGAGATAAAAGAGTTTTCTTTTTTTTTTTTGTTTTTTTTTTTGTCTTTTTTTTTTTTTTTTTTTTTTTTAGCTGAGCCATCCTGCCGCCTGTTGGCAGCTCAGCGGCAGCTCAGCTCAGGCTGGGCATCAAACTGCTGTTGCTCCAAGCTCAGCTCACACTCTTGAGTGAACTCTTAATTAAACAACTGAGCCACTCGGCCAGCCCCTGAGATAAAGAGTTTTGAAGTAAAGAATTCTCCAGATTAATTGAGGTAAGGAGAGGTGGGACAGCATCTCAGGAAGAAATATGGAGGAGAGAGAAAGCATGGCCATTTCGGAGAACTAGAATTCACTTAGCATAACCACAGCTGTTTAGGGAGGTTGTTAGGTATTTTGTTTTGTTTCGTTTTGATGATGATAAAGAAAAAACTACATCAGGGAAGATTTGAGATTTGTTTGCCCTATAAAGGACTTTGGACTTCAGGATATACAGAGCCACTGAAGAGATTTACTTAATCACAAAATGCATAGTTATGTGAAAGAAAATAGTAGGCTTCTTATATTTTATGTTTTTCTTTGTTTTTTTGCTTTAAAATTCAAAACAACCTAAGTTAAAATTCTGACTCTTCTACTTACCAACTGTGGGAACTTAGGCAAGTCTATTCTCTCTCAACTTCTATCTCTTCCTTGTAAAATATAGAAAACATTGCCTGTCTTGAAGGATTAGGAGGAAGACTTGTTCTAATACTGTCTTTGAATTCAATAGAGTGAATTCTAAATAAAAAAGAATCTCAATAAAAATAGCTAATATTGGGCTGGCCGAGTGGCGCATTGGTTAAGAGCTGTTTTGGGGGGGAAGGGGCAAGATGGCGGCTGTGAGGAGGGCTCCATGAAATCTCCCCTGGAAATATCCACAATTTGAACTTCTAATACGCTTCAAAGAGACATCTATTCATCACACAGAGCGACTAAGAGTTCCACACAAGGATTGCTGGAAGGTGGGCAGGCCGGGCGAGTAGGGGAGGAAGGCGGCGAGGCGCGTGAGGTGCAGCCCGCACCCGCGGCTGCTGAGTCACGGTGAGTGTTGCCCCGGCTCGCTCCCTGCGGCCCGCGGCCCACCTAGAGTTCAGCCAGAGCGCGTTGGTTTGCGGTCTGAGGCAGAAGCTCAGGCCGGGCAAGTGCGGGAGGAGAGAGAGGAGACGACTGTGCAGAGGTACGAGCTGCACCCGCGGCTCGCCGGGTCCCCAGGAAGCAGGGTGCGGAGCCCCGCAGCGACAGGGCAAGATCAGTCCCTGCACCCTCCCGGTTCAGGGATCAGTCTCTGTGCCCACCGGGTCCCGCGGAGCGCAGAAGCCTGAAACCCGGGAGCAGGGGAAAACAGAGGACTCGGCCGCGGAGAAGCAGCGCGCGCTGGGCGGAGACGCAGGTCCCGGAGGGACGGAGCGGGGATCGGAGCCGCGTGGAAGGGTGCGCGCAGTCCCCTGAACCCCGGCGGCAGTCCCTCCAGGAGCGCAGCAGGAGAACGGCGCGGGCGCGCGCCGGCTCCAAGGCAGAAGCCTTAAACCCGAGAGCAGGGGAAACACAGGACTTGCCCGCGGAGACGCAGCGCGCCGGCCGGAGTCACAGATCCCGGAGAGACAGAGCGGGGATCGGAGCCACGCGGCACGGTGCGCGCAGTCCCCTAAATCCCGGCAGACCGTTTGGGAGAGCAGCAGGAGAGCCGAGCGGGCGCGCCGGCTCCGAGGCAGAAGCCTGGAACCCGGGAGAAGGGGAAAAAGAGGACTCGCTCGGACAAGCAGTGCGCCGGGTGGAGACGCAGGTCCCCGAGAGACGCGGAGCAGGGATCTTGGCCACACGGTAGGGTGCGCGCAATTCCCTAAATCCCGGCAGACCCTTTGGGAGAGCAGCAGGAACTCCGCTGGAGCATAAGAGGCAAAGGCCTTAGCTTGAAACAGTGTTGGAACTGTGGCTTTGTTTATTTTTATGTTTTTTATTTTTTTTCCCTTTTTCTACTCTTGAACAGAAAGCAAAAAAAAAAAACAACCCAATAACTCACCCACTCCCACAAACTTTGTCCCCCGCCAAGACAGTCTTGAACTGACTCCTGAAGGGAGCAATAGGGGCAGACTAGGAAGATATCCTTACCTGCAGGGGGTTGAGAATTTCCACCCAGTGAAGGCAGCAGAGTGAGACTACCCACCCCGCCCCCACCTTTAGGCAAGGCTTGGGAGGCAGGGCAGGTTCATCTGCTGAGGCACTAATTAACAGATTCTTAGCAGCAGGCTTTTGGTAGTGAGGAATTCTTTAATTCTCCACGGCTGTCAACCCAAAGGGTGCCCAGAGACACTCATTGAGCCTTTGGGGGTGCAGCCTGCCTTGGGACAGGCAAAAGCAAAAAGGCAGTGACTTTGTAAAAACCACCAATCACACGTCACAACCACACTCAAGTACAGCAAACCTGCAGTGCCAGGATCACGCTACGCATCAGGTGGCCTACTGTTCCCACAAGACGCACAGGAATTTTTGTACAGCAGACAAACTGAAGAGAGCTTGGTGGACTTTAGCCTAGTATTTTTGCACGGGTATTTTTGGTTTGTTTGGTTTTATTCTGTTTTGTTTTCCCTTTATTGGCTGCTTATCTTGGTTGTTTTTGGTTTTTATTTCTATTTCATTATAATCATATTGTAGTTTTTAATATAGGCATATATATATAGGTGTATATAAGTGAATATATGTCCATATATATGGGTGTGTAGACAAATATATATATATTTTTTTTTTTCCTTTTTTCTTTTTCTTTTTCTTTCTTTTCTTTTTCTTTTGTCCCCACCCTCACTTTCTCTCTTATTTTATTCATTCTTCTCACTGCTATACTTTTCCTCTTTTCCTTTTTTCTGCAAATTTTATTTTTTAAATTTTTCTTACTTTTTTTATTATTATTTTAGTTTATTTTTATTTTTTATTTTTTAGGTATAGCTAATCGGTTTCTCATGTTTATTCTATTTTTTATTTTAGGATATTGTATTTTATTTTGTTTCCTCTTCTGTTATTATTGAGTATGTGGTTTTTGTTTTGTTTCTGTTTGTTTTCTTCATTAGTATGATTGATATTTCTGTACAAGTTGACAGTAGTTTGATGGTTGGTTGTTTTTAATTGTGCAAGCATTTGGTTTCCTTTGGTGGCTGCGGAGGTTGTTCTTGTTGATCTGTTATGCTCTAAAATCACTCTGCAGCAGTGGGTCCAAACAAACAGACACAAGAATCATCATACCCGGAGGCCAACTTTAGATAAAACCAGAGCATTTCTGGGTTTGACATACAAGAGTCACACCCAAAAAGAAGTTACTACAGGTACTAAGACCCATAGGGTCCAAGTTTCATCAGAGGGGTCAATCCTCTCACAGCAGCTCATAAACTGCAGAAGCTGCTGATCCTCACAGCTAATCAATCTGGGAGTCAATCCCACCTACTGACAAACCAAAAGTAATCAAAACTAAAACTTCAACAAGTGAGGACGCACGACACAAGGAACACCTCAGATACAAGCACAGGAGAATAGGGAGACTGAGTAATTCAAATATAAAGGACACACACCATATAAGTTTACCCAGAAAAGACTGAGAAATCTGGGGGATCTATCTGTTATATTGAAGCAAACACAAAGAGTAAGCCAGAATGGGGAGACAAAGAAACATAACACAAATAAAAGAACAGAAGAAACTTCCTGAATCAGTGGAAATAGAGGAAATAGAGGTAACCAACCTATCGGAGACAGAGTTCAGAACACTGATTATTAGAATGTTCAAGGAAATTAATGAAAATATAAAGAAGGATAGAGAAATCATGAAAAGCAACCAGCTAGAACTTAAGAACACAATTACTGAATTAAATAACAAACTTGATGGAATCACTAGCAGACTGGATGAAGCAGAAAATCGAATCAGTGACTTAGAAGACAAAATAGCAGAGATCACCCATGCGGTACAACAAAAAGACAACAGAATGAAAAACATGGAAAATAGTTTAAGAGAGCTGGGGGACAACATGAGACGCAATAACCTAAGGGTCATTGGAGTACCAGAAGGAGAAGAGAGGGAGCAAGGGATTGAGAATATATTTGAAGTAATAATGTCTGAAAACTTCCCTAACCTGGCAAAGGACATTGAAATACAAGCCCAGGAAGTGCAGAGAGTTCCAAACAGGATGATTCCAAACAGGCCCACTCCAAGACACATTATAGTGAAAATGGCAAGGGTTAAGGACAAAGACAGAATCCTTAAAGCAGCAAGGGAAAGGCAGCAAGTTACTTACAAGGGTACCCCCATAAGATTATCAGCTGACTTTTCTACAGAAACTTTGCAGGCCAGAAGAGAGTGGCAGGAGGTTTTCAAAGTGATGAAAAATAAAGGCCTACAACCAAGATTGCTGTATCCAGCAAGGTTATCATTTAAAATCGAAGGCGAGATAAGGAGCTTTGCAGAAAAAAATAAGTTAAGGGAATTCATTACCACCAAGCCAGCTTTGCAGGAAATGCTAAAAGGGCTTCTTTAAGTAGAAGAGAAAAACAACCTATGAAAGACTACAAACACAAATAAGAAAATGGCAATAAATACACACCTATCAATAATCACATTAAATGTAAATGGATCAAATGCTCCAATAAAAAGACATAGGGTGGCTGAATGGATAAGAAAGCAAGACCCCAGTATATGCTGTATACAAGAGACTCACCTCAGATCCAAAGACTCATACAGGCTGAAAGTAAAGGGATGGAGTAAAATATTTCATGCAAATGGTACTGAGAAAAAGCTGGAGTAGCGATACTTATATCAGATAAAATGGACTTTAAATTGAAGAATATAACAAAGGACAAAGAAGGACACTTCATAGTAATGAAGGGATCGATCCAACAAGAGGACATAACTCTAGTAAACATCTATGCACCTAACATAGGAGCCCCTAAATATATAAAACAGATATTGTCAGACATAAAGACAGAGATCAACAGTAACACTATCATAGTAGGGGATTTCAACACCCCGCTGTCACTAATGGACAGATCCTCCAGACAGAAAATCAATGTGGAAACAGCGACCTTAAATGACACATTAGACCAGCTGGATTTAACAGACATTTTCAGAGCATTTCATCCCAAAGCTACAGAATATACGTTCTTTTCAGGTGCACATGGAACATTTTCTAAGATAGACCACATGTTAGGCCACAAAACAAGTCTCAATAAATTTAAGAAGATTGAAATCATTTCAACTGTATTCTCTGACCACAATGCTATGAAACTAGAAATCAATTATAAGAAGAAATCCGGGAAGCTGACAAATAAATGGAGGCTAAACAATATGCTATTAAATAGCGAGTGGGTCACAAATGAGATCAAGGAGGAAATCAAAAGATACCTCGAGACAAACGAAAATGAAAACACCACGACCCAAAATCTCTGGGATGCTGCGAAAGCAGTCCTAAGAGGGAAGTTTATAGCAGTGCAGGCCTACCTAAAGAAGGAAGAAAAATCTCAAATCAACAGGTTATCCTTACACCTAAGGGAACTGGAAAAAGAACAGCAAAAGAGGCCCAAGGGGAGTACAAGAAAGGAGATAATAAAGACCAGAGCAGAAATAAACAATATAGAGAACAGAAAAACAATTCAAAAGATCAATGAAACCAAGAGCTGGTTTCTTGAGAAGATAAACAAAATTGACAAACCTCTAGCCAGGCTCATCAAAAAAAAAAAAGAGAGAGGACTCAAATTAGCAAAATCAGGAATGAAAGAGGGGAAATGACTACAGACATCACAGAAATACAAAAAATTCTAAGAAATTACTATGAGCAACTATATGCCAACAAATTTGACAATCTGGATGAAATGGATAATTTTCTAGAAGCATACAACCTTCCAAAGCTAACGCAAGAAGAAACAGAAAATCTAAATACCCTGATTACTACCAAGGAAATTGAATCAGTAATTGACAAGCTCCCAAAAACAAAAGCCCTGGACCAGACGGCTTCACAAGTGAATTTTATCAAACATTCAAAAAGAACTATCACCTATTCTTCTCAAACTATTCCAAAAATCCAGAAGGAGGGAAGGCTCCCAAACTCTTTTTATGAAGCCTCTATCACCCTGATTCCAAAACCAGATAAAGACATCACAAAAAAGGAAAACTACAGGCCAATCTCCCTGATGAATATAGATGCAAAAATTCTCAATAAAATATTAGCAAACAGAATTCAGCAATATATTAAGAAGATCATACATCATGATCAAGTGGGATTCATCCCTAGTGCGCAAGGCTGGTTCAACATCCGTAAATCAATTAATGTGATACACCACATCAACAAAATGAAGGATAAAGATCACATGGTCATTTCAATAGATGCAGAAAAAGCATTTGACAAAATCCAACAGCCATTTATGTTAAAAACCCTTAGCAAAGTGGGAATACAGGGATCATATCTCAACATAATAAAAGCCATATATGATAAACCTACAGCTAACATCATACTCAATGGGGAAAAGCTAAAACCATTCCCCTTAAGATCAGGAACAAGACAAGGCTGTCCACTTTCTCCTCTTTTATTCAACATAGTGCTGGAAGTTCTAGCCACAGCAATCAGACAACAAAAAGAAATAAAAGGCATCCAAATTGTCAAGGAAGAAGTAAAATTGTCACTATATGCAGATGACATGATACTGTATATAGAGAACCCCAAAGACTCCATCAAAAAACTATTGGAACTGATAGACGAATTCAGTAAAGTAGCAGGATATAAAATCAATGTTCAGAAATCAGTGGCATTTGCATATACCAATAATAAACTAATGGAAAGCGAAATTAAGAAAACTGTCCCATTTACAATTGCGTCAAGAACTATAAAATACCTAGGAATAAATTTAACCAAAGAAGTGAAAGATCTGTACTCAGAAAATTATAAGACATTGAAGAAAGAAATCATAGAAGATACAAATAAATGGAAACACCTACCATGCTCATGGATAGGAAGAATTAATATAGTTAAAATGTCCATACTGCCTAAAGCAATATATAGATTCAATGCAATTCCTATCAAACTACCAAGGGCATTTTTCACAGAAATAGAAAATATAATCCTAAAGTTTATATGGAATCATAAAAGACCCAGAATAGCCTCGGCAATTCTGAGGAATAAAAACAAAGTTGGTGGGATCACGCTACCAGACATCAAAACCTACTACAAGGCCACAGTAATCAAGACAGTTTGGTATTGGCATAAAAACAGGCACATCGATCAGTGGAACAGAACAGAGAGCCCAGAAATAAATCCAAGCATTTACGGACAGTTAATCTATGACAAGGGAAGCAAGAATTTACACTGGAGTAAAGATAGTCTATTCAATAAATGGTGCTGGGAAAATTGGACTGCCACATGCAAAAAAATGAAACTGGATCATCTCCTTACGCCTTATACAAGAACAAATTCAAAATGGATTAAAGACTTAAATGTAAGACCTGAAACCATAAAAATCCTAAATGAAAATATAGGGAGTACATTTGCAGACATTACCCGGAGCAATATTTTTACTGATACATCCCTACGGGCAAGGGAAGTAAAAGAAAAAATGAACATATGGGATTATATCAGACTTAAAAGTTTTTTCACAACAAAGGAAACCATTAATAAAACAAAAAGGAAGCCTACTGAATGGGAGAATATATTTGCCAACGATATATCTGATAAGGGGTTAATATCCAAAATTTATAAAACACTCATGAAACTCAACACCAAAAAAACAAACAACCCAATTAAAAAATGGGCAGAAGATATGAAGAGACATTTCTCTAAAGAGGACATACAGATGGCCAACAGGCATATGAACAAAAGTTCAACCTCACTGGTCATTAGGGAAATGCAAATAAAAACCACCATGAGATACCACCTCACTCCAGTCAGAATGGCTATCATCAACAAATCAACAAACAACAAGTGCTGGCGGGGCTGTGGGGAAGAGGGGACCCTGCTGCACTGTTGGTGGGACTGCAGATTGGTGCAGCCACTATGGAAGTCAGTATGGAGGTATCTCAAAGAACTGGAAATAGAGCTACCTTTTGACCCAGCAATTCCACTCCTAGGTATTTATCCTGAAAAAACCAAGACACTTATTCAAAAAAGTTATGCACCCCGATGTTCATAGCAGCACAATTTACAATAGCTAAGACTTGGAAACAACCAAAATGCCCGTCAGTAGATGACTGGATTAAGAAACTGTGGTATATTTATACAATGGAGTATTACTCCGCTATAAAGAAGAATGAAATCGTGCCATTTGCAATGATATGGATGGACCTAGAGACTATAATGTTGAGTGAAATAAGTCAGTCAGAGAAGGACAAATACCATATGATCTCACTTATATGTGGAATATAAAAACTGTATGAATGAGCAAAGTAAACAGAAACTGTCTCATAGATATAGAGGAAAAATCAGGGTTGCTAATTTGGAGAGGAATGGGAATGAGGGAGAAGGGGAAGGGATTAGACAGCAAAAATAGGCAACTACAATATTGCTACTGGGATAGGAAAAACAGTTTGGGGAATATAATTAATAATGTTGTAAATATTCTGTGGAATGTCAGATGATCATAGGTCTTGTTAGGGAGACCATTTCATGGATGGAGTAGAGGTTTGATCACTGCACTGTATTACTAAAGTGGAGGTGGTATACCTACTGTAATTGAATATATATGGATAGTCACGGGATGTGGATTATACTGTGGAAGAGAGTCATAGGAAGAGTAATAGATATATATGATATGGGGGGTGTGGGGTGGTGTATTGGGGGTAGGGGGTTTGTCACTTTGAGGGGTAAAATGTATAACTATTGCACTGTGTTGTACACCTGAAACTATTGGGGGTGGGGGGGTTGTCACTTTGAGGGGTAAAATGTCTAACTATTGCACTGTGTTGTACACCTGAAACTAATTAAAAATAAAATAAAATTAAAAAAAAAAAAAAAAAAAAAAAAAAAATAGCTGTTTTGGGGATGCCAGTGGCCCCGGTTCGGATCCTACATATGAGGGCCAGTGACACTGCCCTCTACAGCTAACAACAGCTCCACCTGGAGCTGGGCTGTGCGAGCCCCTATGACGGTGTAGGCTGCAGCCCCTGCTGCAGTGGGCTGCCATAGCTACAGTGAGTGGCCGGCAGCCAGCGTGAGCTGCCAATAGCCGCGGTGAGCGGCCGTCCAGAGGCCAGCGACCCATCTGCCTCATCTAGGAAGAACAACAACAACAACAAAAAGAACTCAACTTGTCTGTTCCCCTTCCCAGAATCCCCAACGCTGTTCCCCTCCCCCAATTCCCCAATTTTAAAAAAAAGCTAATATTTGTTAAATGCTGACTATGTGTATCTACATAGATTATGTTATTAATATCCCTAGCAACCTTGCAATGTTTTTATTAGTTTACAGGTGAGGAGACTGCAGTTGGAATGTTTTATTAACTCATCCAAAGCCATAATAGAGCCAGAGCCAGTAAGTAGCTGGTGGAGCTAAGATTTGCACTCAGGAATTTCACTCCTAACACTATGCTCTACCACCTCTATTTGTTGATTAGAATGTGGCAGTCACGTGTCAGAGGGATTAGATGGGAGACAGGGCATCCTTTCATAGATGATTGAAAGTATTAAGTTAAGAAGTAATGATTCTCTTTTTTTTGTTTGTTTGTTTTTGTTTGTTTCTTTTAGAGGGCAGTGTCACTGGCCCTCATATGTGGGATCCGAACTGGGGCCGCTGGCATCCCAAGCCAACTCTTAACCACCCGGCCACTCGGCTGGCCCAATGATTATCTTAACAAAAGCAATAACAGTAGGAACTGATTTGGCACTCGCTATTTTCCGGCATCATTTTTATCTATAAAACATCTGGAGGCTGAGGGATGAGAAGGTTATCCATGTATCAAATTACCGACTAAAAGTAGTTAGTTTACTGTGGCATCTGAAAGATTTAAAGAGCCTATGGTCCCATCTATATTAAAAGGGAGAAAGAGGCCCCTGTAAAATCATTCATAAAGATCAGAGAAGCCTGAAAGAAACTGAGCATACCATCCCATCCCTGGGTGAATATAAATGGGTATTTATATAACAAGTTTGCCCTTCAGCCTATTTGAGAAGAGTGAACAGGGCATTGGTGAGACACAGCAGGGCAGAATGAAGGATGTGGGCAAGAGCTAGCAGCCTCATAATTGGCTTGAAAATATGCATGCATTCTGCATTACTAAATTGAACAATGAAGATGGGCACAATACAGATGCCTCAATGATATCTCACCCTATGGAACCCAGCACTGACATCAGAAATGAGGATGGAAGAAGCCTATGGGAACTGTGTGTGGAACAAGTCAAGTCAGAGTAAATCTCCGACCTAAGATAACTAAAGAATGTACTCAATTGCCAGGCTCTAAAGATTTCAAAATGTTCCCCACTAGAAAGCCACCTTTGGATGCTTGACACACAGAGGACAATGAAGTCATTACTGTTCACCAAAAGAGGAGCAACAACCCAAAAAAGATGTTAGATAGGCAACCAGGTATATAATATAACCTCTAAATTCTCTCCTGTTCTTAGATGATTGAGACAGAAAAGGAGAGGGAGAAAGGAAAAATGAAACAGCAGATTCCATCCCAGCCACAGGCATACACATGTGGGCACACACACACAACAGTGGACTGAGAAAAAGAATGTGTGTGCATATGACTGAAATTTTAACTTTTTGTTTTGTTTTAAATAACTGAAATTGCTATGGAAGCCTTTCTTTTGACTGGTCAGTGACAAGAAGTAGAGACTTGGTGTATTACCCAAAGAAATATCAGCAAAAAAATTATAATGATGATTTCGTGTTTTCACACAACCAAATTAAGAGCATTTAAAAACTGGGTTGTGTCTTCAAGAACATACTGTTTTCAGAGGTTTTTGGAAACGTTATAGAAAGATTTTTTTTAATTTTTTTTTAAAGCAATTTCTTTCTTTTCATAGGAGAAAGTTAAAAGTGAAAGTGAAAGACTCCATGAATCTGCTTTTGGAAATTCCAAGAACATTTAGGTTCTCTCTTTAATTTTCCTTTTATTTTTATTTTTTATTTTTTTTAGGGCAGTATCACTGGCCCTCACATGTGGGACCGAACCAGGGCCGCTGGATTCCGAAGCCAGCGCTTAACCACGGCGCCACTCGGCCGGCCCAATTTTCCTTTTATTTTTGACTATGAAGGTAGGTGACATGTATTCTAGGGGTACAATTTCTGTAAGTTGGCTTTTCATTTTCTATAGCTTTTGGCATACTTTCGGCTGCTAGCTTCCTCCTGAGTGCCTAGTTTAGCACAGAGTAGTTATTTTTCCATCTGTTCTTATACCTTTTTTCACTTTAGCATATTCAGCATTGCATTGTGGGTAAAATACTGGTCCTTCTAGCATACACAAGATCTTAAGAAAACAGATTAGCTTTGTACCTAGCAATTTAAAAAATATATATTCTTAGTTCTTAGGAATTAAAACCACATACATAAACAGCAAGAGATCAAAGCTGTACAGGTAAAAAATTATATGAGAAAAGCTTTTGTTATTTATGGACTCTGAACTCAAAACAAATATTTAGCCATCAATGAAATACTTAATTTCATACTAATTCTCTCCTCTTTAATTGACAATTGAAGACTTTAGTAGTGGATACGCCAAAAATATCCATTAATGATTATGATTTTCAGAGAATTGACATAATTCTCTGCTGATTAAATTGACATGTTTTAAACCCCAATCCAACTACAGAATTTCACTGATCTTTATTTACTTAAAAAGCTTTTCCTACCTACTCACAAGTTATTTTTCCAAGTTCTGTTTTGTATCAGAATTGGCATAGTATATCACTTAATGTGCCAGCTGCTAATTAACTGAACAAGTAAAATTTGAGTTTTCAGTGATTACATGGCCTAACTTTATTCAAGTTGTATTTGCTATTTTATCTATAATTTTTTTTTTTTAAATTTAAAATACAGCTGGCAGTGGGAGATTCTGGAACAGAATCCTTGACCTTGAAAGAGCTGTACTTCATTATGCGGTTAATAGCCAGCCACCCAGGACCTTCAAAACCTGTAATTCTTAAGTTTAGGAATTTGGCAAATTATGAAAAAAATATTACTTAGCAGTGCTCAAGCCAGGAGAATGAGCAGAGTATTCAGAGATGTACATTCTCTGGAGCATTTCACTACAGCCTTCCTTTTTGAATTATTCTCACTACTTCAATGTGATTATTGACTGAATTATGCTATTCTGTCAAAGGGCAATTTCCTCTGCAGTCCTGTGGGAAAGAAGACCTAATATTCAGTTAATTACATTTGTCCTATTAAGCCTGAAAAATCTCATTGACTCTCCAAGTTCTCAATTTCTATGGCTCATAGGTGAGTTTATTGATGTATCTTACCACACTCTGCAATCCCCACAGCAGTGCACACTGTCATTCAATTGTGCCTAATTTGAAATGAGTCTGAAGTTTGGCTCTGTAGAATTGCAGGGGTCAGAAATTATAAACATGTTCCAGCCTCTCTGCCAGTCTATGTTTTCGCTTGGAACCTGTGTCTCTAAAGACGTCAGTCATGTGAATTTGCTTCCCTTAAAAGTAATAAGTGTTTCCTATGCCTTAAGGGTTTATACATTGCTCACACATATATTGTTATTCTGCCCTGAAAGTACCATTGATATTCTAAATTTACAGATGAAAAAGTAGAGGCCCAGAGAGTCGAAGTATTTAACTGAGGTCACTCAATTTACAAATGTCCTGACACAGTAATGTATATGCATTATTTCATCATTTCCCATTTTTCCCTAGTGGTACTTTGAGAGTACAAATTCCAAAGCCAGAGTGCCAATGTGTGACTCTTAGCTCTGGCCACTTACCAGCTGAGTAGCCTTCTCTGAGTTGCTTGCTCTCTTTGTGCCTTAGTGTGCTAATCTGTGATGTGAGAGTAACAATAAAATGCCTACCAGATAGAGTGCTGTGAGGTTAAAAGGAACAAGATATTGAATTCAAAGCACTTGAAACATTCCTGGCACATCCTTGCTCTACATAGAGTTAGCTTTGATCACTATCAAAATGAATTCCATGCCAATGCTACACTAGAATCATACTGGTGGATATACAATAGCTGCATAGCAGGGATGTCTCTGGCTTGCTTTCTAGTATGATGACTCCATAGCATAGCTGGCCCTTCTTGAAGAGTGGGAATTTTGCAGGTAAAACAACTCAAAACATTTCTTTTTCTGTTGTGAGATATACAATCTAATTTAATGGCATCCAATACATTACAGTGGTTTTCCTACTCTAGTTGTGAAAATCAGAAATTTTTTTTAGATAATTAGCACAGCTAATTAATTATGTCATAAGGCATGCTTCGAAGAGCACTTATAAATAATTAACTTGCAAAGCAGTGATTGTTATACTTTCAGATGATGGTCAAAGCTCTAATAGCAAAGGAGTTTTAGAAAATCATGTGTTTCTGTTGATGTATGTCACTTGTTTATGATATGAAAGAGCAGAGGTTCATTTAGATGTGAATCAAAATGACTGTAGTTTCAGAGAGTGATAAAAATAATAAATTGTTACTCTTGTCAATGGTGTCTTGTTCTCCTTTTTGATTTATAAGGATGAATTTCCTAGTCAGTAATGTTCTAGCATTGTGTGGCCTTGGCCCAAGGAAGGAGGTCCAGGGTCAAGGTAAAAGCATGTCTATTCACTCAACGCCACACAGGACTAATTATCATTCCATGTGTGCTTTATATTGGGGTTTACCATAACCTGAATATCAGTTCTGGTGCATGGAATACATTTGAACTGTGGGAAGTTAATCAATTTCACTAAACCTCAGTTTACTTGCTTACTAAATAGAAACAGTAATATTCATGTCAGAGGACTTCTGTGAGGATCAAAGATGAGATGACTATACGAGTATAAAGGGCTGGACACAGTACCTGGCACAAAAGAAGGGAAGTATTTCAGCATACTTAGCTATTATTATATTATTTTTAACATTATTTTTACTTCATTGGTGTCTGGCACATTAATGTTAGTAAACATTATTTTAAAATCAATCACATTTTAATTTTTCAGTCAATGTTATACTTCTATGAAGCTGGAAATTGCAAAATGTTTTGCAAGGCTTATAAGGAAAAGAAACAGATTCTGCTGCTCTCTAACTCCAATTTTCTCTTCCTCTGAGGCAATTAATTCCAAAAAGTTTAGCTATTTCTCCTGGCCTTTATGCTTTTGCATGAAGTACTTTTACTATACTTCTTGATTTCTCAGTCTGTGTGATTAGTTTACTTATACAATTTAGCGTTATGGGCAAACCCCAGTTTTTCTCCCTCTTTCATAGTGCTCTGTTAGGTGAATAGACAGTGCCTACATTATATCTTAGCTTCGCCACGGAGAACACTATGATTGCATTTAAATTAAATGTATGGAAGCATCTTTTTCAGGTATCTCTGGCTCTTTCTCCACTTAGAGTGGTTGTTGCTCTTGATATGCACCCCTCATCCTGTGTAACTCTCTTCATCATCATTCTATAGAAATTCCTTCACCTGTCTTCTGTGGTGGAAAATCTCATTCCAACACTCCCACTTCTTTTCCCTTGGTTCAACCCTCCTCAGAGAGAAGTTGATGATCCGTTTGTATCTTCCTGAGAAAGAGTATTTGAGAAATAAAAGCATTGGGAGTTTATACAAATGAAAATGTCTATTAATTGTTGGCCTGGGTTTGAAATGATTTGAATTGTAGCACAGTCCCATTGTCTTTGAGGTTACAGTGTTATTGAGAAATCCAATGCCATCTGATAACCAAAGTGACCAGTAACCTGTCCACCAAGGATATAGAGGAAAGCTTAGACCTTGGTGGGTCTTCTATCATTCATTTGACTGAATGTATTTTAGGTTATGAAAATCTATACTTTCATGATATTCAATCATGGAATTTTTTTTTTTTTGCATAATTTCTTCAAGTCTATTTTCTCTTTCTAAACTTCTAAATGTCTATTATTTCGATATTAGGTTTTCGGTACTAATCCTCTAAATTTCTTAATTTCAGTTTCCATTTTTATAGTTATTTTAAACTTCTGGGAGATATCATCACTGTTACCATTATCATTAAATTTTTGTACTGATTTTTTAAAAAAAACTTTCTCCTGTTATGTGTGTCCAAGATCTTTTTAGATTTCTGAATGTTTGAGTGTATATTTTGTGTTTTGCTTTTAATTCTCCTTTTCTTCTTTCATGATTGTAATAATCTCTCTTATTTCTCTGAAGACTCTACTGAGAACATTTTTCTGTTTAATTCACTTCTTTCTTTATTATCTCTCTTTCATCTGATAGCTTTTCTTTTCTTTCTTTCTTTTTTTTTTTTTCTTTTTGGTTTATCCAGGTCACTTTGGCATATTAGTAGTTATATTGTTTTATTTTAGTTAGTTTTTTTTTCTTTTTCTTTTTATGATCTGTTTTGTTTTATTTTCCCTTTGTCCAATATCTGTTGATTCATGGCTGTCATCTCATATTAAAGAGTTAGGAAATAAAGTGCTAACTGGGGTCTCTATGTGCATTTGTAGAGATTGTTAACTGGTATACTTCGATTTAGAGGAAGTACATGATGATTTTATTTCTAGCTGCCCAGCAAACTTCACTATATGTAAGGATTTTATTTGGAGCTGGGAGCTTCACCACAAAGAGGGCATTCAACCACCTGTCTGGAAGTATTCTTACAGTTGGGAAAGTAATGGAGGGAGGGCTCATTATTCAATATAGAGATATCTATTATTAACTTGATTTTATTTCTATGGTTCCTCCCTCAAATATGTCTAGTGTCTCCAAAGTAAAATATTGTTACTTCAAGGTTGCCAGTGAGTAAAACCTAGTGTTTGCAATAGTCGGATGTGGTGAGGTGGGGTCAGGGAGCCATCTAGGAGATTGGGGAAGGTTGAGGGCATCCAACATTTCTTTCTCAAATAGGTGAAAAGACTCCTGTTTCTAGTCCCATCTGCACCACCGACTTCTCAGTAAGTGGAACACCCATTTCCCACACTGTTCTGAAATTAACTGACACAAATCATCCTACTTCTGGGCCTCTCCTCTGCTAGTTCATGGGATCTCTTTGTAGAAACTCAGTTGCCACTGATCTATCTGTGTTGCAGCTTTCAAGGTGTTGTGTTGCTGTCTTCCTTTTTATTATCTTTGTCCTTGTGCCTTTATGTTTTTATTTATCTTCTTATAGTAATTTTAATGAGTCAGGAGGAGTAAGCATGCAAAGTCAGTAACAAAACCTGACAAATATTTTTCCAGTATAAGAGAAAAAGAAGCAATTAGGGAAATTAAAAGATATAAATGCCACCTTTATCAGACTGTGGTACCCAAAACCTGTTGTTAGATGCTTTTTACACTTCATTCCACAGAGTGAAAAAATTCCATTTCTGTAAAATCCTAATCAATGAAGTACAGGCTAGAACAGCTGCCAAGAGGAAATGACCATTAAATAAAATATTGGTTTGGTCGTCAAATAGTGACATACATTCTAATGAATATTTCCCCCAAATGCATAAATTGGAATGTTCTTCATGTAATAAGGATTATGTTTTCTGAACTAATCATCTAAATGTATTATTATTTGTTTTTCCACCAGCACTTGTCTGTTGGCACTTTCATTAACTCACTTATCAGCTGGAATGCCACACAAAGAGGCATATGCCTAGAAAGTAATGCTTCCGTCTCAGGTCCCTGAAAAAGTCTCATATTTCTGATAATGAAAATGAGGCATAATAGCATTTTTTGATAGCTTGTAAAGATTAACTGAGATAATATGTGCTAACACACAAAGCGTTGTTCAAACATAACACCTCCATCTTATTGTGAAACGGCCCAGCTTGGCTGTCCGTCCCTTGTCCGCCTCAATTTCTTGTTCTTCGGGAACGTGTGGAAAGCAGGCACTTCCCTCACACCACGGTCTCCCTGCTTGGCTTCAGTATAAAAATCTCACTCTGTGTATCTTGTCATGGTATTGAACTAACTAGCAAGGCGGCAAGAGAAAGTGACAATTTCATATGAAACCCAATGTGTGGAGATAAAGTGCCTGTCAGAATCCCATTCCCTCAGGGAAGAGCAAAGCCTGCACATCAGAAAATGAGCAGTGTGACATGCTGCACTCTGCTGTGAACTGGAAGGCGACGGGGCCAGTTCCTGCCCCCAGGTGTTCAGACACGAGGCTGGAGGCCAAACATGGAGGTCAGGCAGGAAGTGGTAATCCATCAGGGCCAAACCAGCACCCTGTCGCACGTGGTTATGATAATTAAATGAATCTGTCTTAATATTTTTTATGGATAAAATAGGAAGGTAATTATTTATCCAAATTTTGGACTACAGTGTATTACTCAGCCTAGAAATAGATCTTAACGTCTCACATGGAATGAATTAGATTCAAAAGTGATTTGAAAAATGAAACCTTTTAATCGTAGCAGCTAATTATCTCGCGTTTTCTTTTCTGCCCTCCTGGATTTCTCTCACAACGCCCCCACGCTCTCCTTCCTCTGGCTTTCCCTTGCTCTCTGCCTCCCACCTCACCCCCTCAAATCTGGCTTTCCAGGCATCTTTTGGGAGCACAGAACAGCCATGTGTGACAGCTCTCAACTACTTTAATTCAGACTTTTACCCTTTCATGTTTTAGATTAAAGCTCAGGCACTGACACCAGTACGAGGTAAAAGGTCTGCCATATCCTATGTGGCTTCTTTGACCCAAGATATAATTAAATTATACCACGAATTGGACAGTGGAATGGCTTGATGAGAAACCAGTGTTTTATTGTTTTCCTTCAGTTACATTTTTCCCCTTTTATAGAGGGAGTAAACTGCTGGATCCAGAATCTTCTAATTGCATCTACAACTCTTCTTATGAACGCATGTTTTATTTAGTCACCTCCCTCCACCACACACACACACACACACACACACACACACACACACACACAATGAGCCAGGCTCTGTGCTAGGCCCCTGCAAATATCAGTATCAATAAGACATTGTTTTTGACTTCAAAGATCTTACCATTAGAGCCAGGTTTAAATGAAAGAATATGTGGAGTATGATCAGTACTCCACTAAGAGTCAGTATAGAGTTCTATGTTTGCAAATAGAAAAACAGGTTTTGATCGCTGGGTTCAGGAGGAGTTCACAAAGGAATTCAGTCCTGGTTTAAATCTTTATATGAAAGTAAAAGTTCACTAGGTAGGTGGACACAGGGAAAAGCATGAAAACAGTCAAGTTTGTAGATACGAAAGAGCTTTGATCATTAAAAATAAACCACATTTAAAGCATTTCTGGAAAACACATGTTACTCTCTACACACGATTGGGGATTAGAGTTGAGCTAAAAGTAGACCTTTTAGTCAGGTAAAGTCTTTTTAATGCCAAAGGAATTAATTTAGACTTTATTCTGTGGGCTCTGAAGGACATGAGATGGATATTTTTGCAAGAGAGTGTCATGTTTAATTGTATGTAGGAAGACCACTCTGACTACAAACTGGTCAATGGTTTGGGAGACATGGGGAAAACTAGAGGCAGGGACCCTAGTTCGATACCTATGGCAGTAAGTCAGCCAAGAGATAATCAGGGACTCATGTGAGGTTCTCACAAGGGAGACCAAATGGAGGGAACTTTTCAGAATGATATGAAAGTGTAGAACAAACATAAACATTGGAACAAGAGAGAGGGAGGAGTGAAGGATTGCTTTTAGATTTCTGGCTGAGATTAGAAGCAGAACAAGAACAAAAAATGTTGGGGACATCAGTTTTCAATTTTGGACAGGTTTTGTTCATCATTATTCCATTCTTCTTTACCCATTTCCATCCTTTTCCAAATACTAAAGAGACTAAAGTATGGCATTTTAAATCCTATCTCTACCTGTGTGGAGCTGTTATTTTGAGCAACCTGCTTAGTATCTCAATGCTTCAAATTATGCACCTATAAAATAAAATCAATCCTTACAGGTTTACTGACAGCTTATTAGCAAGGTCTGGCACAGTAAGAACTAAAAATGTTTACTGTTGTGTTTGTGTTGGTATTATTATCATTATCATCACTAAGCTTGTCTAGACCCTGCAGAAAGAAAATAGAACTGATACAACATACCATTCTAATGTCTCAACTGCCATGTATTTTCACTCTCCACATCATAGCTCCAAGATTAACCTCTATAAACTGGAATTGTACCTCTACAAAATAAATTTATACTATCCTATTGGCTCTATTTTGTCAAACTTCATTCATTTACATAAATTTCTCCTTGCTTTGGATCCTAAAATAAATAAATTTTCACCTACTTCTCTCTTCCCAAATCCTTGTCTTTATAAATTCTATCTTATAAGGTCAAAATAAAATGATATTTCTCTCAAAAGTCCATTCTGGGTTATCTACTCAAATATTTGCATGGTTTTAGGATCAATATTTACTTTTTTTGTCTTTTAAGGCATTTATATGTCCATTTTATATTGCTACGCATCATGTACAGATGTGAACATATAAATGTACATATATTATCTACCTCTTAGTTTCTCAAGAGCAGATCTTATGCCTTAGAATGTTTTTTTTTAATCTTTTAAGGTACTGAGCATAATGCCTTCTTCATAATAAGAATTTAACAAATATGTATTGAAAAAATAAATTCATTATTTAATACAAGGGTTAACCAGTAAATTCTAACCAGCATAAGCATACATTATTAGATTTTATGCCAGTTTGACCTAAGTTTTTAAAATAAAGGAATTACAAAGGCCAGCCGAGTGGCTCTGTTGGTTAAGAGCTTGCTGAAGAGGGTGAGCTGAGCTCTGAGCAACAGCAGTTGAATGCCCAGCCCACGCTGAGCTGCCAACAGGTGGCAGGATGGCTCAGCTAAAAATAAATAAATACATAAATAAATAAAATAAAGGAATTTCAAGGGTCAGAATCCAAATGAAGTTCTCATGCCTTCCCATCCTGTTTTATTTTGGTTTCTTTTGTTTGTTTGTTTCTTTTGTTTTTCCTAGTTTGTTTCAGATGCTGGAGAAAAGAGGAGGGTTATCTTCAGGATCATGCATTTTTGCTTCTGATTTTAATCCTCAAGCACAAGATATTCTAATCAATTAACACAAACCATTTAAAAGAAATGGAAAGGTATTCTGTGTTCATGGATTGGAAGAATCAACATAGTTCAAATGGCCATATTATCCAAAGCAATATATAAATTTAATACAATTCCAATCAAAATACCAATGACATTTATTTAAAGAAATAGAATAACAACAAAAAACACATCAGATTTGTATGGAATCACGAAAGACCCCGAATAGCCAAAGCAATTCTGACTAAAAAGAACAAGGCTGGAGGTATCACACTCCCTGACTTTAATTTATACTACAAGGGGATAATAATCAAAACAGCATGGTATTGGCAGAAAAACAGACACACAGGCCAATGGAATAGAACTGAGAGCCCAGAAATAAACCCACATATACATGGGCAGATAATTTTCAAAACACAGCCAAAAACATGCAATGTAGAAAATAAAGTCTCTTCAATAATTGGTGCTGGGAAAACTGGAAAGCCACACACAAAAGAATGAAACTAGACTGCTACCTGTCACCATACACCAAAATTAACTCAAAATGTATCAAAGACTTGAATATAAGGCCTAAAACAATAAACTGCCTAGAAGAAAACATAGGTACTAAACTTATGGACCTTGGGTTCAGAAAGGATTTTATAAATTTGACCTCAAAGGCAAGGGAAGTAAAAGCAAAAATAAGTAAATGGGACTATATAAAACTAAAAAACTTCTGCACAGCAAAGAAACCATCAACCAAACAAACAGGAAAACAACAGAATGGGAGAAGATATTTGCAAACAACATCTTTGATAAGAGGCTAATATCCAAAATATATAAGGAACTCATACAACTCAACAACAATAGTAACAACAATAATCCAATTACAAAGTGGGCAGAGAAACTGAACCGGTACTTCTCCCAAGAAGACATATAAATAGCCAACAGATATATGAAAAGATGCTCAACTTCACTAGCTATTAGAAAAATGCAAGTTAAAACTACAATGAGATATCACCTCACACCTGTTAGAATGGCTATCATCAAGAAGACAAGAAATAACAAGTGTTGCAGAGGATGTAGAGAAAAAGGAACCCTCATGCACTGTTGGCAGGAATGTAAATTGGTAGAGCCACTGTGGAAAATGGTATGGAGTTTCCTCAAAAAAATTAAGAATACAATTACCATATGATCCAGTAATTCTTCTTCTGTGTATCTACCCCAAAAATCTGAAAATATTTATCCATGAAGATATATGTACCCCTATGTTCACTTCAGCATCATTCACAGTGGCCAAGACATGGAAACAGCCAAAGTGCCGTTTGACAGATGATTGGATAAAGAAGATGTGGCACATATACAATGGAATATTACTCAGCCACAAGAGAAGAAGAAATACTGCCACGTGCGAAAATATAGATGGATCTTGAGATTATCATGCTAAGTGAAATAAGTCAGGCAGAAAAAGTCAACAACAATATGATTTCACACATATTTAGGATATAAAGCTGAAAGCAACAAAGGAACAAGAAAAACAAAGAAATGAAAACTGATAGACACGGACAACAGTTTAGTGGTTAACAGGGTAAAGAGGGATGGGGGTGGTAGAAGAGGGTAAAGGGGCTCAAATATATGGTGATGGAAGGAGAATGGACTCGGTGTGGTGAACACACAATGAAATATATAGTTGATGTATTACAGAATCATACATTTGAAACCTATATAATTTCACTAATCAATGTCACCCCAATAAATTTAATTAAAAAAAGATTAATCTAAAACAAAGTAAGAAGACAAAAAGATTAGAAATAAAGAAAGAAAAAAAACAAGAAAATATGTCAGAATAGGGATAAGAAAATAATAAGCAATTACGAAGATTAAAGAAACAAATGCAATGCCAGAAATAGTTCCAAAATTATTTATGTTCAAAACTGTAAACACAATGATAACATCATATTTATTGTGTTTACTCATGAACAGCTGCTCATATATTATAAATAAGGTATTCAATGATACTCAGGGTCCTTGTTCTTATTAACCTTGATTTATAGAAATATTTTATCATTTTATGTAATCCATTAGTAAGCATAATTAATTCTAATTCATAAAACTAGGCCAGGAAGCAATTGACTCAATCAGATGGTAGGATTCCCCTATGCTATTTTTTAATAAGAAGATTTTGAGCTTTTCTGTAGTTCTGAATTTCATAGATCTCTTGTATGATAAATGTCTGCTTACCTTATAAAGGTAATATTCTGTGAGACTCAATTCTTGTGACAAATGCAGCTCCTCCACTGCTTAAACTAAAGTCTTTACTGGGTTGCACCAAAATAACATCAAATTTTTCTTTCACATGATTTTCATGGATAGAATTGGTAGATAAATTTCTACAACACTGTGTCTGACATGTTCCTTTTACATCTCCTCTATTATTATTATTATTATTATTATTATCATCATCATCATCATCATCATCATTATTATTTTGGTTTCAGGGTAACTAATTCCACTCTGCAAATATCTACTATGAAATAAAGTACTTAAGTTTCACTGCAAATATTAGTCATTTTTTAATTTGCAAGCCACAAGTCTCAAGGGTATTAACTACCGTGAATAAGAAGGATGGGGTGGGGAAAGCAGGGGACGAGGAAGAGAAGAAGAAGAGGAGAAGGGGAAGAAGTATCATTCCAAGGTTGGGGAAGTCATTGAATATGTCAGAAGCAAAATCGAAGAGGGAAGGAATGGGAAGGAAATCAGGGAACATCTGGGAAATGATTCTAATGGCATTCTTCACTTGGGTCTTGGAAAACTTAAGACAAAGTGAATTAGTGGATGGAATAATATTGTAAGTGGCATCACTTTTCTACCTGCATTTTTTTTTTTGAGGGTAGTGTCACTGGCCCTCATATGTGGGACCCAAACCGGGGCTGCTGGCTTCCCAAGCCATTTACTTGCTTTTATAAACTGGTGGCCATGACTACTCATGGCTATACTTCAAGGTGATGATGATGATGATGATGATGATGATGATGATGATGATGATAATGATAAAAGCAAAATAAAATTATTTGAGAAATATCTCTTTTCCTTTCTCCAATGGAAAAATTTTAAAGGCAAGTTTCTCATCTGAAAGGGGCTTACAATACTAGTTAAGGTCTAAAGATCCTACAGGAAATATATCAATAGGAGAATCATTCAGACAGGGAGACTTCTAGAAGCATCTGCACATAAACTCTGGGTACCATGCAGGTTAAGTAGAGAATTCTAACCAATTTAAAACTAGCTAATGCCTAGTCCTGAGCAGAAGCACCAGCCAAACAAAAGAGAAAACAAACATTTTCTGCTTCTGCTCTTCATATCAACTCCATTTCCAGAATTCTCCATAATGGTCAGTAGCCATACTTTACATCACAAAAAACTTAAAGTATGACATCTATTTTTATCTCATTCCTCACCAGAATATGATGCAACCAAGTTTTGATATATTTCCCTTCATTCAAAAATACCTGATTATCTACTATTTGACTATAAAAGCTCATGAAATAAGAGCTTTTGTACCAGTGAATAATAGCTCTGTGCCTTTTATGTATGTTTTTTAATCCCTCCTCTCTTCTACAAACAAATGACTAAAATAGGCCAGTTGTCAGAAAACCATAGCACTTGGACCAAATCCCACCTGCTGCCTGTTTTTGTGTGTTCAGCACAAAAGAATGCTTTTACAGTGTTAATAATTGAAACAAAAAGAAAAAAAAAACTAAAACAATGTTATGTGACAAATGAAAATTATATAAAATTAAATTTTCATTTCCATAAATAAAAGTGTTATTGGAGCACAGGCATATTTATTTACATTTTGAGCAACAGAGGTAGAGCTGAGTAGTTGCAACAGGCCATATGACCCACAAAGCCTAAAATATGTACTATCTGACCCTTTACAGAAAATAATTTTGCTGACCCTTGTACAAGCCCTTCATATACAGGTCTATAGTACTGAATACCCTTATCACTGATTTCCCTGCTCCCTAATATTTTTCTCCTCCAATCCATCTTCTACAGAGCCAGCAGAGTGATCTATCTAAAATGAAAATCTAGCCTTGTCATTCCCTTAGTTAAAACCCTTCATTGACTCACCACAAACTATAGGGCAATCTAAGCTTTGTACATAGATAGGCGCATGAACCATTCATGAATCAGTTGATTTCCTGCCCTCCATACCACTCCCATAGCTACACTATGGGCAGTGAGAAATTATTGCTTAGGGATAAAGAGTAGCCACAATTGTTCTCTGAAATTACCCATTCTAGTGTAAAAAGAGTGAAGAAAGGGAGAGACAGTATAACCTATAGAGTAAGGGACCACAGCTGAAGAAGGCCCTCAGCATCACAGGCAAGACCCCCGGATTCTCTGAGCAGCATAGCAGAGTGTAGCCAAGCCAGTGGTTAAGTTTACTGATGCGCGCGCCACATCTAACAACATCCAGCAAACAATGGTACTCCATTTGCTGAAACTATGTTTTTCCTGGCACTACGCTAGGTATTGAGAATCACCTAGAGAACTGGGTAGTCACAGATAAATAAACGAGAATGTTCATCAGCCTGGGAGAAATCCAGTGGTGATATAAGCTCAGGGTCCCACAGAAATGCAAAGAAGGGGACCCGATTCAAGGTGTGGAGTGCCAAGGGAGACTTCCTGGAAGAAATGACCACAAAGCAAGCAAGTAGGAGTTAATCAAGTAAGAAATGGTGTCCCAAGCTGAAGAAACTATTTTTGCAAAGGCTTGGTAGTGGAAGGACTTGGAGGAACTAAATATCTGTAGATGGAAATATTAAAACATACTATGTAAAGTAAGAGTAGGCTTTATCTGCTATACCCGAGTTCCTTTTCTTGAGATTTTCTGCCACTGTGACCAATGCTGAACCTCTCAGTGCTTGGCATTGATCTAAACTTGGCAGCTATCTACTTGCATCTCTCACCTGAAACACAGGCATTTGCAAATTAAAAGCAAATGAGAATTAATGTTGAAAAGATACATTAAAAAAAAAAAGAGAATGTGCATTAAAAATTCACTCCATAGCAGGGAGTGAACACTGAAGAGTTTAGATTCAACTTTACCAATTCCCTTTGTAGGATGCCTGGAAGCATATGGGGAGAACTAATAGTTTCATTCCTTTTTCTGTTCTTGGTAACAACACTGAGCTATATTTGATGAGGTACTAAAAGGAGTGAAGATGGCGTTAGTATATTAACGACGAATAAAAATCTGTGGAGGTTGGATACTACATTCTAAAATTTCGATGACATTTCCCAGAAGTTTATGACTGTCATTTCATGAGTGAATGATGGAGTAATGAGGTAAACTTTCCTCTTCTCCTTTTGTTCCAATCAGACAGTCACTCTGTGTTAATGCCTCATTTATTCTGTTACCTTTCTGTGTTTTTTTTTGATCATTTGCAATATTGTGCTTCCACTTATTTTTTTTTGTTTTTGGTAACATTCCATTTGTTTTACACAAATTATCTGAAACTAAGGGGAAAAAAATCTTGTGTTGGTGAAATTATTCAACATAAGCCTACTACAATAACCTCATTCAGAAAGCCAGCCATGCTGTTTTTATTATTCTGCTGTTTTGCGGGATTAAAAAGAAAAATTCATGCCAGAGTCTGAGCATATCCATTGGCACATAGTAATCATTCAAAATATGCTACTTGTACATTTATCTAATAGTTTTTATTGTTTTTATTAGTTATTTTGAGATTTCCACAATGTGACAAGCACTATAAAATATCTGACATTAAATATGATTTAGAAAGCTTTGCAGCTTTTTTGCAATGTGTTGGATTAGGAAAAGAAAATAGCTGACAGAATTACATTTTTTTTAAAGTAATTAATCCAGAAAATGATCAATTTAAAACTTTTTAAGACAAGTAAAACATGCAATACTGTTGACACAATAGAATTTTGGTGGAAAAAAAGTATATTGGAAAAAGTACTGTATTCAAGGTTGGAGGACACACATTTGAGAATCTGATTTACCTCTTACTGCTTTTTTTTCCTTATTTAATCTTTTAGAGTTTCCTTTCTCCAACTTATATAATGGTCTTGTAAATGTTGGTGTCAGTATTACAAGAAACAAACAAAAAAGGTAAACCTCTGTAACCCAGAATGACATTTTCATGTTCCAATGGTTCATTATATAGGGCTATTGTTAGCCAGACATTTTCAATCAAATTATTTGGATCTGTCCACTTCAACTAATTGCTTGCATATGCTAAGATATTTCAGTTCTCAACTATTCTACCCTGGGGTTTATGGTCCAAGCCATAGCATTATGAACTAAAACAGGTGCTTTGACGTCTTCTTCCTCCTCCCGTCTTTCCCCTCCTCTTCCTCATCTTCATCATCATTGTCCCTATCCTCATCCTTATAAGCATACAACCATCTCAGCAAGTACTTGAAAAAGATGAAGTGAAAAATCAGCAGAGAAAATTTTAAGGCAAATTATAACCCGAAGGATAAGAATAGAAGGTCATCTAAAAAAACAACAACCAAAAAGAAAGAATCAGATGAAAATTTATTCTCTGTAGAATAGAGAAATAATTGAGACACTAATACTAAACTTACAAACATCAAGTTCAGCTGGGAGGTCAACATCTTTTCTAGAGTGGAATTATGAGTGAGTCCTATAGTAGAAGAAGCCACTCCGCTTCCCTCTCCAGTGTCACAGAAAGAAGAATAAAATGTGTCCACTTTGTCCTGAGTTCTAAAGCATAATTCAAAAGATATTTTAACAAGTAGTCCAACTATATCATGTGTCAAATAGTCTTTTGTGATATTGCCTGAGGAACTAACAATTTGATAGAATATTCTTCCATAAAAAACACAATTGTTAAGTTGCAAGCAATTGACTTACACACAAATGTTAAATCCCAAGCATTTGCTAGCTGGAGACAAGATAATGTAACATGAACACATCAAGATAAAGGGGCATTTTTAAAAGCTGAGCCTCTAAAATTGATGTGTTTATGATGTTTACTTCACTCTTAATTCTCAAACTTGCTTTTTCTCTTCTCCAACACAGGGAAACTTTGCACAAAGCTGAATTTAAGTGTACCAGCAAGCGACCACTGATTTAAAGGTGTAACTTATGGCATTTTGGCAAGTGCTTTATATTTAGGGTTGTCAGATGAAATTTAGCATTGTCAGGCTCACTTGCATTTGAGTTTAGTATTAATAGTGAGCAATTTGATAGTATAAGTATGTCCCATGCATAATTTGATAAATCTTGAAACTTACTTTTATTACAGGATATATTATGTTTATTTATTGAGTAGTTAAGTTACTGTACATTATATTTTAAACTTTGCTCAGCATGACAGCATATTTCAATACATTTTTAAATAAAGTCTTGATTATTGATTAAATGCTTTTAATAAATTGTATAAATACCTCAATTTTGCTATCAGGAATTATTTTATATAAATATGTAGCTTTTCACTAATTCCTAATTTTTGGTATAAGATGTCCTAAATATTGCTTAAATTTGTCCCAAATGTTACATGGAACATATTTAAATTAAAAAAAATAAATAATTGTTTACCTGCAATTCAAATTTATCTGAATGTCTTGTATTTTTATTTGCGAAATTTGCTAATAAGACTTCCTAGCACATATTAAGCAGCATATAGGTGTTAATTCTTAGACCAGTTTTTTGTTTGTTTTTTAAATCATTGGGCTGCAGGTAATACACCAGGCACCAGTAAGCAACGGGGTCTAAAATCTCCTTCTAGATTTTCCAAAATTTCTCCTTTTATCAAGGATAACTATTCACGTTCTCTGAAAATGGATTCTATTGTTCTGAGTCCTATGAACCTACTTGTATGTTATGACAGTCGAAATCATGCTTTTGGATTTCAGAAACCATTTCACATATGCACTTATAGACAATTTCTTGAAATTTTCTGTATAGCTGCCTTCAAGAACAATATCCAATAGAGAGTTCAATATCTTTTAATAATTATGCACTAAAAAACTAGCCCAGGGCATGAAGTTATAAAAAAAGTGACTTCCTCGTGAATAACTGCATTCTTCTTCTCCACCTCTGTCAGTTTGGGAAGACGCTCTGAGTTAAGTGTACTGACTCCTCTTTATCTACATTCCTCACTGTCCTCCTAGAATCTGACACTTTCCTATTACTTTTATTGCAGTAAAATTTTGCTTTTGTAGTATTTGAGCATACTGCAAAAGTTCTCAAATTACTTAGAACAAAGATGGGATTTCAATATGTTTAAAAATCTTTACCAAATCCTAAGATTCTAAACCCATTTCTATATTTTCTGTATTTGCTTGCTGAGTCTCCAAAGCAGCTTTCCATTGCCATGTGCCACTACTAATCAATTATAACAATAGAAACCATTAACAAAGGGAAAAATAAATAAAGACATAGCCTCTTTTTTCTAGCTTTGCTACCTATTTTCATAGTGAAAATTGTTGTTCGGATTATACACATAGGTAAATTGGTCCATGAAATAGGAGGGTAGTTCCCTATAAATCTGTCTATCTATGTATCTTCTATCATCTATCTATCTATTTCTCTATCTATCTATTTACCTATCACCTGTCTATCTTGTCTCTTTTACGTTTTACCTACAGAGTTGGCAAATGAGAAAACAAAATGTGTCTTTACTCATCCACATGTGTCTTTTCTACCACTGATTTGTTGCACACTTACTTCAAGTTCTAGGGACAAAGGACCTAAAACGCATCCACATTAAAGTGGTAGCATTGTCAGTCCTCTCCCACAAATGCACACATTTGGTTTTGAAGGTAAAGGTGGAAGCAAAGAGACGTCACTTAATACAAATGCTCTGATACACGTGGTAAAATTCTAGGCAGTGTGGCACCAAGGTATGGCTGAGGCCTCAGAGTATGACAGTTTACCCGATACCTTTTAAACCACAGGACACAGGGGTACTTCCCCAGTGTGCTCCCACATTCAGAAGAAAGCTCTTCATGCAAGTGCATGAAAGACCCTGGGAAGGCCCATTCTCTCCTCTGTCAAGAAAGAGAATAAAGCCACAAAGGTCATTATTGAATTATTAAATATTAGATGATAAGAAGGCAAACTACAATAATAGTAGTATTTGATTATAAATAATTTCAATTGTTTAATAATGGAGACTACAAAGAGAACAATCTAAGGACTAAAAAAAAAAAAAAAAAAAGCACAGTAATTATAAAATGAAATCACAAAGTGTCCCTGAAATTAAGGAAAACATGCCATCATCTCTCTTAGAACGCCATACTACAAAGCTTTAAAAACCTTTGTTAATGACTTTATGAATATTAAAGAATATTATCAAAACTTTCTTTTAAAGAAATAATTTATTTTTTATTTTACTTTTATTGTTGTTGCCAATCCCAGTGGTCAAATAAAAATGTTTTCATATTTTAGTGCTACAACATTAATGCATCTATTATTAACACAAGTCATAAATACTCTCACCATCAAAAATAGCCTCAAACAATCTTATCTCTGCAGACTAAGGCTTTACTTCTTCCCCAGGGGTTTCCAGCTCCTGGACTATAATTAGTTGTCATCTATTCCTGCGGAGAAGATTCTACCAACCTTCCCCATGTCTCAATAATGTTCTTGACAGATTTTATGTCCCTAGGCCACCTAAAGAGTTTACTAAGTGAGACTCATTAGGTGGAAAAGAAAAAGGTAGAATAAAAAAAAAATGTGTTATTTTTAGCTAAAAGTTAATTAGGTGTTTTTGTAGAATTGTTTTCCTGAAAGCATTCATATTTTGCCAAATGTGTGACACAGGTTATGTCACCCCCTTAAAACAATTTTAGCCATTTGTTTTTAACACTCTGATTACATATAACAAAGTATTTCTTGCTAATTAAGAACCACCCATTAAAAATGTTATGCTGTTAAATGATTCTTTTGCATTTAACACATATATTCTAAAAATGTCGCAACTGTCATTTATTTCCTAAAACAATTTATTGAGAAAATAAATGGCCATATGAAAAGTTCAATAGATTCCTCCCCTGATAAATAATAATTCTTCACAGTTAACATGAAGAAGCTGGTCTTTTCCACAGTGTAAGCACTGGTAAATGCTTTCAGAAGAAAGGTTAAAAACAATCATGCTATAGGGCCGGCCAAGTGGCGCAGTGGTTAAACGCTGGCTTGGGAAGCCAGCAGCCCCGGTTCGGTCCCACATATGAGGGCCAGTGACACTGCCCTCAAAAATAAACAACAAAAAAATAAAAACAATCATGCTATAATCAATCAAGGGCTTTTCTATCAGAGAGATGACAAAGGTGGAAGTCTTCTTGTTTTTGAAGGCAGATCTTGGAGGTGTCATGTATAGCTATGTTTCAACCTTCTTAACTATGTGCGGCATGCATATGATTTTTAATTTTTTGAACCCTTATGCCTTTTTAGGCACTGTGTTCCCATCTTGACATTGAGCAGTGAATAATACAAGTTTTGGCTTTCAAGGAAAGTTTTTGGATATAGAGTCCATAAGTAGATAAGTAAAGGGACATTTATAGTTTGTGTCATGAGTACTGGGATAAAGATTCCAACACACAGAAGAGCGGCATCCCATTCAATCTGGGAGTGAGATTGGAATGCGGATTTAGAAAGTCTTCATAAAAGAAGTGACATTTAAACTGAGTCCTGAAATACTGGGTTGTTGAAAAAGTCATGACGTATTTTTCTATGTTTTTTGTTGCAAAACTGCATCATGACTTTTCCGATGACCCAATATAAATATTAGCTCAATGTGGAGTTTGTGATGGGAGTAGAGCTAAGTTTAAAATTAAAAATTTTGATAAGATAATCTTTCCTGGAAATTCATATCATTGCTCCTAGAAGTCCTCCCATCTATAATTCTAACTCAGACTGTGTTCTCCACCTTTTCTACATGCTCAGTTTTGTCCTATTTTATGAGGCAGTGGAGTGAAATAGAGTGGTACATAGCAGGAAGTAAAAAAAAAAAAAAAAGCATGGTTTTTGACATCACAAGAGAAATGGCTGGTGTCTTGAGGTGGTAACACCCATTACCACTAGTTAAGAGTGTGAACGGGGGCTGTTTCCATTAGATCCTTGGTTCCAACACATCCTCTATGTGTAACTTTGGGCAATAACTTAGTATCTTTTGCCTGTCTCTGCAAGTCATATATTGTTGAATCAGAAAGTTGTTATGAGTATTAAGTGAGTTCAAAAATGTGCTACATGTAAAAATATTCAGTGTTAACTGTTATGATGATAATGATGATGATGATATTTTATCAGCCTAAAAATTAAGGTGAATATTTAAATGTTGTTGTCCCCATTGTACTATTCTAGACCAGGTTCTAACAAATTTAAGGAAATCAGCTATAATGCCCCTTTACATTAAGACAAAGTGGAATGCACTTCCCTCAAAAGGATTGCCTTGAGATAAATATAGCATACCAGATACCTCCTTTTCATTAGCTACATAGAAATAAAATATATTTAGGATTTCTGTTTCTAGCCATGGCACAGTTACCATATTAGACTTATGCATATTCTATAAACAAGTATGAAAAGGAAAAAAATATATATGAGGCAATTGTTTCCAAGCAATGGACAACAGAGTGTATGGCTATTTTATTTGAAAGAGAAACCTTTTTATAAGTGAGCTCTGCACTCACCCTGACTTCCTGCCTAGCAGATGTTTTTAAATCACAGTACAGAGAGAAGGAACCTAAGCAAAAAGCTGCAGGCTCAATGAATGCAGCATACAGAAATAAGAGTTCAGAGATCTTGGGATGGAATAAGTTTGTAAGGCAGGAGAGTAAAAAGAGTGAAACAGAGAGGAAACTTTCATACCAGCATGTTATTCTCTCTATTCTTTGGCTGAAGGCAAGGCAAAGAACGCTCAGGGTGAGTCTTTAAGGTTTGGCAGAGAGCAGCTGCTGGGAATTAATAACTGAATGAAGACACTAGGGTTGTTCAATGCTAGGAAGTATGACTATATGGCCTGCCTAGCTTGGGATTCTTGCGGACTACCCCACACTTGTCTTGCATATGTAAATGTCCCATTCCTAGACCGAGCCATTACTTCAAAGGGCTCTGATTCCATTTATTGGATAATGTGTGCCCAAACACATTTCCATTTAGTGCCCCAAATCTGGGCACTAGTTTTGCTTATTCCTGGGATGTCACTGATTCTAGGTCAGGTGACAGAGTAAGGAAATAAATATATTCAATAAATATTTTAAGAATGAAGTATTAGGCATATTTTCCCTAAAGTTATTAACCATGCATGGGTGCCCAGTGCCACCATTTCATTTCAACATGGTATAAAGCATCCTAGTCAGTGCAACAAGACAGTCGAGGGCAAAAAAATTAACTAATAAACCTGAAAATGTAAGTATACTTGAGCTAGTATTCCTAAAAAATATCCTCACTCTATGTATAAAAGAATATGCATAAAAATGCCAGTAACAGCATTGCTTGTAGCATTAAAAATTGAAATACTGTAAATATTTATTTTAAGAACAAGGACATTCTGGTATATCATATGTTTCTTCCTTCATCTACAGCTAATTCAAATGAATGGACTACAGTCATATATGTATATATTCAGATATATAGATATACATATGATATAGATAGATATAGAGATATAGATATGAAAACCAATTTGTTCCATTAATAGAGAAAATGACTAGATTGTAAAAGAGTATCTCATTTACATATTTCAAATCCATGTAAAACAATAGTGTGTTTTATTTATATATATACATATGTAGAAAAAAGTTGAAATATGGAGAAGATTGAATAGTATTTACGTTGGGAAGAAAAGAGGGGGCTTGAAATCAAAGGGATACGTAAAGTATTCTTTTTTAAGGTCACTATTGACTCCTGTATTATTTAATTCAATGACCAAATTTCAGTCATGATCTCAGGCAATATCATCATTTCAAAGCTAAAAACATCTTCATCCTAGAAGTGTTTTGTTTACCTGGCCTCTGGACATCATATTTTCTGTTTTGTATGTTTGTGTGTTTGTTTGTTTGTTTCCTTTGACACTGGTCATACTTTGTCTCTTTTGTTAATCCCAATTTCCCAATTCTCACCAATTTGCTAATTTTGGAGTGACCTAGGGATCGTTTTTTGAATCTTTTATCTTCTTTTTCATGTCAATGATTTCTTCTGGTTCACAATTTGAATTATCATACATGTAATGATGGATTCAAAATTTATACCTGTGCTCCAAATTTCTCCACTAAGCTCCATAAAACTACATATAACTATGTACTTGACATCTCTACTTGAAACATCTCAAACTTGAAAAGCTAAAAACAGAGCTGAGAATTTTTCCTCTAGAACCTGTTCCACCCACACAGACCCTTTCCCATTAGTGCCCTCCAAAATTCCAGTCCGTCAAAAACAACAATACAAACTTGATTCATCCTTGAACCATTTCACTTACATCCCACATCTGAAAAACTGACTTTACTTCAAAATATGCATAGAATCTGATCCTTTTTTTACCACCTCTTCCACTCCTAATCCTTCTCTAAGGTACCATTACTGCTTACCTCTGTTACTATAATAGGGTGCTATCCCTTCCTACATCCATCCTTGTTCCCACAGAGTCTCTTTGAAACACAGTATCCAAAGTGATCCTTTCAACATGCCAGTGCCATCAAGTCACTGGTCCGCTTAATACCCTCCAGCAGCTCCTCATCTCATTCAGAGTGATAACAGTGGCTTGCCAAGGGCCCAACATGCTCGACGCAATTCAGGTCTCAGTCAAAACTATGAAGTTGTCACAGTCCCTCTTCATTCATCATACTGTCCTCTATGCCATTTCTCAAATATGTGAATTGTGCTCCTGTCTCAGGGGTGTTACTTCTGTTCGCTCCCTCTGTGTGAGATGCTGTGCTCAAATGTCACCTTCCCCTTCATTTTTACCCTTATTTCTTAAAATAAAATTTAAAAACAGAAAACCCCCTTTCATACTCCCCAGACTCCTTATGCTTTTTCATGAGCATTCTTCATCTTCTACTGTACTATATAGTGAACCTGTATGTTTACTTCTTTTCTTCCCATTAATAGGGGCACTTCAAGATTCATGATCCCTCTTAGTTCTTATTGCTACTTAAGTCCAATATATAGTGATTGGCACACAGTGGGGACTCAATCAATATTTACTGCATTATTTAATTGATCTTTAGAAAGACAAAATATAAAATGCCCTGGGAATCTGTTGTAATGACAGGAAAAATGCATCCTTATCTGATTTTTGGTATTTTATTTTTAACTATTTATTTTAGACAATATAATAAATGAGCCTACTGTGTGACTAATTACAGTCTTGACTGAAAATACCACTATTTCCTCATGGAGAAATTCTCTCAGTTGCAAAATAATAAAAGGGTATAAGACATGATAACATAAGAATTCTGAAGTAATGGAACCCAGGGACAACAGAAGCAATCATTAGGCAATTATTCTTTTTTTTTTTTTAAACATATACTAGTAAACTGATATGAACTTTGAAATGTTAATAAAGGAAACAGCTAAGCCCTGAACCTCATTTGATGGGTAACATGGCTGGCCTCTAAAAAGTCATCTTTATTATGAGAAGAGCAACTTGAAATAGCTCAGTAAAGAAGTCTCAGGGGATCCTTTCACCGCAGATAGCTGAAACAGCCTAGCTGGGCTGAGGATTGGACATGACTAGTTCAAAGTCAGTGAACTGTGGGTGGCATGCTGAGAATAGAGACTTTTTTGAGAGAAGCTTATAAAAGTTATTCCAAAGAGAGAGGTACCTGTCATTGATTTTTTACACTGTAGTACAACAGAAATGAAAGAGTACAGTTTCCCTCTGGAAGATTAAAAACAGTGGTTTGCTAGTTTGCCCTTTACCATTTCTATAATCCTTGTGAGCAACTATAATTGTTATTGCATGTCTCTGGTTAAAAGGTATTCAGTGAAAAAAAATTAATTAAGAGAATCAATGATACAGTTGTCTTTCATTTTTCCCTCTAAGGAGGATAAGATCTTAACACCAAAACACAAGATCTGGAAGTCACTTTACTTAAACTTTAAACTGAACAAAAAGTTTTCCACCTCTTTTGTCCAAATCTAACAGTGACATGGTATCACACAATTTATTAGGAGTGAATGTATCCCCTTTAGCTTGTAAAATTGTAAGGAGTTAGATAAAATTAAACACCATCAATTCCAACAGCAACTAAAGGGATTCAGAACAAGCGTCCCCAAAATGTGCCAACGTGGATTATTTTTGAGCTGAAGCCAATCAAGTCCCAGCTGACTCAAGAAAAAATTTCACTTTACCCTTAACTACCTAAAGAATTCAGATAGAGGGCCTGGCCCTAAATGAAAGCTATTACTAGAGATAACTTTTTGATCGGAAAGATCTATATGTATGGCAAGTCAAACATCTGCTTTTCTTATTATCCTATGAATTACCCCCTTCCCTTTGAAGCCCCAAGCCCTTATCCCATTCCTTAGCTTGGGATGCCTGACTTGCCCTTGTCTCTTTGTCTCTGTGGGGCTCCTACATGTACCTAATTAAATTTGTTTTTCTCCTGTTAACCTGGTTAGATTTTTAGAACTGGCTAATCATTTTTAAAACTGAAAAGGGTAGAAGGAATATTTTTTTTTTCTTAACCTGAAACAATTCAGTTGAATACATTTATTATTTACAAATGTAATCACTTACCCACCCACAAGAAATTCATTTGTTGAGTCACAATCATTAACCAAGTATTTTAATTTATTGTACCCATTGAAATACACATGACACTTTTATACATCTTTCATGGTTGATTATAAAACAAATTACAGGTTGTTACAGACATTTAAAGGTAAAATTGACATCCTTTGATTCTGTGTAATTTGATTCTGCCTTATTTATGGATGGATAGATTATATAAATAAATTGTAATGCTTGTTCCATCCCTGTTACCAATAAATCACCCACATATCACACAATACAGAATGTACTACCAATAACTCTGAGTCAGTTCTTCTAATGTAGATTCTGATCATTAAATGGTCGACTCAGAATGAAATTTTGTAATAAATGTTTAAAGTGGAAATATATACAAATAAAAATAAGCTTTCTTGATTTGATACAGTCCTACATAAAAACAAATGGACAGATTTCCATCAAATTTGGAAGGTGCGTTTGGATCCCCTAAATGGACACGCAGTGTGTGTAGTGTATACAAAATTATTTGATCAGGTGTGCAAGAGGACCCCCACATGTTGACAGTGAGAACTGAAAGCATTGGGAACTTTGTGGCAACGAGAGGCTTCTCTGACTGCAAATCACAAGAAATCTCCCATTTGTTATAAGCACTGTGGCGAGGGGTTTCAAATAAAACCCAATAGCTTTTGTAAAAGCACATATTCTAAAGAGCAAACTGTTTTGTGGTTAAGCTACTTCTCCCATGGCCAAGTCTACATAGAGCAAAGGCTTGTGTGCTAGACTCAGAGATTTATATAATTATCCTTTCTAATTCTCAAGCAAAATGGAGAGTCTGACTAGTTCTAAATGAGACTCTAAAATGAGGTTTAAAAAGATGAAAGAGGCATAGCTGGAGTACATGATTTAAATATAAAATATATTTTTTTTAATTTATAGAAAAAATGTAATCTCTAAAGGTCCTATTGCTTCAGTATATTTTCAGGGTCCAACATTTTAATCAGACTCTCATTTGATTTCCCTTACTACATTATCTTTATATTGGGTTGTCGGAAAAGTCATGACACATTTTTGCAATGAAAAACATAGAAAAAATATGCCATGGCTTTTCCAATAGAACTATCTCATGACTCTGAGGAACCCAAGCATGAGCGTGCACACACACACACACACACACACACACACAATTATATATCTATTTTAATATTCATAGATCAATATCTATTTAATGTCTGTTTCTTTAAGTCTTCTGAGTTCAGTAAAGTGTAATTCCATCTTTGAGTGTAACTTTGCTTTGAGTTGTATAGGGCTGATAAATTATTTGTTAACTAATATGTAATTCACAACAATAAAAATTTCAATTTTCAATGTTGTTTTCTTTGTAGTTCCCAATGTATCTCTTCTTTCCTCCATATTTCAAAAAAGCTTGTTTTAAGTGAAATAATGCAATGATAAAGTAAAAAACAAAAGTTCACTTCAGGTTCTAAGAATCAGAATCAATATTTAGACCCGTTTTTCCAAACTGCCACTTAAGTTAAACAAGAGAGGTATGAGTGTTATGGCAAATGCATCTTCCAGCTCAAAAAAAAACAACACACAAAAAACACAAAAAATTACATTTTCAATGCATTACAATAGATGCTAATAAAATCAGGCTATTTCATTGTTGGCACCTTAGTTTTCTGGGGCTACCAAAAGAAAGTGCCACACACTGGGTAGCTTAAGCAACAGGAATTAATTTCCTCATGATTCTGGAGGCTAGGTTCAAGATCAAGGTGTTGGCAAGGTGGCTTTCTCCTGAAACCTTTCCTCAGCTAGTAGATGCTGTCTTTACCTGCTCTTCCCTCTGCACCTGTCAATATCCAATATCCTCTTTTCATAAGAGCAATAGTCTGATCAGATTAGGACCCACCCTAATGACTTCTTGGTAACTAAATTACCTTTTTAAAAATTCTAAACACTCTACCTCCAAACACTGATTTACTGTGATTCCAAAGAGAGATGTGAGTTAGGACTTTAACATATGAATTCTGGGGGGTACACAATTTAGCTCATAACATCTGCTAAAGATACTTCCAGCCTTTGCTTACTCTCCAATTCTGAGATAACATCCACATTTTTAGGTATTTGTTACAGTAACATTTCACTCATAGTACCAAAATCTATATTTGTTTTTCATTGTTGTTGTAACACATTACTACAAAATTGTGGCATCAAACAACACAAATTTATTATCTTACAGTTTGGTTGGTCAGTAGTCTGACAAGAGTCTCACTGGGCTAAACTCAATGTGTCAGCGGGGTTGTGTTCCTATCTGGAGGCTTTAGATGAAATCTGTTCTCTTACCTGTCCCAAGCTTCTAGAACTTGTCTGCATTCCTTGGCTCTAGATCCCCTTCCTCCATTTTCATACAGCAATGTTATACCTCACTGCCTAGGCTTCTAACATCACATGTCTTTCTGGCCACAGCCTAGAGGGGTTCTCCACTTTTAAGGACCCATGTGAATAGACTGGGACCACTTGGATCCAGGAAAATCTCCACAATTCGAATTCCATAGTCTTAACCACATATGTGAGTTCCCTTTTCCATGTAAGTTAACATATTTATAGGTTATGGAGTTAGGGTATGGACATCTTTGGGGGTGTGTGTACTATTCTAACTACCACAGTGGGTCTATCCGATTATAATGAGCAATTCCACTTCCATGGTCATTTGTCCTATGCGTTCTGTCTCTATTAGGATCCAGTATTATACCAAGAGTTGTTTTATAAAATAGACATAATTATCTACTGTAGGTGGTATAGTCTTGTTCCAAAACTCCATGGGTCTTCATTCAGATTCTCCCACTGGGTTTTACTACAAATTCCACCCAGTATCTTTTTGTACCACAGACAACTCCAACACAATAGGATGTACTAGGTTTATTATATTGAATGGCAAAGTGGCAAGGGCTGCTTGCTCAGTCTTAGTCAACCATAGAGCCTTTTTCTACTCTGGGCCCCACTGAAGCTGGCAGGAATTGTGTTCTGTTCTTCATGAGAAGAGGTGCAAGATGTAATTATTGACCTTTGATGCTGGGACCATGTTCTGGCTTGTATCTAACGACGATACCATGATTATCAATATTTTATGGATGTGATAGATCTCTGAATTTTCACATGGCTTCTTTTTAAGCACATTTCTTAGTGAGGCTCCCTGAACACAAGCCATCTTGTGTTCCTCCATTCATCATAGTGCGTCAATGTAATTGACCCATATGATGGGGTGTTCTGAGACATTCACAGATATTTTCGAACTATTTTATGATAAAGTGTAGGAAAATTACCAGTTCCTTGGGGAAAAAATGTAAATGTATATTGCTGTCTATCCTATGTGAATACAAAATTGTATCATATATATGTATGTATTACTGAGTTAAATTATAGAATAAAAACAAAAATAAATGAATAGTTTATGACATAAAGAAACAGGAAATACACTCAAAAATAAATATATGCAGAAGCCTTATTTTTATAACTCTAGGTTAATTAGTTTTTACCAGACACTCCCTACCTGTTAGTCACTTAGTAGTCATCCAGGTTATCAGATAGGCTGGCACGGTATCACAGTGCTGTATTCAAGTAGTGCTTATTTTACTAAATAATGGCCCGGAAACACAAGTGTGGTTTAAGCTTTATCATAGTTATGTATGTATAGGAAAAAACAAAGTATATATTGGGTTCAGTGCTATCTGACACTGGGGATCTTGGAATGTGTATATTTTATATATTTTCCTACAATTACATACCTATGATAAAATTTAATTTATAAATTAGCCAGAGTAAAAGATTAATAAAAATAACTAATAAAGTAGAGCAATTATAACAATGTACTATAATAAAAGTTAGGTAAATGTGTGCTCTCTCTCTTTCTCCCCCCGATAACCAACCTGATAACCAAGGGGACTACTAAGTGAGTAAAGGTGTGAGGGATAGTGTGCACAGTGTGGACAAAGGGATGAGTCATATCCTTGGTGAACTGAGCAGGTTGTTACCAGATTTCATCACACTACTCAGAACAGCCTGCATTTAAAAATTATGAATTGTTATTTTTGGAATTTCCCATGAGTATTTTCAAGTCATGGTTGACCACTGGCAACTGCAATCATAGAAAGCAAAGCAGCAGATAAGGGTGGGCTACTATAGCTACAATGCTGGACAACAGTTCTCCAGAGTTTATCCAAATTTCTTCTCTAAAACTTTAAGTATGCTGATTAGTAAGTCCCCATTTTTGCCTCCCCCCATTACCTGGTAATCATTATTACAATCTTTGATTTTATGAATGACTATGTTAGAAATGTTCATCAACAAGTAAATGAATAAAAAAAAAATGTGATGCACACACGCACACAAACAGTGGAATAGTATTCAGCCTTTTTAAAAAGACGGTAAGCAACGTCCTTAATGGGTAGCTTATTTGGGTATCTTTTTCTTAATATGGAACATATTGCATCATCACCGTCATCATCATCATCATCATATTTGGGGAATTTGGTGCAATGGGTTAGTAAACACAAAAATGAATACAGTTCTTGAGCCATATCAATCCCATCACAGGGATCAATTACATTGATGCATTATGCTGAATGGAGGAGCACAAAATGGCATGTGTTCAGGGGATTCACTAAGAAACGTGCTTAAATGAGTAAAAGAAACCACATGAAAATTCAGAGATCTACCACATCCATAAAATATACATAATCATGGTATGGTAGTCAGGTACAAGCCAGGACATATCCACAGAGTCCAAGGCATAAGAGCTCATTTCTTTTCATTAAAGCAAATATATTACTTATCTATGTTAATATAATTGTATTTGTACAGACTGAATAACTATGGACTTCAAGATCAGAATTCAGGATCAGACTTTGTAAGATACATTTATCAAAGTTCCTGTTGCATCTTATGTTATCTCACAGCAAGATAAGCAGGCTGAAGAACTATATTTGATTTCCATTGAGTTATGGCTATCATTACATAGTTACCTCCAGGACGACACAACTCCATTATAGCAGGCTATGGATGACTAAGGTCTTCCATTAATGTAATCTCATAAATTTATAAAAAAAACAAAATGAGAGCTTTTGTTTTTCCAGTGTGTTTATCAAACAATGAGTACACATCGTTGGCTCTAAAATGCTTGCTTTAAAGTAATTAAAAGCAGTACATATGTACATATGTCACCCAGAGTTAATTGCACTTATTTATTGTTTTGTAATTTACCTTCATTAATTCAAGGCAGCAGGGTCTGTTGTTGAACAAGCATCAGGTTATTAGAATGTTATGACCATTTGAACTAAAATAATAAATACAAACAGTATACCAACTTGAATGTGACTTACCAAGTGATACAGGCTTCAAACAAGAAAAGCATACAGCTGAATTGGATCAAACATATTTTCCTGTACTTTTACACGAAAAAGCAAAACACTGAGGTTGAAACCAATACACAGATCTGTATACAGCTATATTTCAGTAACCAATGTGAATCCTTGAGGTAGAGATATTGCACTGGTTGAAATAACTCACACCCTTTATTCAGAGTTATCTGATATTATCTCTATATCCATCTGGGAAAAAAAAATCAAACATCGCCTGTGATTGTGCCTGTATCTCTGTGCCTGTATTTTCTCTTTGGAAATTGGTACACTGATCTCAAATTTAAGCTAATCTTCTGTAATGACTAAATACTAATCGGACTTGAAGTTGAATAAACTAATCCTCCTCAATTATCTTCGGGAACTTAGAGGTTCATTTACATGTATACTTTTGTTGGAAGTTCAAATATTATTTTTCAAAAAGTTTAAACATATACATAGATATGAATATAAAAATATACAAGAACTACTGACTATTGTTACTTTATTCTATCAAAATACTGAGAAAACAATTAATTCATTCTATAAGTAAACATAAACTAAACATCTATTAAATTTTAGATAATTAGAAAGATTTTGGATGCTGAATAAAATATATGCAAAACATAGTTTCCAGATAGATTATAGTGTTATATTAATAAAACACTAATAATTATTATTGTTATTAGCATACTGATGGATTATTATGAACTTGGTACTATGATAAACTTATTACATGTATTAACTCTCATAATCTATGAAACTAGTAATGAACCACATTTTGCAAATGATGAAACTGAGCACCAGAGAAGTTAAGAAACCACTTCATGTTACACAGCTAATAATTGTCAGAGCTGAGCAATGAAACCACACAGGCTGAATCTAGATTCCAATGTCTTAACTACTATATCTTGCTGCACCTCTAATAAGAATAGGCAAAATATACCTCTAAAAACATGTCATAAATACTATATTACTATGCAAAAGGGCCAGTATTTAAAAAGTGGGCAAAGCAAGGTGTGAAGTCAAATTTACTGTCTTGATTTAAATAAAACAAGTCAAGAGACAATGTATACAGCATAGAACTCAGATGTGAGATCTCAAAAAAGAGTCAGTGTCCATGAGATAGATAAGCTGGTATAGAGAGAGCAACTGGTGCAAAATGATTCAGGTGTAAAATAATATAATCTGGCATCATGAGGGACCTGTAGTTTGGTATGGCAGAGGTTATGTTACAATGCATGTAGAGAAGGGAAAGAGAGAACTTTATGAAAGAAAAGGCAAAACATTAAACCATCTTATATTCTCATGCTTACAGATATTTGTCATACATATATTAGATATTTTAGGAGCTATCCAGAGCAGTATTTTTAAATATATGTTTATTTCAATATAATGTAGGGAAAAATACACATAAACTGTTAATGACATTTGTAATGAATATTGTTGAGGTTGAAATAAATATTTGAATTGAAAATAAGTTAATTTACAGAAAACTACCAAGTATTCTCTGATGCAGTGTCACAGCAAAACATGAAGTTGAAAAGATGGTTGGGAAGCTACATTTGTGTATGAAATAAGGAGTTTGACCTTTATCCTATGGATAGTTAAGAATAGCTAAAAGATCAGAAACATTTTCGTGTTGGAATTGTCATCTTGAAACTATTTGCTCAGCAGGCTTGCCAAGTCCAAGTTGAATTTGGTTACTGATGAAACCCTGGGAGGTTGGCAAAGGATACAAATTGGGGTGCCCAAGGTGATTTTCACTTGGACAAATGCAGGGCTACTGGTATCATCCGATGAAATACAGAACAGCAGTTGTTCTGTTTTGTTTTAGATTTCTGTGGAGGCAGACTGAATTTCAGATTCGGACATATTCAGATCGAATGCCCAAGTTCAGATATTGATGGGCTGGATATCCAGAGAGTCATTAAATGCTTTGATAGGAAAAATGACATTCACCACTGGGGAGCTACACACAGAAGCAAAGCACAGGTCAAAATGGTATAACTATATTTTATACTGGGAGACATCTTGTGATCAGACAACGGTTCAAGACACTTGTATTTAAATATCTAGAAAACACAGTAAAAATGGACTCTTGCTTTCTATGCTGAGCTTATTCAATCAGAATTTGCAGGTGGTGAAGCCCAGGCTTTTGCAATTTTAACAATTTTCTTAAGTAATTTATCGGCATAACCTAGTTTCTACACCTTACTCTCCATCCCAAGACAGAGACCTGTGTCGCTAGATCAGGTGACATTCTTGCCATCAGGCCAGTGAAGAACTGCAGGAAATGAGAAAGAGAAGTGTGAAAGGGAAGTCTGGACTTATTTCCCTAGCATTTTCCAGAAGGCTCTATGTCCCACACTGCGTCACAACTCCTCACCGTGTACCCTTTTCTTCATTACTGCCACTCAAAGTGTGGTCCATGGACCAATGAATGCTGTGACAAGATGTGACTGGAAACTTTTATTATAATTTTACAGAGAAATTTTAGATGTGTTGGGTTTACATTTTAAAACGTGGTGCTTGCATTTTTTTATTTCACTTTCCTAGTATTTTAGTTTTACTGAATTTTACAAAGATATCCATTTGCCAATTATTAGTAAACAAAACAAAACAAACATACACAAAAATTTGGTTCTTCCCCACAGATAATATTGCCAGACTTAGGAACTAAAAATATAGCATAGCAGTTAATTTTGAATTTCAGAAAAAGACAGAATACTTTGTTTAGCATAATCTGTCCCAAATGTTCTATGTCATTTCCTCTGGAAATACTACTCCAGATGGTTTGAGAAATTCAGCTCCGCATGGCTCTTTCTGATACACACATCTGAGCTGTGTTGTTTTAGATGTGGGGGTGGGGACAGCACTAATGTTAAGAGCAGGGGCCCGTGCAGTCCCTGCAGTTTCCCATAATTATGCTCTTACCCTTTTTTAAAGTTCCCTTATAAACATCTCCTGTGATCGTCCTCCTTGGAGTATGCCGTGTGTTCCTTGCTGGGACGTTGACTGGTACGGCTTCCGTGCTAAATTCTTTCAATTATGTCTAAATCCTAGAAGTCGGTACCCTCGCCAGTGTTCTCGCTAGACTTACCCCCTCTCAGAATCTCCACATTGTGCATACCAACCTGTTGAGAAAGAATAGTGAAAACCCCAGGATGGCTAATTTTGGGAAGAGAAAAGCCATTAAACTGCCGATTAACATTATCCAGATGTCCGCATCTGGTTACCTCATTCTTCAAAATCTTTTCTCCCTCTCGATAACTGCTTTCAATATGTAGCATACGTGCTCTCAGACTCTTGTCACAACCTCTTCTTAATTGCACTAATTCACATCCTGCAACTTGGCAATGAAGAAAATGTGTCAACTTGCTGTGAACTAACAGTTACTAAGTATGACTTGAAAATATGCTCCTATTTTCCAGTTTTAGCATTGTGCCTCATAGGGGAATATCCAGGACTCCCCCAAACACCAATTGTCTTTCTCACCTTCACAGAAAAATGCCAGAACTCTCAGTTTGAAAATCCTCTGCTTACCTTGTATTAATACAACTACCTCCATTGTCAGAACGCTTTTATTTTAGACAGGTTCTTAGATTGAGGTGCAGTCTGCTTCCTTGTAACTTCCAACTATCACATCTACTTTTCCCCTCCTGTGTGGTAAGAATATGTGTGTCCTCTTTCACACACAACAGTCCTTCATACAATCAACATTTAAGGTATGGCTAACAAAATTATGCCACTGTATTACACTCTCCAATATAAGGCAATGCAATGCCTCACATAACATCAAGATTGAAATGGCTAGAAATATGTGTGTGTGTGTGTTTTACAAAAACCATACAAACTGTCCTCAAGGTATAATTATATCTATATACAACTTAATTCTGCCTTACAATACTAGCACTAAGTTATGTAGAAACGCTAAAGAATATTCTCTAAACAAGCACATATCATTTCCTGTTTGTGAGTAAAATAATCTTTCTTTTTTTGTGAGTAAAAAAATTAGAAGTAATAACGCATGCATTTTAAGCAAAAATTCATGTCTACCGCTAATTAGCAGTGTGATCTTAAGCAAGCCATTTAATTATTTTGGAACTGGAAAACACAACACTTAAATACACTGTTATTAATAGAAAGGCATTTGTTATTTTGCTGGTCCTGTGATGTTAACATCTATTTTTTTTGATATTGCCTCATAAATTCCAGGAGACTTTACCACAAAAAGCTTTGTTGATTCCTTGAAGAAATAGAGCGTTTGTCATTCCTTGCTATTACCATGCATACAAATGTGTGTAGACACCTTTAAAATGTATAAATACATGAGGGTCTGCATTAACCTCCTAATAGGCTTCCCTGGGAGTGTCATTAGACCCAAGGTCGTGACATGGCAAAGCATAATCAAAGACGTTGGAAAAAGAGTGTGGACTACTTGCTTCTATTATAACACCTCTTTTATATAATCACTTAATTGCGAGAAAATAAAGCCATATTGAAAACTTCAAATTGTTAAGTGTTTAACGGTTAAGAAAACAGTTCCATTTTTAAATATTACTGTTTTACACTGGAGTCTCAATATCCTACCTCTTATTGCCCTCTTCCATCTATAATAACCATTATTTTTCCAAGGAAAAAAGAGAAAAGAGAATGAGCCAGAAATGGAATATGTTTTAGGCAGGTAAATATGTGGATTGTGTATTTTTTTAAATTTGCCATACTATTTCTCCCACTTCTACTCCTTCACGCCAGCTTTTACAAGTGGAAATTTTGCCCCCGTATTTTAATTACAACCTTCTCTAGACAGAGAATCACAAAAGTACGTACGAGTCTTAAGGACAAGAGTCTGGAACTCATTCCTGATGCTATTCCTAACAACTTTCAATAATTTTGGTACCTATGAGGCTTAGAGAAAAAAAAAATGAATATGGTACTACCACATAATGGTCTGATTCATTCATCCATTTAATAGATTTTATTGATTGCCTACTATGTTCCAATGCACTGTTGAAGTCTCCAATTTCGGTACCTTGACCCTCCAAATTACTGTCATGGAGTTCTTTCTAAAATTTGAACCTCACCATGCCATCCTCTTGTTTAAATCCTTCATTGAATCTCTAACACCCACATGATAAATTGCATAATATCCAATGTACAGCATATCCTACCCTTCATCAGTTGGGTTATGTTCCATTTTGTCAGATTACCTGGCTGGTTGACCCCGCATTTGTTCTTACTTTTTTCTATAGTTCATTAATCTATTTGTGATTCCCTAAATATACTATAGTCCTTCAAAACTCTACACATTTGAGTGTTTTTCCCAACTGTCATAGTGTCGTCTTGATGAAGTTATACTCTAAATAACATTAACAACTATTTACTGAGCTTTCTTTCTTTCTTTCTTTCTTTCTTTCTTTCTTTCTTTCTTTCTTTCTTTCTTTTATTCTTTCTTTCTTTCATTCTTTCTTTCTTTCTTTCTTTCTTCTTTTTTCCTTTCTTTTCTTTCTTTCTTTCTTTTCTTTCTTTCTTTCTTTCTTTCTTTCTTTCTTTCTTTCTTTCTTTCTTTCTTTCTTTCTTTCTTTTCTCTCTCTCTCTCTCTCTCTCTCTCTCTCTCTCTCTCTCTCTCTCTCTCTCTTTTTCTTTCTTTCTTACCAGGCACTGTACTAGACACTACATACAAAATACATTATTGAATTCCTCTAATCTCTATGCAAGGATGGCAAATATTGGGTTGTCAGAAAAGTCATGACGCATTTTAGCAACAAAAACATAGAAAAAATGCCATGACTTAGAAAAATATGTCCGACAACACAATATATTGTTTTACAGAGGAAAAACAAAGCCAAAGATGTCAATTTACCCAATCTTAAACACCTTTAATGTAAGAGAACTGTCTTATTTCAAAGCAGATACTGAATTCATTCTGCTTTACTTTCCTTTGTTATAAGTGGCAGACTTGGTTTGCTAATTAGTCATCTAGAATTTTTACATCCAGTTTTACTCATAAAATTTTATAATCTCCTTTTTGACACTGACTTTGCTTTACTTTGGTATCAAAATGAAAGAAAAGAGCACTTATGTGTGCATGCTCACACCCACACCCACACCCCCCAACACACACACATACACATTAACCAATAAGGCCTTAGCTTTCCCCTCAGCTTAACTAAACTAAACATAGGTCTATTTCTGACTACAGGCCCTGACCTACCTTTTCTTACAACATTTACTTCAGAAAACTTGCAGCTGTAATTTTTTTCTCTACTCTTTGAGATGTAAATCTCCTCCCAGCTTCTTGGCAGTTTTCACACTTGGAATGTTTTTATCAAGAACCACAGGACCATCTCTTTGAAATGTATTCATAGAAGATAGTCTCTATTTTTTAGTCTCTATGGGAAGAAAGGAGCCTAACTTCAATAAGTGCCAATTAGCAAACTCAGATGGCCTAATCACATTGACCAACCATGCAATAACATTCTCCAGTGCTTGTCCACTAGTTTACCTCAGGGCTTAAATACTCTCCCCCCCACCCCCTTTTTTGTTTCAGTGGAATTGAATTCGAACTCTCGCCTATATTACAATAGTCTTGAATAAAGCCTTCCGTGCCTATTTCACCCTTTCTAGTGCAACCTTTCTTTGACAATATACACACATGCATTATTTCTGTCTATATAGTGTTAGGTCCTTTTTAAAAACCACTAAATAATTATATAAAATGGGTCAAGGAAGAAAGTTATATGTCCTACTTGTCATCTGTACCTAGAAATATTTCTCTGTTGGATGTATTCAATTTTTAAAAAAATATTTTTCCAGGACTTCTGTTACTTTATAGAAGAAAGAATATTTACATTAGCTGGGCATACAAGTTCTCCTGGACCCAATGTTATTATTTTAGGAAGGAAGATCAAGTTGCATATCATCATTTCTTTGTTTTTCATTTCTGTATACTCTGCAACCAGCCAGACATATGTTAGAGACGATGTAAGTGGTGATGTATTTTAATTAATTTACAACTTCTTTCTAGGGTATCTCCTCTATGAGGTCCCTTTACAATTATTTTATATATAGTTTTCCATGGGATTTGATCCAGTGCTATGATTGGCTCCTCTTCTCCCAGTCCTATTGCTGGAAATGAGTCTGTCCTTATCATATGATAACCCCAAGCTTCACAGTGTGTTTCTTGAGAGCAATTACATTGGCTCTATCTTCCTTATCTAATAAAGTGTACCTTATTTATATCTGATTCCTGGAGATAACCCATAGGCAATCTGTTTGTGTTTAAGGAGTCTATAGCTCTGCAAATCCCAATTTGGGAAAATAACTTTAAATACATAAAAGTATTTTAATAAGGTTTAAATTTTTCAAATAATTTTGGGTATATATTTCCACCATACCCCACTTGTTTTTGCTCCATGTAAAGACTCCATAGGTTGAGGATGTTGAACATTATGATTGCTCTGAATAGGGGCTAGCCAAGTGGCATATTGGGATGCCAGTGGCCCCAGTTAAGGTCCCACATATGAAGGCTAGTGACACTTCCCTCTACAGCTAAGATGGTGAACAACAGTTCCACCTGGAGCTGGGCTGCTGTGAGTCCCCGGGAGAGCATAGCTGCAGCCCCTGCTGCAGTGGGCTGCCACAGGCTACAGTGAGTGGCCGGCAGCCAGTGTGAGCTGTCAATAGCCGCGGTGAGTGACCATCCAGAAGCCGGCGACCGATCTGCCTCATCCTGGAAGAGCGCAATGACGATACCAACATGGGCCAGTGAAGCAACATCCTCCACAACTAGACTGAAGAACAAAAGGACAGCAACTTGTCTGTTCCCCCCCCGATTCTCCAAAGCTGTTCCGCTCCCCCAATTCCCCAATAAAATCTTAAAAAAAGAAAAAAAAGATTTCTCTGAAAAAAAGATTTCTATAGATGCTTTCTATAGAAATATTAACGACAACAAACAATCACATAATATGAAAAAATAACTTGTTGTAAGAGGTCAGTGTTCTTGGGCGGTACAAGTGTTCTAACACAAATTCTCATTTTCATACTAGCCTCTCTCCAAGATATCATCCACCGAGATAATACAAGGGTCTTTTAAGATATAACGTAGTGTAGCCCTTCTGCTAAACAACAAACAAAAGCATGCAAACTCCCTTAAATAGCCTTCAAGGCTCCAGCTGAGTCTTTGGAGCCTGGCTCCGGTCCTAGTCCATATTAAGAATCTCAATCCATTGGGCTGGCTGAGTGGGGCAGTGGTTGAGCGCTGGCTTGGGAAGCCAGCGGCCCCGGTTCAGGTCCCACATATGAGGGCCAGTGACACTGCCCTCAAAAAAAAAAAAAAAGAATCTCAATCCGTATGTTGGTCACATGGAGGAAATCCTGAAGCTCTAAAGGACCTGGCATTCTCCACATTGTACTTTAAAACATGCATATTAAATTACATTTCCTGAAACATTTTCAATGGATACATGACATTTAAAGAGTTGAAGGCATTTCTTAGTAAATTAGACCATACAATCTTTGATCTGAAAAGTGAAAATAATTACAGTCTATGGAAATTTTTTTTATGATATTAAAGTGTTGCATGTGGCTCACATTGTTTTCCAGGTCAGAAGGCTAAGTTCAGTGAGAGAAGAAAGGGTTTTCATTTTTATGATTTGAAAACACTCTTCTAAGGATGAGAATGATGGCAGTGATATTGCTTCTTTTATGCCTAAAAGACTAAAGAAGTCTTACTTTTATCAGACTCAGAAGGAAGTGACACTCTATTAAATATTTTAAAAGTGTCTATGCACCTTAAAAAAGGTTTCAATGAATTCTTTGTGGAAATAGTATCTACAGGGAAAAAAGAAAATACATTAAACTTTAGCATTTATTGTAGTTTATTATAAGAATTTCTATGGGACTGTGAATATCTTTTAATATACCATATAGTATCATACATTTTAATACATTTAAAGAACATATTCTGAAACTGTATCCTAATGAAGGATGGCACAGTTCTGAGAATAAAACTGGCTCATTTTTACCCAAGGCTTGACTATTTTTTTTTTTAAGGCAACAATTTAACTGGCTTTTAGTCACTCACTCAAGGGCTTATATATTACTTGTATGTTACTTGGACATAAAGAGACATTTCTTAAAAAGGACATACAGATGGCCAAAAGACATATGAAAAAATGCTCAACGTCACTAATCATTACAGAAATGCAAATAAAAACCATAATGAGATACCACCTCGCCTTGGTCACAATGGCTATCATCAATAAATCAACAAAAAACAAGCATTGCAGTGGCTGTAGAGAAAAACATGCCTCATATACTGTTGGTTGGAATACAGATTGGTACAGCCACTATGGAAATCCATATGGAGGTAACTCAAAAAATTGAAAACAAAACTACCATAAGAACCAGCAATTCCATTCCTGGGTATCTATTCAAAGAAATCCAAAACATTAATTCAAAGAAATATATACATCCCTATGTTTATTGCAGCATTATTAACAATGGCCAAGGCATGAAAACAACCAAAATTCCCCTTTGATAGACGATTGGATAAAGAAACTGTGGTACACTTATAAATGGAATATTACTTGGCCATAAAGAAGAGTGAAATCATACCATATGCAATGATATGGATGGACCTAGAGAAAATTATGCAAAGTGAAATAAATCAGATGGAGAAAGACAAAAAACATATGATCTCATTTATATGTGGAATCTAAAGAACAGAATAAATGAACAAGCAAAACAGAAATAGACTTAAAGATATAAGGAAAAAAATCTGATGGTTGCTAGATGGGAGGTGGGTGAGATGGGGGAGAAGGTGAAGGGATCAGAAAGTACAAATTAGTAGTCACAATATAGCCATGGAGATATGAAATACAGTTTGGGGAATATAATCAATAATGTTGTAAAGATTATGTAGGGTGCTGGATGGGCACTGGACTTATTAGGGGGACCACTTCATAGGCTGTGTAGATGCCTGACCACTGCACACCTGAAGCTGAAGCTGAACAACATTTAATGTCGACTATAATTAAATCTATCTATCTATCTATCTATCTATCTATCTATCTATCTATCTATCTATCTGATCACGGGATGTAAAATACAGCACAGAGAATATAGTCAAAGGAATTGTAACAGCCATATACAATGTCAGAGGAGTATAAGATGGGGTGAGGGGGTTTATCACTTTGTGAGGGGTGTAAATGTCTAACTATTACATTGCTTTGTACACCTGAAACTAATTTAAAAAAAGGGGGGATCTGATCTCCAATTCTGACTTTATTTCATTGCTAAGCTACTTCTCAACTAGATTTTACATCACTATATCTGCCTGTGTTTCTCTGTCTTTTAATATAGGTGGGAAATACAATGCTACACCATTTCGGATTTCAAGAGATAATTAACTCTCCCTTCTCAGAACTGTCTTCTATTGCAAAGGAGCCATGAAGTGTGTGCAGGAAATTAATGAGACTGTACTAAGGGTTTATGGAAATGCTGAGAAGACAGATTACTGCTCTCTGCACACAAGCCATGTATGCAGGAGAGGAGGTTCTGGTCAACATGGCTGCAAGAAGCATAGAAAAAAAAAAAGGAGTCATTCTTTCCATTTGTTCTTCCTTCTCAGATTTCTCTGTCAACCATCAGGTTTTTGGGGAAGAGTGGGAACTGGTTTACAGCTCAGAAAGAGAAATCATTGCATGTCAATGTCCAGATCTCCTCCATTTAATTCAATTTCAATTAGTCAATAATCATGCGAAGAAACAAGTATAGACTTTAATGATGGTAAGTATGTATAAGAGCCACTTTATAAGACTAAACAGGGTCACAGAAGTATAATAGATATGGTCCCTATCTGACTTGGATATCACGACTTTGATTTTTCTACTATTAATACAGAATTTCATAAACCCTACATGCAAAACACAGTGAGATCTCTATGTCAGAGTTCCTTTTGTTCTTTTTACCAGTGGTTCTTAAACTTGGCTGCACATTTGGGTCACCTGAGCAGGTTTAGAAATCCTTATGTACATGCCTTACCAAATGCCAATTTAAATCACTATCTCTAAAGGTAGGAACAAGAACTCAGTATTTTTAAAGCTTCTTGGATGATCCAATGTGTAGCCAAGGTTGATACACATTGATCTATTCCATTTCTTTGAAAGGAGAGCTAAAGATTACTTTAAATAAATATAATCATAATAATTTTATAAGAACATTATAATGTATTCAAAAAGTATCAATTTTAGTTTAAAAGCTGCCTGAGTCAAATTTCACCACTCTTCATATACATTTTGACAGATTTAATTGTCCTCAATTATAAAATGAAGATGAAACTACATATCTTACAGAGAACTATTGAGAATGATACATAATGAGTGGTGCCTATCATATAATTACTGAATAAATTGTTGCTTATACAACAGAGATTATTTTGGCATATTCCTAGAAAAATTGCATCTCTGAATACATGTTTCCTCTCCCCTCAAACCTTTGGCCACTCTTTCTTTTGCCATCAGAAACTTGATGTTGGGGTTGAGAGGTTGGGGTGAATAAACTTATCCCAACCTTCAATTTCTATGTTCTAGGTGAAGTTGATACTGTCCCACTTGTTCTCTGACTGTGAGTATGGGATGTGATTTAGACCTAGCCAAACAGCACATTCTATTCCACAAACACTGTGATTTGTCCAAGGAGTGGAATTTAACCCAGCATGGGCCAATGAGAGTCAGTGTTCAGACTTTTGTTTAAATTTCTAAAAGACATTGAATTTTCTTTATTTTGGACTTGACCATGCAAAGATGTAGGACTGAACTATTAGCCATCTTGCTATCAAATTGGTTTTAGTACCATGGAGGGGAGCAGAACTGAGAAGTAGAAAGAACAGATCCTGGTAGATTTTTGAGAACACTTGAAGAAGTATACTTCAAGCTAAATACACTCATGGACAGCAAATAATTTTCTTTCTTTTCCTTCCTTTTTTCCTTCCTTCCTTCCTTCCTTCCTTCCTTCCTTCCTTCCTTCCTTCCTTCCTTCTTCCTTTCCTTCCTTCCTTCCTTTTTTCTTTCTTTCTTTTCATTCTTTCTCCCTCCCTCCCCCACTCTTTCTTTCTCTCTTTCTCTTTTTTGCTTAAGCAAGTCCACAACCTAGATAGCATTTTCTGAAACTTTTAAAGTAAAAACTCTTTCATTATATTCCTGCCATTATATCCCCTTATAATCTATGATCTGAAAATAAATAACTATTATAGTTCCACAAAATAAATCATTCATTTGTGGTAGTCTTTCCTTTACTATGCTTTATTTTCATAACATGAAATAATTTTCACTTCTTCGCATTGACAAAACACATTTGTCTGCAAAATCAGATTAGATGTTCAATCCTTATTCTTGCTCCAATTTTCAATAAAAATTATTCTCCTCTTCCTCCTAATTAGTTTTCACTTACTTTGTTAATCCTACTGTATACCTGAAAGCAAAATTAATGTCTTACTCATCTTTTAACTTCCACACTTAGTGAATGGTTAGTATAAAGTTATTAATATTATCAAATTAATTGAATTTCTTTTTCCCAAAGTTAATAAAATCCCAGCTTTGCTTCATAAATACAGTTATAACATTCACAATAAAGGCAGCAATGTGTGAAACATTGGACCATGCATGAAAATTGGTGTTCAATTTCAGGTATGGCACTTTTGGAATAATGGCAAATTAGAATATTCCTATAAGAAATTATCTGTCTGAATTATTGAAATCAGTGTATCTAAAACAACTGAGGAAATCTGAGTTATCTATCCTGATGGTTGTTTTTAACATTTAAGAATAGTTCTATATTGAACTAGAACACAAAACTAAAGGAAGTGGTACAAATCATAAAAAGACTTGGGCAATATGGAAGATATGTTGAACAAATAGACAAATACACTCTGCATCTTTAGAAAGAATGAAGCTCTTTGTTCTTTAAAATACTCCCAAAGAGAGAAAAGAGTTAGGTTAGAAAACTTGTAGGTCTGTTGTACCTCCAAAATTTTTTGATTCATCAATGGATTCCAAATACCATTGAACTATAAATAAATAGACCAAGACAACATCTAAGCAACAGCCATCAAGTAGTTGTGTAATCATTAAAAATAATTTTTCACACTCTTTATTGTTTTGTTTGTTAATGAGTGGATAGGATTTGAATGATCTGGAATATTCTTCCCAGTTTAAGACACCTATGTTTTGTCTTTATTTCTTTTTCTGTATAGTATACCTTTACTTGAATTTTTCTTAATTTTAATGAATATTTTACCTTGATGAGCAATGTAGAATCAAATTAGAAAAATATACAAACATGAAAATGTTCATATATATAAACATTACAACATTACAGAGGGTGCCAATATATATATATAAACATTTTAAGAAAAGAAAAACTTATATTAATTGTAATACAATGAATGACGCTAGCATTCAATTGATTAATGTCATCTTTTGAGTGAACATCATACTACACATTGCAACATAATTCAATTCAACTTTGAAAAGTAATACATAGATAACATCTCTTAAAATGCATTTTAAGAGATGTTATCGATGTACATTTTAAGGGATATTATCTATGTATCACTTTTCTAAGTTAAATTGATTTGCTGTAGCAATGTGTAATGGCAGAATTCAAACGTGACTTCTATTAAATTTTTGTTATCAGTATATATTGAATATTACAATTTTAATACAGTGTTTTCCTTTCTTAAAATGTATATACGTGTTTTTGGCACCCTCTGCATATATATATATGAATGAAAGTAAGTTATTAGCATACAAATTAAAAGTGTTAAATCTCTGGGATAAAAGTGAAAACTCTTTGTATGCATTAAAATGATTCTATAATTAATAATTGGTGGAACATATTCCAATATCTATCTAAATTTATTAAATTATATTTGCCACCAATTTGGGGGCATTTGCTTCAAAAACATATCCTTCACATTTAAACAAAGGTAATATAGATACCTATACATCTAATTGTGGTATTTCAAAAGAATTAGAAAACTATACCACTAATTTTGCATTTATTTTATGAAAACAGATATGAAGAATCTAAAATAAATCATATAAGTTTTTAACTAAATATTGAGAAATACATACATTTCAGGAAGATACAAAGGGTGCATATCTTATCAAGTAATTATTTTGCGGGTAAGTAAACATTGTAGAACATAACTGGGCGCACTGGTTTAAGATTAGGGAATTACATAATTCTCAGATTGAAAAAGCCTCTTTTAATAAAAACATATTGCAGGCAAAATGTTTGCCTTAATAGTCGATACTTGCAGTAGTAGTTCCTTGAGGAGTTATATGCGGTCAGAGGGATTAAATTACTGCTTTAAGCAATATTGCACAAGCTTCTGTACCAAAAATTGTTTAGGAATTGCAATTAACACTTGGGTAGGTGTTTTGCCGTATTTAACATTTTTATAAATGATACAGAAGAAAGAAAATAGGAATGTGACTTGTCAATGCTGAATCTCTCACACATGTTAAACTATCAAATCAAGTAGGATCAATTTCAAATTTTCACTTTCAGTGTGAATGGATAGGAATGTAGCAGACAATAGGGGAAAGTTCAAAGTCATACTTTTTGGGAAAATAATTGAAATCATAATTATACACGAATAAAATTTGAGGAAGCTAATTTGATATTCCCCACTCCCCCACCTCCCACCAACAGGAAGAATAAAAAATTTTAAGCCTTTAAAAATAATTCCTCAAATTATTGTAGCAATATGGTTATTTGGCCTAAATGAACAGTATAACAGATCTCACTGGGAAAGATATAGGAAATAAACTAAATTATAATAATCATCATAATAAACATTGAGCATCTATTTTGTGCCGGACTTGTAGGCTTTCTATGAACATTAAAAGCCTCATGAAACTCCTTAGAGTTCTTAGTTTATATCTGGGGAAACAAGGTCTCTTTGATAGTTCAAAACAGTGGTTCTCAGCCAGGGGACATTCAGCAAATAAATCTAGATGCAATATGGTTTTTAAAACTAGGTGGGGGATGAAGAGGGTGCTACTGGCATATAGTAGATAGAGACTATATGATATAGTCTAGTAGATATAGTAGATAGGGATGCTGCTAAACACCCTAACAAAAACACACCTGGCACATAACGAAGTTGGTAGTGCTGAGGTCAGGAAATCTTGGCTAAGAAACATACCTCAGAAATTTGTCCTGTGACATATCTACTTTGTATTTATAGTTTCACTTTAAACAGACAGGCAAAAGTTTTAGAGATCAATAAAGGCATATAGAGATTTTGACATACAGCAGACTAAAATATAAAGAGATAATTAGTAGATGAAGAAAGAGAAAAAATTTAATTTATTTTATCTCATGAGTGTAAAATAAATAAAATACTGAATTAAATGATGAGTTAAGCTGAAAGCTCCTCTCAAGGATTTTGAAATAACTTAAAGCAGATTAAAAAAAAAACAAAACAAAGCAGAATGAAGTAAACCCATAAAGTAAATCTAAATACTTGCTTAGAAAATTTAGAATGACTTTATAAAGAAAGTTAGATTTTCTTTTTTTTCTTTATTTACTTTGACCTTGATATTCATTAAGGTCAGATAGTTAATAGAAAACAAAAGTGTCTATTTGGGCAGCAATATTAGTTCTGTCTCTCCTTCCCTCCCCTCTCCTCCCACTTCTCAGTACAGAAATAATAACAATGTGTTATTTGGGCAGGAACATGGAGGAAGTTTACCCATTTGATAAGAAAGGAGTAAGGGAAGTGTCAATTTTGAATCAGGGGCAAGTGGAGAAGTGAGTGAAGGAAAAGCGACTTCAGGAAAAAGAAAAAGCTCAAGTAAATCCAGGAAAGCCTAAAAGAAAAGTAGATGGTGTTCTTTCTGTTTATCATGTTCTTCCCCTTTGTTTCTTGCAAAGGAAGCTTTGCTCAGAAATTCTTCCTCATGGAAGCTTTCTTTGATTTCTCTGACCGGGTCAGATCCCTTTATGACAGGTATGAATACCAACCACCATGGATCTCTCTTTTCGACCATTTGTCACTTTTGCCATTTTATATTTAATTATGTGATTATTAGATTAACAAATGTCTTTCCACCAGACTGTAAGAATCACAAGTTCAGGGACCAGGTTCAATCATAGGCACCCAACACAGAGCACAATAGTTACCACAGAGCTGGTGTACAATAAGTATTTATGGAAAAACAAGATACATAATATACTGAGTTGAGACACAAAATATTACTGGAGTACAATACAATCCATACCATGAGGAATTGCTTTGGAGAAGAATAATGATACTAAGAAAGATTCTTGTTTGTCTTGTAAAAATGCATGACCCTCATCCCGTGAGCAATAAAAACCATCAGTGTGAATGACTGGTGGCAGGCAAGAGCTGCCATGAGCTGCAGTGAGTCGCCATGAGCGGCCGTCCAATGGTCAGCAAGCGACTGCCTCACCCGGGAAGAGCGCAATGATCACAATCATTTGACTGAAGAACAAAAGGACATACACTTGTCTGTTCCCCTACCCTAATTCCCCAATAAAATCTTCAAAAACAAAACAAAACAAAACAAAAAAAAACCCCACCAGAATACTTGAAGAAGCATAGGCTGTTCGTAATCATATTTTTTTCCTTCCAAGGCTGACTTTAATAATAATTTAAAGGATGGATTTGGGCATGGGGTACTAATGGAAGACAGATGAATAGTCATGAAAATATTATAGTTGTCTGGAAGTAAAATAATTAGTCCCTTAGAACTGTGGTATAATATGCATAAGAAAGCTTTCAGAGTTTGAGCTTAAACACAAAGGTAAATTAGACCCAAAATATGAAAGGCTTTCCACTTAGCCACTAACGATATCATGCAAGCTAGGTAGGAAAAATTTTTTTCAATTATTTTTCCTGAATATCTGTTATGTTTCCAAAATGATCCTGATGCCATTGTTTATGAACATAGGTCATTATATGTATTATGGTTCTTCTGAGATACTCTGCTTTTGAGATAATTTACAACAAATCCATCAATGCACTGTTGTGCTCTAAGTAAAATATATTCCTTAGGCATAAAGTAATATCCTGTCTTTATAAATGATGCTGCAAGAAAAAGCTAACTACATGATGTATCTGCAAAATCTTAAGACAATTTATTATGGTGGATTTGATTTTAAAATGGAACCATAAATTATATACAGCACTAAAAATTATAATGTTTAGTGATGAACTTTACTGTAACTGTCGGCTGAGATAAATGTTGCCATAAAAATCTAAATCAGTGTTGAATGAATTGACAGAAGCTGGAAAACATGAGAACAGTGCGAGTTGACAAAGACTTAAAAGTCCCGTAGAAAGAACCTAGAGGTAAAAATGGACACCTGCTCCATTCAACCTCAGGGCACAGTGACAGCTCTCCAAGGTACATAAGAGGCTCTGTGGCTGAGGGGACAATCTTGATCTGTGCAGGAACTAACCTCTCAGTTGTTGTTGTTGTTTTTTGTTTTTTTTTAATGCTCCAAATGAGACAAAGAATTAGTAGCTGTAGCACCTGTTCCTGCACACGCTGAACAAAGAATAAACCTTGTATTTAGTGTAGTCACACACAAAGGAGAGAGTGATCCAGAAAGGCAAATCACTGAAAGTATTCTTCCCTGGAGTGTTAATAACAGGTCAGTAATTATTCTGAAAAGGAAGAACTCTCTGGAGGATCCAACCTACCCTGCGTGACACCCACACTGTTTTCTCTGGGGGAAGTCATTTAAATTCAGTAGGAAAATATATTTTTGGGTGGCAATCTTTATTAAAAGTTTAAAGTTAATGGAAAGACTTCTTCTAAAAAGCAATTAAACATTAAAACATTAGAAGGTGTTTTCCATCCCCCTTTTGACTGTTACTCTTTGAAAACAATTGATTATTATCCTCAATATTAGGAAAGATCCAAGTGGAAGTAGAGTGACTGTATCATCTTCCAAACCTGAGTTATATGCAGGAAGGGGAATAAACAGGTGTTTTTCTAGGTAATATATATCATAATCCTTTGTGACAATATTTCTAGGAAATGAAAAAATTACACTAGTGGTTATTTGCATTATGATTCCCTCTGGTATTGCTCATAGTAAGGCAGTGAGTGTGCAGGAAAATTGTATATGGTTCAGATGGCAAAAAATAACTGAAAGGACTTGACTGTGAAAAATGCTCAGTGAGCCAGGCTTCAAAGGATGAGCACCTGGGGTCTTCTTTGATATGAAATTAAGACTTGCCTATTATATTTGACAGTACTGGGAGAGAATCTGCTCATTTGGTTTGGGCTTGTGAGTATATTTAGAAACTCACAAAGAGGGAGGTTCAATGGCCTGAAAGTGTCCTTCCACCCTTCAAACGGCAAAGGGTGTCATGAGAGTAGTGACTTGCTTTTTCAAAAACTTCCCTCCACTCTAAAACCAATACTAACCGAACCATGTGTGTCTTATTCATCTTTGAATCACTAGCACCCAGTACAGTCACTCTTATAGCAGGGGTTCCATAAAATGTTATAGAAAGAAGAAATATATTTTACCTAGTATTTTTATTTGAGAAAAAGACGGATGTTATACAGTGATATGATATGGTGTGTAGTTGTGTGTGTGTGTGTGTGTGTGTGTGTGTTTAAAGTGATTATTGACTCTTTCAATTCATTTTCTCTTTTCTAAAATCACAATAACAGGAAAAATGCAGGGATAAATGTGTATCTATAATATAGGCAAAAATAGTTCACTAAAATAACTGGAGAATGACACAGGTATTATATACTCATTAGTTGATTTTAGCATTTACCCTTAAGTTTAGTGTATGTGGTGTTGTATAACAGAGGAGAGAAAGCAATACAATAAAAAATAGGCGTGACTATGATACTGTGAAGCTGACCATCTTTTTTCCCTCTTAAACTATTCTGTCCCTTATCAGGCCAGAAACTGACTGGGCCACATCAAAAAATTAGGAAGTGAACTGACTGTTCTCTGAAAACTTGCAAACTCCCATTTTCTCTGAAATAGAGATAATTAGGTGGACTTCCTTGTTCCACTTCTCTTAAATTGGACTAAACTCAAAACCTATTATGTTAGCAGACTATTTAATTGAGAAAAGGATTTCCCAGTCTAGTAAAAATGTGAAAACAAGATGTAAAGGACAAAAGGCAAACTTTGTGGCAGGTGGAAGAAGAGGAGGATAGAAATGAGATAATGAAGGGAATGCACTATTAAAGGTCGATGTGCCATCAGACTAGAAGTTCAAGTAAGAAAATGTAGAAAACAAAGTGTGAGAAAAGAGGGAAGAACAGGCAAAAGTAAATAATAATGGAGACAGAGGTATAAGTACAAATTTAACTTTCAAGGGGGCAAAATACTTGCATTTGTTTATAGTCTCAAAAAAAAGATAAATTGCAAAAGGAAACATCATGGCAATATAAGGAAGACATTATATGTTATATTTTGGAAAAATTCTTTAAAATTTGTTCATGATTTCACACTTTAGAATTGACACCACTATCTTTAAAATCATCAAGTATCATAAACACTGCGATTTTTGACAAGCCTGTATTCTTGCTGGGGATGTAAACAGAATGAAACACCTCCTTTAAATCCTAATGGTTGTTTTTATCTTAAAGAAGATGTGCTAAGAGCAGACAATCACAGACTCTTCTCTTCATTCATTGCAGACCACTCCCACAATTCCTGTTGACATGGCTCCACACCATACCCCAACCCCACTTATTTTTCTCTCTTACTATCATACTAGAGCAATCCTCTATCACCCCCTTCATGAAGAGCTATTGCTTCTAACTGGACCTCTCACATTTTTTTCTAAATTTCATGCAATCTAATCTTCACATAACCACCACCAGATCACTGGATCTTTAAAACTATAAAGCAGATTAAATAATTTCTCTGTTTAAAACAATTCAATAATTTTCAATCACACTACAAAGAGAAGTCAAAACTCTTCATCCTAACCTACAATGTAGTTTTCAATCACCTGCTTTCTCCCCCATAAGATCATGCTATCCCATCCTTTTCATGCCTCCCCAATAGTGGGGAGCATACTTAGACATACCATTGCTAAGCTAGGAAATTCACATTTCATTGGGGAAAGAAGTCACAGGCTACCCCTAGACTCCCAAGCACATACTCTATGCAAGAAAAAAATACAGCACCTACTGCTGTGTTTTCATTCAATCTAGCCCCTATCCAATCATGCCATAGGCCAGAAATGAAGAGATCTCTACCTAAAATATATCAGGGCCAGCCAAGTTGGTTAAGAGCTCGCTGAAGAGTGTGAGCTGAGGGCCAGCCGAGTGGCGCAGTGATTAAGTGCTGGTTTGCGAAGCCAACGGCCCCGGTTCGGGTCCCACATATGAAGGCCAGTGACAGTGCCCTCAAAAAGAAAAAAAAAAAAAAAGAGTGCGAGCTGAGCTGTGAGGAACAACAGTTCGTTGCCCAGCCCAAGCTGAGCTGCCGCTAACCTGCCAACAGGTGGCAGGATGACTCAGCCAAAGAATGTAAAATATAACTGTGTGAACCAAGGGGTATAAATTAAAATTTGGGGTTTTTTGCTACAGAGTGCGCCAGCGTCACAGGAGAGCACTTTACTACTCTCTTCACTTTAATGGCAAAAGTTACAGGCTTTGTCCTATGGAAGGCTTCACACACTCTTGGTGACAATGGCAACACAGGTGGTGTCGGTGGAGTGCGCAGCTTTATCTCTGGAGCAGAAAGAGAAAACAGCAGAAAGAGGCAAAGTGTGGGTGTGCTTGGGGGTATCAGCTGCCCAGGCTGCTCACAGACCCAGGGCTGCTGAAACAGTGGAGGAGGAAAAGGTCAAGGAGAACATGTCAGCTGATATCAGAGGTTAAGAGAGGAAACCCTTGATGAACACCCCAAGATATATGAATTTATTACGTTTATAATTTACTTATTTATTTATTTATTTATTTATTTATTTATTTATTTATTTATTTTGCTGAAGGGACTCAAATCACAGAAGAATTCTTTTTCATAAAACTTGGAATTGTTTTCCCATGAGATGAGTAATAATATAGACATTTATATCATGCACCATAATTACACACACACACACACACACACACACACACACACACACACACAGCATGATTCTTACTCAACCCAACTTCACCTAAATCGGGTGAGAACAGGTGTTTACTAAATTTCATAAGCAAAATTATATTACTTTGCATTTGTGCAGTTTGGTAAAAAGTTATATTAGAATTTACATTATCCAGCATTTAAAGTAAATGAGCTGCTATGATTATCCAACACAACAGTCTGAAGTTAAAGGGCCTCTTTTAAGGAAATTTCAGTGAAAATGATCATAAGTGCTTGAGAATTGCAGCTGCAAGTGGCTTAATCTAAATCTCAGCAGGAGTAACTGCAGTAAATCCTCCTCACACAGCCAACAAATCACCAGAGGCCAGATCTGTGACAATCTTGTTCTATATCCAGGAATTGTGAATGGTGCTTCTAAAAGAAACACTTCACATTTGTGAGCACACAGTGGTTTTAATTTCTGATTGTGCTCCATTAAATAAAATATATAGCATCATTTTTTAAATAATAATAATAAATGAATAAACATTTAAAAATACTTTAAGCATAATTTTAAGCTATTATGAAGGCTTTAAGCAGTATTAATACCTAAATTTTGATGTGAGTATAGAAATTTTTATTTTGACTAATTAAATATGCCATGAATTGAAGATAGGCACTAAAGGTTTACGTAGTAGCCTCGTCATTTTATAGGGTGCTTCCAGTAAATACAGGATGAAGTTTTGTGATGTCAATGCTGACAAGATAAATTTTATCACATAGCAAACATGAATGTTATGAATATTATAAATGACATTAAATATATCTGCATTCTTGCATTTTGGACATTGTGTGACTACTCTATGCTAGATGCCACATGTGCCAGCTAGTGGTGGACTAGAAGATAAATAAATTTTGGCTCAAAATATTGCTTTCCTCTATTTGAAGGTGGCTAAACCCATTGCTGAGGATATGAATGGATCTATGACATGACTGGAATAAAATCTTCTCAATGCTAAAGAAAAGGTTCACTGTAAAATATATGTAGTGAGATAGTATATAAGAAAAGGGATAAGTTCCAGTTTCAAAATGGTTTTAAGACATCTTTCGTGAAAATTTACCTAATCATGCAGGAATGTTAAATACAATTATGATCCATACCATAGTCGAATTGTACCCTCAATTTTGTGAGGTTCCTATATGCAAAAATAGGGATATTTATTTAGCTGAATATTAGCATCAAATATAACAATTTAGTCATCAATAGAGAGAGATCCAAGATGGAGGGGTAGATAAACACTGCCTGCTTCCTTCTGTGAACACATTAAAATTACAACTAAATTATAGAACAATCAACTTGGAGAATGAACAGTAGTTTTTTATAACTAAGGATATAAAAAAGAAGCCACGTAGAGACACTGGTAGAAGGGGCAGAAATGCAAAACAGGCTGGCCCCAAACCTCTGTGTAGTGGGTGAGAAAACCAAGAGGGACAGTTTGGCCATGGAGGACTCCCCCTCCCCACAGCCCCCTAAGACCGAGAGACCCCAGTCTCACATCAGGCTCCCAGACCCAAGTACTGCTACAAGAAACAGAAGCTCCCACAACATCTGGCTGTGAAAAAAAGTGGGGATTCTGACTACATGGGTGGGACAGAAGGCTGCAGCAAACTCAGCCCTCCTTGTAAAGGCCCGTGCACAGACTCACTTACTCATAGGTACTCACCTTGGGCTCTGGCGGAGGTACAATAACTCAAGGGGTGTTGGAGGCATATGGGGAGCAGACTGAGGTGTGTGGCTTCGAGGCAAGAACTGGAAGACAGTTGCTGTTTTCCCTGTGTGGGGTCCTTCTACCCTATAGCCAGTAGGTGGGCACCATCTTTCCTGTGTTGAGCCCTCCCCTACAGGCAAATCTGAATCTGATTGGTCTGGTGAGCTCTGCTCAGCCAATTCCCCCAATGCTGGAGGTACTTTCTTCTGAAGCCAGCCCTGCCCACACAGCATTCTTTGTTGGGAAACTATCAGAGCCTGTGGGGATTCAGGTAGAATGCGACTGGCCTTGGTGTACTCTGAGGCTTTTGCTGAGTAGCACCAGGCTCAGCACTGGCACCAAATCAGAGGTCTATATTAACCTGGTAGCCACAACTCTTCCCTCTCTATGACACCCTGAGACCCTGCCTCACCCAACTATGTATTGCACAAGGCTTTATCAGTGGCTGAACCTCAAGGGAGCCTGAAAGTGGCAGCAGCAGTGTCCTAGCTTTTTTCAGAGCTATCCAGGCCCAGTACTGTTGGCAGACATCCTCGATTCACAGCATGGCCTCTTCCACATGCCTCCAGTATCAGCATAGGCAGAAAACAATTGTGGATACTTTTTGTGGTTCCTACCAGGTAGTGCCCAGCCAGTCACAAGCAGTGGGTGACCTGGGCCTGCACCAGTGCTCTTCCCAAGAGGCTCTGGAAGCAATATACTCAGAGGTTGGCTTCAGGCCACAGCAGAGCACCACCAAATTAACACCACAAGAGGCATACCCAAAGGGCAGTTTTAATATGTACCAGAGCCCGCTGGGGTGAATCCTACTCCATGGGTAAGCCCCCTGCACAGCAGCTTATAAGCTGTGGATGTGCTTAAATCCCACAGACAATCAGCCTGGGGGTCAATCCCATCCACTGGTGTACCAATAGCAATCAAGACCCAATTATAACAGGAGGGCACACACAATCCACATAAGGGACACTCCTGGAGTACTCGGCTCAGGTAAACAGGAAGATTGTGTCAGGGCACCTACTACATGAGGCCACCTGCACAGGACTGGGAGACATAGCAGATCTACCTAATGTACAGACACAAACAAAGAGAGGCAGCCAGAATGAGGAAACAAAGAAGTACATCCTAAATGAATGAACAGGAGAAAACTACAGAAGCAGAACTAAACAAAACAGAGGCTAGAAAACTCCCAGAGTTCAAAACCATGGTTATAAGGATGTGCATGAAACTAATTGAGAACTTCGACAGAGAGATAGCAAGTATGAAAAAGGACACAGAAACCATAAAAAAGAACCAGTCGGAAGTGAAGACTACAATAACTGCAATGAAGAATGCACTAGAAGGAATAACCAGCAGACTAGATGAAGCAGAGGAAGAAATCAGCAATTTAGAAGACAAGGTAACAGAAAACACCCAATGAAAACAGCAAAAAGAAAAAAAAATCCAAAAAACTGAGAAGAGATTAAGAGGCCTCTGGGACAACATCAAGGAATAACGATATTGACATCACAGGGGTACCAGAAGGAGAACAGACAAAGGAAGGGATTGAGAACCTATTTAAAGAAATGATGACTGAAAACTTTCTTAACCTGGTAAAGGAAATAGACATATAAGTCCAGGAAACTCAGAGAGTCTCAATCAAGATGAACCCAAACAGGCCCACACCAAAACACGTTATAATTAAAATGGCAAAGGTTAAAGACAAAAAGAGAATCCTAAAAGCAGCAAGAGAAAAGCAACGAGAAACTTATAAGGGAGCTACCAGAAATTGTCAGCTGATTTCTCAACAGAAACTTGGCAGGCCAGAAGTTAGCTGCACAAAATATTCAATGTGGTGAAAAGCAAGGACCTATGACCAAGATTACTCTTCCAAGCAAAGCTACCATTTAGAATCGAAGGACAGATAAAGCTCGGGCAAGAAAAAGTTCATGGAGCTCATCACCTCCAAACCAGCATTACAAGGAACCTTAGAGTAACTTCTTTAAGATGGAAAAATGAAAAAAAAAAAAAAATGAAAAAAAGTTATGAATAATAAAATGGCAATAACTATATATATATATATATATATATATCAACAATTACTTTCAATGTAAATGGATTTAATGTTTCACTCAAACGACATAGGAGGGCTGAATGGATAAGAAAACAAAACCCTTACATATGCTACCTATAAGACACTCACTTCAGCCTGAAAGACACACACAGATGGAAAGTACAGGACAGAAAAAGATATTTCATGAAAATGGAAATGAAAAAAACAAAGAAAGCTGGAGTAGCAATACTTATGCCAGACAAAACAGACTTTAAAACAAAGGGTATAACAAGAGACAATGAAGGGCCCAGTAATCCCAGTTCTGGGTATTTATCTGAAGAAACCCAAAATGGTACTTCAAGGTGACATGTGCATCTATATGTTCACTTTAGCACTGTTTACAATGGCCAAGATGTGGAGATAGCCGGGGTATCCATCGATAGATAAATGGATAAACAGTAGGTGGTATGTATATGCAATGAAATATTGCTTGGCCATGGAAAGGAATAGGTTCTTGCCATCTGCAGCAGCATAGATGGACCTAGAGGGTAATGCACTGAGTGCATCACAGATGCAATGTGATTCCACTTATATGTGGGATCTACAGAACAATCAAACAAAACAGAAAGAAATAATAAATATGAATAAAATATTGATGATTGCCAGATGGGAGGGGAATTGGGGATGAGTGAAAAAAGGGAAGGGATTAAGAAGTGCAAATTGGTTGTTACACAGTAGTCATGGGGAAGTAGGGTATAGCATAGGGAATATAGTCAATAATATTGTAATAACTATGAGTGGTTTCAGACGAGTACTAGATTTGTTGGGGTGTTAAGATGGACTGAGGTAAGGGGGCACAGTGAAAAAGATGAAGGAATGAAGTACAATTGGTAGTTATAAAATAGTCATGGGGATGTAAAGTAAAGCACAGGGAATATAGTCAGTAATACAGTAATAACTATGTATAGTGCTAGGTGGGCACTAGATTAGTCAGGGGGATCGTTTCTTAAATTATTTAAATGTCTCACCACTAAGCAGTACCCCTTAAATTAATAGAAAATAATATTGAATGTCAACTGTAATTTAAAGTTTTAAAAAGGGGGGGCGGAAGATAAAGGGGAATAAGAGGTCCAAATTTGCAGGTATAAAATAAATAAGTCATGGCATGTAACATATAGCATAAGTAATACACTTGTAGTCAATAATATTGTGATAGATAGTACGGTGTTAGATGGTTGCTGGACTGATCCTGGTGATCACTTCTTTAGGTATACAAATGTTACATGAATATGGTGTACACCTGAAATGAATATAATATTATATGTTAGCTATATATTAATAACAATCTTAAAATATTTTTTTAAAAAATCTAGTCATCAGTATCATTTTTTTAGAGTTTGTGTGTGAACTTTCTGTCTTCTCAGCCAGCATTTATTTTTCAACTTTACATGTTACAAAACTGTATCATTAGTATCAAGTGGTGATAACCAGATATTAATTAGCACTAATAGTCTGAAGAAGCACCTTAACAAAAAATCCTATGTTAATATACTGTCTTTAACTGCTCTTACAGATTTTTATTTTTCTTTGCTTTAAAGGTACTAGATATGGCCAAACTTATCTCATTATCTTGGTTTTATTTTCTTACTGTTAACTGCGAGGTATTCTACGCTACTCCTCTCAGTTTTAGAATAAGAATTGAATTCTTCATCCCTCTGTGCTGTCATTACCTGTAAAAACTAGTAAAGCAGGAGTCTTCTGGTGCTTCTAGCTGCTCCAGTATGCAGACTAATATACCTAGTGAAAGGGGCTGACTGCCACTCATTGTCATGTTCTGCATTACTGTCTCACCACTAGATCTCCCAGAGCACTGAACATAGCAGGACATAATGTCAGTAGAGATTTGGCTTTGCCAAGGAATCTCAGCCTCAAATTTGTTATCAAAGCATGGCTGGGGAACTCAAGTGTGTGTAAAGATTGTATGCCAACTTGCTGCCTCTATACAACTCACACACTATGTCTTCCATTGAAATTTCCCAACACGTTCTCTGTCTCTATGTGTCTCTGAATCTCTCTGTGACTCTCTTTCGCTTTCTACCTTCTCCTTCTTTATAATTCTTCACAACCTCCAGGATGTAACAGATACAACTCTAAGTATGAGATGTACCACCCAGAGGGCCTGAGGAGGTACGTTGAAAGCCCCAGTGTGTTACTGAAAATTTTTCCTGAAAATAAATGTGCCATCCTGAAGAGACAGTGCCCACATATACTATCTTCCAATGAGAGTAGATGAAAAACAAGATGAAGAGCTTTAGGGCTTTCCCATCTCAACAGTATGGTAGGGTTATACCTTACAGAATCATTACTACCTTGCAGATTCCCCCATTGGTCCTTCCCTGCCACAGGATATAAACCAGGCTCTCCATAAGATCTTAGCAGGGCCAAGTACTCAGAAGAAAACTCATTGACCTGCAATGTCAAGACATAATGCTGTGGTTTCTAAGATGCTTTTAAAACTCCACTGGGGTATGTAATGTGCATCCCTGGGCTGCTTTTGAAGCATATTTTCATACAGTAAACCTCTAGCAAATTTCATCTGCTCTCTATCTCTTCATGATGATCTCTCATTAAAGGTTCCAATACACAGGTCAGCTATATGCCTGTGAAACATGAGATCAAGGAATAGAAGAGAGTGAATCAATAATTCAACAAAGCACGCTAGACAGTATACTTTAATTCCACAGGCTGCAGAGGACAATTTGTATCCTTTCAAGTTTGTGAATTCACCATGTGAATCTGATTCTGCTCCTTCGTTCTGTGTCAATCGTCAAGGGGAGAACTGGGAAGTGCAGTTACATCCATCAGCACTGGATAGAAGATACTACGAGGGGGGAAATGTAGCCTTTGGCGGGCTCAGCAAGAGAAACTGCAGATTCCAGGAGTGGGAGCTGGACAAATGGTGCCTGAATCAATTAATCCTCAAAATCATGTAAAACACGAAGACTGATAAGCAAAATACAAGGTAAAAGACAGATACTAATTTCATAAATTTCTCATGGATGAAGATAAACTCAAAAGTTTTAAGTACTTCTTCTTAAACTGCAGTTGTCTCCGGGTATCCATGTAGCCCAGACAAAAGAAAAGCAAAAAGCAAAGCAAACAAAAGACCAAAAAAAAAAAAAAAAAGAAAGGCACATATATAACCTGTATTATAAAAAAATATATGTGAGAATTAATCTATTCAAACACAGTGTGAATGAAAAGAAAAAAGAGGCTTTTTTGCAAACTCGTTTCAAAGTAGGCCATGACCATATAATTGTTTGTATTCAATTTATATAATTTCTTTTCTTCATAATAATATGTTCCCTTTAATTGATAGACATTTCTTAACCTGAAATAATTAATTTTGCTATTAGAGATGTTTTCAGATATTGAGGAAGAGAGGATTTTAATTCTTTGTATCTTTACAAAAATACAATGTTCCAGCTGTCAGTTTATTTTACCCCAAAATTGGTGAACTCCGGGGCTGCTGTTAGAACACATGCATTATGAGGTCCTCTGAAGCATTTTATTCATGGCTTAATCAGGATTTATAACCATGCTGTGTGAAGAAACTTGAAGAAATCATGTTTTATATTGTTTAAAACCAGTTCCAGAATTCAATTTTGAGAGATGCAAAAAGGCACAATCAGAAATATATGTGAGAATTAACCTATTCTGAAATGAATGCGAAAGAGAGAGTTGGGGGACAAATGAGTAAATGATCAAGGGAGAATTAGGAAGCATCTCCCCTGCTGTGAGAAGTCTGCCAGTCTACATGCAGTTTTTTCTCTCTCAGAGGACTTTCAAGTCATATCACTTTCTTTTAGGTAAATAATTATCTTAAGTCCAGTCACCTGATATTACTCTTCCATACCCAGATCAACCTGCTACTTCAATAACCTTCACAACCTCGGTACATGGAAACTCCAAACCTCCAATTGCTCAAGACCAAACCCTTAGAGTCAACCACACCCCTCTTCTTCTCTCAGACCTCACATTCCATCCACTCGCAAATTCTCTTGACCTTCAAAATTATCAAAATTTATGGACACTTTTCAGGATCTCCCCAGCTACCACTCCAATCCAAGTCACTGTCATCCGTCACTATGATTCCATAGGTAGCCTCCTGACTGGTCTCGGTTCCGTTCCCATCCCCAGTGCCTCAAAGTGATAGCAGTCAGAGCGATTGTGTCATAGCATGAGTCAGATCTTTCACTCTACCATTGACAGTTGTCAATGGCTACCCATCTTAGTCTGAGTGAAAGCCAAAGCCTTGGCGATGAGCGGTGAGATTCTACCCGCACATCCCAGTCCCCCAGTCCATCTATCTGTAAAGACAAACAAACAAACAAATAAACAAACAAAAACACTCCTTCCTAGTCTTGCTACTGTTCATTCCACTGCAGGAGTGTTAGCTCACTTGTATACCACTCATCATTCCTTCTTCCTGGAATGTCCTCAGCACCAGTCCCTAATACCCACCCTCATATCTTCATGGCTGGATGCCTTTCCTCCTCTGCTTTTGCTCAGACATCACCTTCTCCGTGAGTTAGTTATCTCCTAACAATGTTGTTCTACATTTCAACCTTGCTTCCACCCTGGAACTCCCTACCATCTTCCTTCCTTCCTTCCTTCCTTCTTTCCTTCCTTCCTTCCTTCCTTTCTCTCTCTCTCTCCCCTTTCTCTCTCTTCTTTCTTTCTTTCTTTCTTTCTTTCTTTCTTTCTTTCTTTCTTTCTTTCTTTCTTTCTTTCTTTCTTTCTTTCTCTCTCTCTCTCTCTTTCTTTCTTTCTTTCTTTCTTTCTTTCTTTCTTTCTTTCTTTCTTTCTTTCTTTCTTTCTTCTTTTTTTCATTCTTTCTTTTGCTTAAACATTCCATTAAGCATTAAAATGTTCTTGACAATTTTCAGGGAAATTCCAATACTTTTAGGAGAAGTGTGCACTACAAAATAATCCTTTAGGCAAATAACTTCTCTTTTTTTCTCTCCAGCTTTTATTACTTTTGTCAAGTGCTCTAAGTACCATATATTTTATTTACTTATCGGGCTTTTATGTTTCTGCTCCCTAAAATCTACGTTCTGTGAGACGAGGGATTTTTACCTCTATTGTTAACTTCAATATACCCGGCATTTAGAGATGTGCTTGGAACCCATTATTGTTCAATAAAATGTAGCTGAATAATTACATTTTGTGTTTTATTATTTTAATGAATAATAATGAGTTTATTTTATTTGTTCTTTCACTTAGCATTTATTAGGCTATTACAAGCCAGGCCTTATGGAATAAGTGGGGTATATAAACATGAACACCGGACAATTCCAGTCTTCAAAAATTCCAGATGTTTTTACTTGATATTTCTGTTGAAAGGATTTATATAAATCATAGCATCTCTTTCTTCCTCCACTACCCCCAAACCTCCTGATGGCAGGATTTATACAGTTGGGGCTCATTTTTGTAGTACATATACTCAGCACAGGCCCTTCAATAATAGTGGGCATTTAGTAAGTATTTTTATATGGATGAATGAGCCTTAGATACAGTAAAATGAGGATCTTAGTCTAGAACAGAATTCCTCAATCTTGATACTGAATCTTGAAATTGTCATTTTGAGCTACACACTACATGCCAATAGCATTCTTCCCAGCCTTCCAATACTGACAACCAAAAATGTCTCTAGACATTGCTAAATGTCCCCTGAGAGCAAAATCCTCTATAGTTGGGAACCACAGATCTAGAAGATTCTAATATTTCATAATATAAGACTTTGAACTTCTCATCAACTACTCTCGTGAGTCATCCAGGCTCCTTTCTCTTCAAGCCATCTTGATTCCAACTACCAAAGATTTGCTATCATCCCCACAGCGGAATGAAAAGAGGAAACATCACTGAGTTGCACTGTATCACCCTGTTTTAAAGTTAATGAGTATCCCTTTAATATTTTTGTACCTACTCCTCTTTTTTAAATATCTCTGCCATCACCCCCTATTAGGGATACTGTGTGCTTATTATATGTGCAAAGGTGATATTTAAACTGCCAAGAACATTGAGATGAACTGCCTGCCAATTGAAAAAGCTAATGAAATAAACATTTAGCTTTCACTGATATTATCCAGTTCTCAAGAGACTTTTGACTGATAGCTTATCCTATAGTCAAAGAAACATGAAATTGTCAAGACATCACAGCAAGAGTGTCAAACATTTGGTATGCAGACCTTCAAATTTATGAAATAAAAAATGAGTATAAATGCATTCTGTTTGTCAGGACATGCTGTACCTATTGATTGAAATACAGCATATAGGGGGGAAGAAAAAGTTCCAGGAACTATCATTGTCTTTTACAATGCTTCAAATAATTAATCAGTGAAAAATCAAAAGTAGTTCTTCAGTGCATTTCACTCTTTGGAGAACACCAAAGAAATGACTCCACAAACATTTCAACTTGGTGTTCCCCAAGTCTCTGTAATATCACAGGCAAATTGGATTAGCTCCATACATGAGGGCTGTGGAGCACATGGCATATCTCTAAAGTCAATCATCAATGTGTGGGATATAAAAAGCAGGAAGATTTCTACCCTCATTCCTCCCTCTATCTTATTTCTGCCTGCTCATCACCTATATCATAAACAGAGGAATCACTAGTTAAAACTGCAAAAAGGAAGTCCATTTGGGAGTTGACCATTGTTTTAGTTTGTACTTTGGTTCCTATGTCCATCAGGATAGACTAGCATATGCTACTACAGGAAACAATCTCCACAATCGTAGAAGTTTAAGTCAACAAAGGCTTATTTCTCTTATGCTCCATATCGATGTTGAGTAAGTAGAGAAGAATTCATATTTTCTTCATTTGGGGATTTAAGGTGATGGAGTCTCCACTAATTGGAACACTGCTGACAGAGGAAGGGAGCAACACACTGTGTGGCTAAGGCCACACTGGTTGGCCAAACCAAATCACACAGTGGTGCCACACTTTATGGGGGGGTCAGGGGGAGCAATCCTGCCATTTGCTTGTTTAGTAGGAGGAGAATCAGAAATAAGGCTGAACAACAATAACAGGCATCTCAAGTCTCTCCTTCTCCTTCAGAAATGTCCTGCTCTATTGACCTTGCTTCTATCATTTAAACATCGCCTATATAGGAACAGTATTTTTTCTGCTACCAAAATCCCTATGATGATAGCAAAAATGCAACAGGTTTTATAATCAACAGAGGAAGAACTCTGCATGTTTCAACTTCAGAGAATGTGTTTTAATCACCTTTGTATCCTCAGAACCTAGGAAAATGCCTAAAATGAAACTTAAAAGGTACTCAAAAATGCTTGTTGGGGGGGAAAAATAAACAAATCAATTTAAAAATATAAAAAGAGTAGTACGTTAACAGGATCTCTGAACTTCCAGTCTAAAAGAATGATGAAATAGTTACATTAAATTCAGACAGAAAGTGAAAAATACAGAGTAAAGAGAATATGACAGGCAACTTCCTGTTGTTTTTTTTCCCTGATAACATCAGAAATTTGGCCACCCCATAATTCTGCTCCTACTCATATTCTCTTACTGTACACTGTCATCGTGAGTGATGTGGTAGAATCATCAGAGCAAAAGATATATCCATATTTTGTTTTTCTGTTATGATGTGGCCAACAGCTTGATCAAGACTCATCCATAAGAGGCAATCACTGAAAATTTGTTGAATGAATTTTCTTCACCAATAAGGCTGAAAATATTTTTCATGTTTATAAATCCCAATTCTATAGATCTAGCCCACATCTCTCTCTTAACCTTCAAATGAATATGTGTGAGTGTGTGTGTGTGTGTGTGTGTGTGTGTGTGTGTGTATATATATATATATATATATATATATATATATATACACATACACACTCAGGGGTGCCAAAAATATATATACACATGACTTGTATTCATCTTTTGTTATCAGTATATATTGAATATTACAATTTTAATAATATTTTCCTTTCTTAAAATGTGTATATGTTTTTTTGGCACCCTCTGTATATATCTACACACACACATATATTCAAATACATATATTCAGATATAGACATCTGTACTAGAAAACTGCATTTGATATTCTATGGGCACCTCAACATATACAAGTTCAAAACTGAATACATTAATTACAACTCTTTTCAGAACTGATCGTCCTCTTGTCCCCTATCCATGAAAAGCACTGCTAATGACACCAGAACCCTCAGCATTATTCTGGACTCTTTCCTTACCCTTACTTCCCACAGCCAACCCATCAGTAAGTACTGTCCAACCTACCTTCTCCCTATTTTTTAATTATTGTTTCCTTCTCTGTGGGTTCCTAGCTTCTTTCTCTCTCCAGTAAAACACATTTAGCATAAAATACATTTTTCGTTATTTTTTAATTTTTTTGCTCCTGTTTTTCTTTCTAGCCTTATCTCTAAATATCAGCAGAGTTGACATCAACTCAATGCATTGGCTTTTAGGCAATTGTATAAATCTTTAATAGCTTTGGTGATATTAAGAAATTGTATCACCAAATTTAGTAGTTGATATATATATATATATATATATATATATATATATATATATATATATATCTTTTCAAAATTTCTTTATCTCTTCCTGAAAGAAAAGTGAAATACAAGGAAGAGTAAACATCTGAAAATCCCCAGGCTAAAGCCTACTGGAATTTGTGTCCTCCAGCTGAGTCTACTATTTATTTTCTTTGATGCTAGATATGAAGCTTGGATACTAGTCCATTTCTCAATTTCTATTAAATTTATAATAATCCTCTTTAAGGCCCAATGAAAGGTGTCATCACTCTGTAGTGCAGATGGAGAAATGGAAATTTCAGTGCATTAATTGATTTGTGTAAGGTCAGTTGGCTATTCTGTGAGGGCAGAGAGAACATTACATTTTCTTACGCCTTTTTTCTACTCTACTTCAAAGTTTCTCTGGGAGATATGAAAGTGGAGAGAGGATCTACCAATCTACATCATACAAGATCAAAAATAAACAAAAGTAACTATGTAGACTAAAATGAAAATTATGGTGGTAATGTGACTTTAAAAGATTTCTTACTTTTTCCGTGTCACACTATTCCTACTGAAAGATTTTCATTTCAGTATTCCTAGTACCCCAAAGTAATAGCCAAACACTTGCAAATAGGGAATATTTAAATATATAAGATTGTGACAAAAAAATAAACATGTTTATCATAATGCTGTTTCCAACATGCTTTTATATAAATTAACTCAGTTCATTTATTTTTAAACTTAATTTTACTTACCTGTTACCTACATACTTTTTCTGAGAGCACAGTAAGTGAGCAATGTAAATGGGTGACTTCAAATAATTTTAGATAAGACAAGACTACACTGCTGTTGTCACAGAGTATTAAACAGTTCCAGAAATTCTGCTTCTGAGTTTTAATAATATTTATAATTTTTTAAAAATTCTCAGACCTGGAGCTATCTTCCATTATACTAAATTAATTAACTATTTTTCAAACCAGGAAATACTTGTTGGAATTGTTTTTGCTTGAAATTCTATATTTGATTATGATTCTCTACCAACACTAATCTTGGGCTAATCACTTTTTCACTCCTTATCAAAATGAAATTTTGTACCTTTCATTTAGAAAGTGTATATTGCTAGAATTTAGAATAAAATTAAATAATTCAAAAAATTGTAAAGCTTCAAATGTACATCTAACATGGGCACATTTTAGTTTACAGTTCAGTCAACCATTCTGTTTCCAAATTACTCTTCTTGCTTCATAATTTGCTACTTAATATAGGGTATCTTAGACATGATCTGTATGGTAAGAGGGAGAGGATCTAGAGAAGATGTGATATTGCATATTCAGTAGTTTTGGTTCTAGATTTTTACTTTATTTGTCTCTAAACTGATACTGGTCTATAAAAGGAGGAGCTATAAGTGTGAGCTTTTGCCATTGTTTTCCCATTTTCTTGTGAGAATGAGGCAAATATTTGGTTCGTAATTTACTATAATAATTTAACAATATCTCTAAAGCTGACACCGGAACTCACAAATCACCACCTTACTTGCATGGCTGAAATTAGTTCATTTCTCTGGATTTAAATATTTTCTCAGGAAAATGGGAGAAATAATATTGACCTTACTGTTAACTAATAAAAATTATTGCCATCCTCTTAATAGAGGAAACGTGCTATGCAAATGTTAATGCTGAATGAGGCAATAAGCATTATGAAATATTTTTCTGCTCTGTTGAAATGCTTGGATGTTACACATCCACAAAACTCAGTTCACATCACTACTAAAGATGCCCTAGGAATGAAAGCATGCTAAAGCACATTGATATTTCAATGAAAAGGTAGAGTAGGTCTATGTAAAGGTAATATGTTTGAGAGATATTTGTAGTAGAAGTCTATTTAAAAGCATGCCTCATGAGTGCCTGGTAAAATATCGACCAGGTCATTTGAGCCAAAGACCAAATCGATTTTTTAAAAATAATGCTTTGTTTCTATAAGGTAAAGCTGCTATTTATAATTCCCAAATAACTTAATATTATTAATAGAAATCGTCTGACATGTATACATGTTACCCAGCTCTCCTTGGAAAATTTACTTACCTGGTTAGAGCTAGAACAAACAAGGGATTCTGAATGTAAATATATTATGGTGGTAGTTTAACTGGCCTCTGTTGGTGCAGGACAATTTAGAATAACCTAGAAACTCATAAATAAAAATTAACACAATACTATCAACTTTGAGTGCCTAACATGGACCCATCACATCACAATGGCACTACCATGTGATACATACCATGATAACCATTTTGCAGTTGAGAACACAGCCTTAGGAATTTGACTTCCCAAAGTCACACTATTGTATGTCAACAACTAAGACTTCATCCTATGTTTATATAATTTGAAACTCTCTGGTTGTTTTTTTTCCTACTGTAACATGAATAAAGTTAATGAAAGCATATAGTTATTTAGACTTTTGTCATCACATATTACCTTTCTTTTTTTTCTACTCAGCATTTATTTTCATTTGAAGGTGGTAAAAACCATATATAAATCACAGAAAATATGAGCTCTTGCTTGGCAATTGTCCACATGAATCATTTAACCTTTAAGTATATGCACAGTTTTCTTTAATAGCAAACATTTGTTTTAAGGCGATATGGCAGTTAATTAGCAAACTATGCTGTAAACTATAGTAGACACAAAGTTCTGTCATATAAATTAATTGCCATTACAAAAAGGCAACTGCTTTAGCTAAGAAAGTACAAAAACTGGTAATTTCTAGATGTTAAGTGAAGAAATATATAACAGACTGTTTTCCCTTTATAACACTTGAATATGCAAACTAAAACACCTGTGGCACTTTACCTGAAAGAGAGAGCGCAACATACAGGCACACCCATCCCCCACCCACACAGGCTTTTCCCCTCCCCGATATGGATTTCCAAAACAGGGCAGATTCTAGGGTTACAAGGACAGGATGCCACATACAGAAGCAGCAAGACAACAAGCTGCAAAATGCTAGACAAAGAAGGAGCCTTATTGACAGTTTAAAAGGCAGTAAATGATCATGGGGAATGAATTTGTAACTATCAGTTGTGAAATTTTAAGGTTCAACTTAAAATTCGCTAGATTATGGTAGGTTCATATAAAAAGATTTAGTACAACTCATATTTATTGAGCAAACATTGTCCCTGGCTCAGTGCTTAGAGCTGGAGTGAGACATATAATATTAACTAGTAGAGATATTACTACTTTTGCACTAGGCACCACTCTGAGCATTTTACATTTATTAATAATTTAATCCTTACAACCCACCCAATGAGTTATGTATAATTATTACCTCTTATTATTATTTCCTGATTAGGTCAGGGAAATGTGTGTGTGTGTGTGTGTGTGTGTGTGTGTGTGTGTGTGTGTGTGTGGAGAGAGAGAGAGAGAGAGAGAGAGAGAGAGAGAGAGAGAGAGAGAGAGAGAGAGAAGAGAAGAAGGAATTGGCTCACACAATTGTGGGAATGGCACAATTTTGTAAGAATCTGCAGCAATCTGTAGAGAAGGTCAACTAGCTGGAAATGTAGAGAAAAGCTGATAGTGCAGCCTTGAGTCTGAAATCCATAATCTGGAAACAGGCAAAGCTTCTGTGTTGCAGTCTTAAAGCAGAATTGCTACTTTTTCAAGAAACATCTTTGCACTCAAGACTTCCAACTTATTAGAGGAAGCCCACACACATTATGGAGGGTGTTCTGCCACATTCAAAGTTTACTGATTTAATGTTAATCACATCTAAAAATACTTTCACAGCAATATCTAGACTAGTGTTTGACCGAACAACCAAGCACCATAGCCCCACCAAGTTGACATACAAAATTAACCATCTCATCTCCATGCCATAAACGAGCAAATAGAGAAAGTAATTTTCAACAAGTCATACAGCTACTAAATGGCAAAGCCAAGATTCAAAACCTGTCAGGTTGTCCCAGATTTTGATTTCTTAACTATTACTCCAGTTTGATCCAGTCCTCCCGCCTTCTGTGTGCCTTCCAACCCAGTGCAAAGTGAGAGAGAGGAGGAATGACATTTGGGGCTGGTATGTGATCTTTCAGTGAGGTGATGAGGCACGCCCTTATCTAGTTGCATCAAAAATTTTACTTATGAATATTTAAGAAAAATTCCCCATTGTTGAAGGTGATCACTTCAACAATGGTAAGCACTTGTTATAAATGCAAGGATACTAAAAGGATTTGGAGTAAAAGGCCAAGTTGCATCTCTTTCAATTCAGAAAGCTGAAGAGCCTATGTCATTAACTTGCTAATACCTCCTACATACCCAGCAACCCCTCAAGAGGAGGGCACATCAAGTCCACAGTAACAACAGGCACAATCCTCCCTTGTTAATAATCAATTCCTTTATTAAAGTCACTGTTTGTTGTCACTGCATATTTGCCAGATTTTTTTTTAAAAACTTAGAGACTAAAGGTATCACAATTATGTATCATGAATGATATTATTAAGTGGTCAAATAATTAATGTAAGTCAAACTATATATTTTATTACATACAATAATTAGATGATAGTGCATTATAACTGCTTAGAATAGTGGATGGAAATAAATGCTGTTATTCATAGTAGCATATAATAGATTTATGTCATCCATCAATTTTTACTCACATAAATAGTGAATACATACTGACTTTTGAATTTGAATTGTTGTTTTGTTGTTTTCTAGTTTGTATGTTAATGAAACTAAGGTCTGGCTACCAAGAGTCTACATGGAAACTAAAATCAGTACTCTATATTTCCACAAAATATTATTTTGCATTTTATTTTAAGTAGAATGAAAACAGAACAAAATTCTTCTCTAAAGCTAGTTTAAAAAATAAAGTTGGAAGTTTTAGAAAAGCAATACTGATAGAACATTCTGTGATGCCACTAAATAATTAGATTTTATTCAAAAGACTTAACTTGAACCCTATCAATCAAGAAGAGACGAGTTCACAAATTATTTGCAAATCTTTCAAGATCTCAACTTAATGAAATGCATACCCCTTACTTCATTCATTTTACCTCCTATTTATTAATCTTTGTTGATTACAGAACTACCAAAAGGAAAATTTACTTCCACTTTACTCAGAGTCGCATTTATCTCATTCCCTACTGAAGCTACTTGCCAACATCCTATCTCTTAATCTTCAGTGTTCTTTTACATGATCATGATGTGAAGATGGAACCCATAACATCCTCTATAAATACACATTTCTTCTGTCTTAAGATAACTTGGCTGCTTTATATTTATGCACATTTTTCATTAGATGACAACTTTATTTGCAAATCTCTGGAGCTTCTCTTATTGACTTGCTTTATGAGCACTGTGGAATGGGGAAGAGGGTGGGTTTGTGGATGAAAAAAAAGGGGTTCTATAGAAGGTAACCTCACAGGTTGATCTGATCATAAGCTCCTAACTGGGAAGGTCATGGTGGGTAGTCACATCCCAGGCATATGACTTTTTTTTATTTTTTTATTTTATTTTATTTTTTTTGAGGGCAGTGTCACTGGCCCTCATATGTGGGACCGAACCGGGGCCGCTGGCTTCCCAAGCCAGCGATTAACCACCGCGCCACTCGGCCGGCCCTATCACCTCTATTTTTAATATATTCCTACTTCTAACTGCTTTAGAGGTTGTTTATTAGGTTCCTTGACATCAAATAACCTTTTTTTTTTTTCATTTCTATTCCTGTTCTACCAGCATTGGTTTGACCCAAGCATTACTCATAACCAGCACACCTTTCCCAGTCTACCAATCCTGCTGTAAGATCACATAGAGAATTCAGACACCTTTTCCATGTTCTTCTCAGCATGCCCTTATTTGAGGTCTATATTACTTCTGGGAGCCCATCATGGCTTTATACTTCTAGGTGACTGATATTTATTGTAAGACAGAGACCATTCATTGGAAACAGATGAAGATTAATGTGGGCTAACTTCAAGGTCTGGCTACACATGTCATGTTACTGGTGGTTGATGATCCTCCTTCCCACAAATCTGTAAGGACAATGTGCATCATGTGTGACTACATAAGATAGAGGATCAGAAGCTTCTATCTCCCAAAGCTGCACATTTGCCCCTTCACCTGAGACAATGGAACTTTTAGCATCTGGGCATTCATTCACTCAACTCAGATGACATTTCCTTTGTCATCTGTATTAATGGATGTACAATAACCTTATGGAAGTGTGAAAGGACATTTCAAAAGGCATTCCAGCATTGCCACTATTTCTAGTACTTTCAGGAGATGACATGACTGATGAATCAGACCGAAATGGAGCCATAGGCATTGTCAGTTATAAATATGCGGTGCATCACTGCTACTGATTCATATGTCAGGAGCACAGCGCATCTTCCCTCAGACAATATCTTAGTGTTCACGTCAAAAATGTCTCCTAGTGAAACAAAATAGGATTAGAAGTATCATAAAATTATAGCCTAAAATTACCATAGAAATTATGTTTCAGAGAACTGAGGTTTCTTGGCAGTCCTCAATTACTGTTTGAGGCACAGATTACTGTATGTACAAATTTCTCAGGGATCTCCAAAACCCTCAAGGCCAGCCAATGTAGTTGATTTACATAGAGAAATAAAGAAGGAGGTTTTTTTAAGGGTAGATTATACATCAGGTTTTGATATTATACAGAATTACACTCAAATACTATCTACGACATCATATCTCAATTTGAGATATAAATATATAAAAATATGCCTGTCTCATAAGGTAGTTTTAAGAATTCCCTTATGTGATAGGTAATGCACCACATAATTATACCATGATTGGCACACATTACATTGTTAGGAAAACCTTAAGTGCTCAATAATTAAAAAATCAAAATGCATAGAAAAAATTAACTAGGGCAATGAAAGTTATAAAGAATAATATAGATAATCAATATCAGAATTACTAAACATAATTTTGTTTTTAGAAATTATACATAAACTCCAAAAACCAAATGTTCTTTAATATTTAGCAAAATGAGTTCGAAATTCGTATTTTGGTATCATTTTGGAAATAATATGAACCAGAGATATATTCATATTTTTGACAGGATAATCTCAACCATAAAGAAATACTATAGGCCATCTGAGTGGCGCGGTGGTTGAGCGCTGGCTTGGGAAGCCAGCAGCGCCGGTTCGGGTACCACATGTGAGGGGCAGTGACACTGCCTGCCCTCAAAAAAAAAAAAAAAAAGAAAGAAAGAAAGAAAGAAATACTATAAAGGAATATAATATAATATTATATATATATATTATTGTATATTATTTTGTATATATATTATATATAATAGTTATACTGTTATATATAATACTTATTTAAATAAAAAAGCATCTCAAATAGATTGAATACTCATTTTAGGAGTATAGGTAGAGAAATAATAGCATAATGATAAAAAGGAAATGCAGAAAATAAAAACAAAAAAGTCCTTATGCTTACAACTATTTAAATATCAATAAGAGTACATACAGATGGAAGAAAATAAAAAGGGTTGCTTTGTTGAACAGCTTGATTATTTTACATTTAAATATTTTTTTAGTTTTTAAGGATAATATGGAGAAACAGGAATCTCTGGGTTTCATTCACCACTACTTTTTACATGCCCTTTATATGTCACATAATTTCTCTGAATTTCAGTTCACACATTTAAAACCTGCTGATCATGAACTATGTATTAAGGATCGCTTGGAACTATATGAGTCAATTTCCTGAAGCACTGCTTACCACATTGTGGATAATCAATAGTTCTCCTGTATTCCTTTTGTGGCCCCAGTCTGTTCATATATCTAGAATGTGAAGGGACTGAACTAGGTGATCTCCAAAGTGTCTTTTATTGTTTGTTTGTTTTTGTTGTTGTTTTTTTTAGTTTTAGTTTTAGTTTTAGTTTTTTTAATTCTTTTATTGTGAAATAAACATTTTTTTAAAAAAAAATTAGTTTCAGGTGTAAAACACAGTGCATTAGTTATATTTTTTACCCCTCAAAGTGACAACTGCCCTCCCCTAAATCGCCACCCCAAAGTGTCTGCCCATCTATAGTTAAATGTTTTATTCTAGTCTATTTTCTGACATTTAGAATATAAAGCCTTTAAAATGGGATGTTCATATTTTCTGTAAGATCTAGACTGTATTTTTAAAAAAAAAATCTCCATAGCAGATTCCCAGAGGACTATGAGATTTCTTTCATCAAAGTGCTGGAAATAAAATTAAATGAAAAGCCAACCCTGACTTAGAGAAGAGAGAGAAGCACTGGTGATTTAATTAATTATTCACAATAAATACCATCCTTTCAAAACATTAGGAAAATTAAATTACAAAACAAGAAAAACATACAGCCTTATTTAATAAAAAAAAGATTAATTAAATCAAAGAACTAATTTATTTATTCATTTAAACAACTTCTGTAAGTCAAGTACCATGCTAATGACAAAATCAAAGATTTTCCTCAAGTCAGAAGTAATGTTCTACTTTTGCAGTTTCTCAGATATTTTCCTGGGGAAATAAACTTCTAATTTCTGAATGTTTTCCCAATTTTCCCCATGTTTTTTCAAAGATGTGCTCTCTCATGCATGCACCAGTCAGAAAATGGCAAGTTTAATGGATGAAGACGACAATTCTGCTAGGAGAAGCGGCTCTCCCAGACTGGCCACAGTGCTGGCTGATGACTTTTAGGGGAATGCAGATATGAGATTACCCACACCTATGAAAAAAAGAAATCATTTCTCATTAGCTATCATTTTTGAATAATAGAATGCTAGTGTCACACCTTTATTCTGGTTCTTGTTGTAAAAGGCCTGGTGACCATCCAAAGATAATTTTGGCTACTTTCTTAGCACTTATTTCCCTCCTCAGCTTAGGAGGACTATATAGTCCACTATTTAATGAATTTGCACATCACATCAGACCTCCATGTATGTTACATACATACATATATAAATGTTATGCCAAGATATATAAATAAAAGTGAAAAATGATCAATACTTGTGATTTTTTAAAAACCTAGATTGTACTGTGAGCTCTTGGAAGGAAAATGTCTCCATACGACTCTGCCTGCTCATCTATACAAAAAGATGATGTTGGTGTCATAACTTAATTAAAGAGTGTTTTAACAAATGACATGCTCCATTTCTCCTTTCCACAACAACCACTTCAGAATCCCCAGGTCTAGAGCTGCTGTAACAAAGTACCACAGACTGCGATGTTCATATATCCTGTAAGATCCAGATTATATTTTAAAAAAAAAATCTCAATAGCAGATTTCCAAGGGATTATGAGATTTCTTTCATTTTAAACAACAGAAATGTATTCTCTCATGGCTCTGAAGGCTAAAAGTGAGAAATCAGGGTATCAGCAGTGTTGGTTCTCACTGAATGTCGTAAGGCAGAATCTGTTCCTTGTCCCTCTTAGCATCTGGTGACAGCTGGTAATCCTTGGCACTGCCTGGCTTGGAGATGTGTCACTCCAGTCTCTGCCTCCATATGTCTCTTTATATCACCTGGGTACCTGTGTCATCACAGGACACTTTCTTATCAAAGGAACTAGTCATATTGGATTAGAGGCCCATCCTACTCCAGCCATCTCAACTTTACTATTTATATCTGAACTGAACTCATTTCCAAATAATATCATATTTTGAGGTACTGGTGGTTAGCTAACATACACCTTTGGGGACAGGCACAATTCAACCAATAACACACCATTAAGAAGAAACCTCCCTGAATGGCTCCTCTGAAGAATGAACTAGCTAAGCTCTCTGCCCACTCAGCTAGTTCAACCTCAAACTACAGTTATACCAGCCACCTGACTGTCATTCTAAAGACTAGAAAATCACACCATCAGTATTGCTTTGTGGCATTTGTCACATAGAGACCATTTAAAACTATTGGGTCAACAAATTTTCTAATAGACCTATGCTACACACCATATTACCTCATATATTGATTTTATTTCCCATGCGGTCAAAGGCATCACGTACAGAGAGGCGCTCCTAATGTTATACAGGACCATCCATCACACATCAGACGGGCACCCTCTCACACAGGTAAGGGAGACGGTGATGTTCTAATCCCTGACTAATGCTCCTACTTTAAAAATCACCTGTAGACATCCACCAGCCACTGTTTTAAGAGGAACAAGCCAGAGGAGACAGCTTTATCAATACTAAAAGGACTGCTTTTAAAAGTGACCTTGCTTATGGAATACTCAGCATTGTAAAAGAGTAGCATTACACACACACACACACACACACACACACACACACACTCACATTCTATGGAAAATGCTGTGCAGAGAAGCCCTAGAGAATGAGAACACATCTGTTAGCAGAAAAGAAACTTGTTAAAATGCGACCTAGACCAACCTGCCATCAAATCAGTGGAGCTATATTCTCTGGGAGCCAACAGGAAGCATGGCAGCCCCAGCATGTTAGTTAGACATCACCTGGTTACCTCCTTCCGGGTGTTTCCTTGGTAACCCATGCTTAGAATCCTATACATTTACAACCCTCTGGTGAGATACTTACAACTTGATTAGGAATTTAAAAATCTCGCATGTTAAAACATTGAATTCCTCCCCCTGCCCCTGATTTTTTTATTACATTAAAAGATAAACATGTTGACAATGAGTAAAAGTAGAATTTTATAGTTTCAAAATAGATTATTTTACCAATTCACTCATTTTAATTTACTAATTTTTTCCACTAAGTGAAAGTATGTTGTATTTGTGTTTAGTTAAGTAATTATGTAAACCCTGCATCAATTTGTTGTCTGTGCTTAGAGAGTTTCATTCTGTGTCCAACTGGTTAAACCACTTGTAATTGGCTGATGTGAAATCACTGCCTTTTCATATTCACAATGTTTCTAAGTATCACAATCATCCAGCAATGAACTAACGTAGTACACATATTAGTTCACATAATCTATGTAAATTTCCATGTACTAGCCTTGCCATCAAATCAGTTTAGCCATTGTCAAACAAGGATGTATGAGGTGTATCCATGTAAGCCAATATCTTTCTGTCTATTTTATAGCTATATAAATTTATATTTGTATAGCTAAATAATAAATTATATATAAATATATATTTATACCTACATTATATATATCTAGTTATATATATGCATATATGTATATATATATGCATATGAATATATATATATATATATATATATATATATATATATATAAATAGTGACAGCCATTTAGCTGCTAGGATTTTTCTCACTTCAACAGCAGCTCCACACTTTCTTTTATTTGTTGTAATTTCAAGGAAAATTGTGTTTGGGGAAAAAAAAATCAAACTTTAAAGGAATTTTCAAATGATTGCTCTAGACAAGTTTTATAAAATAACTTGAACTTTTTTATGAAGAAAAGTCTTAAGTGTGACCAGTGTGTGTGTGTGCATGTGATGTGTGTGTGTGTGTGTGTGAGGGGTTGTGCACATGTGTGTGGGGGGCTGTGAGCATGTATTTTGGTGTGGGTGTGTGGGTGCCTGAGTGTGTGTGAGTGTGTGGGTGTGGGTGTGTGCATTTGTGCGTGTGTGAGTGTGTGTGTGTGGGGTGGGGGTATGTGTGCATTTGTGTGTGTATGTGTGAGAGTGTGTGTGTAAGAGTGTGTCTGTGAGAGTATGTGTATGTATCATATGTGTGTGTGAGGATGGGTGTGTGCACGTGTGTGTGAGAGTGTGTGTGTGAGAGTCTGTGTGTAAGAGTGTGTGTGTTTGTGTGTGGGTGTGTGAGAGGATGTGGGTGTGGGTGTGTGTGCACAGTACCTGCCAGGATGTGCTTCTGCAAGAGCATGGCAGTGAAGAATATAATAACTAGTACAGTATATTGCCACTATTTAATATTTGCTGGGGACAGAAGTCTTACCTACTCGTTGCTTCTGCATCATCAGAGCCAGTATCAACACATATAAAGGCAAATAACATCTTAGTGCTATTATGAAAATAGTTTGATGTCATGTCCTTTCAAAGGGGCTCAGGAGTCCCTAAATGTCAATGGATCATGCTATGAGAACCACTGTATAGACCAGTATACCTTAGAGAAGATACAAATGAAATCCACATCTCCTGCTTATATTTGTACCTTTACTGTTTTTAACTACATTTTCCATTGAATCAAAATTACTCTTTGTAAAATATACCTCTGTTTTAACTATTTTACTTTTTTCCTGCTGTTTTACATATCTTTATTTGAATTATTTCCGCCCCCCAGTTCAACATTATCCAAATTAGTATGTAATATGAAAAGGCATTAATTAAAATTTTTTCCTTGAAATTCCAAGATTAGAACACTTAGGAGGTCTTCATTGACATGATTCAATTATTTATATTCTTCACCCATTATGCACTGATCACTATGTGCTGGTAACAATTTAAACTTCAGCTTTTCACTCTTGGCCTTGGTAACTGCAGGAATTCTCATTATGACTTTACCTCATAGAAAAGCAGACACAAATTTTTCTTGACAGTTTGAACAGCTATTTTTAAAATAAATGTATGCTCATTTCATAATGTGAACGGTCAGAACCCTTAATTCTTTTCAAAATTTAGATTAAACTGAAATTTCAAGTACTGATAACTTTAGCCTTTAATGGGTATTATTCTAAGAGCAAGTCTAGGCACACAAAAAAAGTAATTTGTCTTTAAGAGTTGAAGAAATTTGAAGTTAATATCTGAAAACTATTCTGAGATAGTAACATTAGATTATATTTATAACTTTTTTATTTTTAAAATATTAAAATATATTATATAGTCATATACTTATGTACATGTAAATACATGCACACACCATATATACATATGGTGTGTGTGTGTGTGTGTGTGTGTGTGTGTGTGTGTGTGTGTGTGTGCGCGCGAGAGATTCTCTATTGGTTACCCCATTCCTTTCCATCACTGGAGTTTCTTTTTAATTTTGCATAAACTTTTTCAGGGAGCCAATTATTTACTTAATTAGCCTTAGCTGCAGTAAAATGCAACATCACTGTAAATTAGATCTGTATTCTTTGGTTACTATAATTCTAATTTTAGATCTACTAAATAAAAAATTGATAGTAATACCCTACAAATCATAATAGAAAGTCTGTCATTCACATATTCAGATATTTGTCTCAGGTACTTCCTAATGTTTAGAAAAAGCAGTATGAAGATAGATATGAATCTTTTTTATCTTGTCTTCCATTCTATTGGACGGGGAGTCAGGAGGTAATAACTGTGTAAACAAATGAACAAAGAAGATAATTTCACAAGTGATAAGTATCCTGAACAAAATGAAACTAAAGTCTGGAGCATAAAACTAAAGGCTGGGGCAGGGGGGCAGGGGGGCTGTAATTTTAATGGTCAAAGAAGGTATCTCTTCAATGATACATTCAAACTGAAACTGAATGATGAGAAATTAACTTTCTAGAGATCAAGAAGAGACAGTTAGGGGCAGAGGTTTGTGATGTCTAGTAAAGTAAAAACAGAGAAGAGGTAATCAAATATGACCACATTCAGATCATTGTTACCTTGATATAAGAAGTAAAATTCCACTTAAAGAGAGTTTAATAGAGATTTGAATTATAAAACTTGAGAGACTATAATGAACTCTCTCCAGTTTACATGTGAATTGGAATACAGACATTGAATAAACTGGAAGAGAATGTGACATCAACGGGGCACTAGATCATGAGGATTATGCTAGAGCATGTTTTATGCTTATAGGAATTGTGGGGGGCTGAAAATGGTCCCCCAAACACATCCACAGCTGTGAGGGCTAATTATGTGTCAATTAACCATGGGGTGGCCAGATATTTAGTTAAACATTATTCTGGGTGAGTCTTTGAGGGTTTTCTGGATGAGATCAACATTCCAATCAGCAGGCTGAGATAAGATAGTCCTCCCCAAGTGGGGCAGCCTCATCTAACCTGTTAAATGCCTTAACAGAATGAAAGGTTGGGTGAGGGAGAACTTACTCTCCCTGCCTGTCTGTCTTTGAGCTGGGACATAGGTCTTACACTGCTTTCAGGCTGAGACTCAGACTGGATCTTAAACCATCTACTGGCCTGATTCTCAGGGCTTCAGACACTGGCTGGAGCTATAGCCTTGGCTCTCATTGTTCAGCCACCTGCTGCAGATCCTGTGACCTCACATAATCATGTGAGCCGATTTCTTGTATACATATACAGACATATGCATACACACACACACACACCACACATACATACACAAACACACCATATGCCACACACCACAGAATCTTATTGGTTCTGTTCCTTTGGAGAATCCTAAAACAACACCCTAATCCTCTATAAATATGTTTCTTATATAACATAAGGGACCTTGCAAATGTGATTAAATTAAGGATTTGGGGAGATTAGCCTGGATTATCTTGGTGGGCCCAATATAATCACAAGGGTCCTTATAAGAGGGAAACAGGGGGGTCAGTGATATAGACTGAATGTCTGCGCTCCCCTCCATCCCCCCAATCATATATTAAATCCAAATGCCAATGAGATGGTATTAGGTGGTGGGGCCTTTAGAAGGTAAACATGTCATGAAGGTAGAGCACTCATGAATGAGATTTAATGCCTTTATTTAAAAGGTCCCTGAGAGCTGCCCCAGCCCCTTCTACCATGTGAGGACACAGCAAGAGCACAGCTGTCTATGAGCTAGGAAGTGAGATCTCACCAGACACCAAGTCTGCACCTTTATCTTGGACCTCACAGCCCCCAAACTATAGGAAATAAAGTTCTGTTGTCTAAAACCTACCACCCAGCCTATGATATTTTTGTTAGAGCAGCTCAAATGGTCTAAGACAGAAATTGGTACTGAGAAGGGTGGCACCACTGTAACAAACACCTTAAAATGTGCCAGTAGTTTGGAACTGGGTAATGGGTAGAGGCTGGAACAGTACTGAATTGTGGTGTTAGAAAAAGCCCACATTGCTAATGGACTATAAAGAACAAATCTGGTGAAGGTCCAGAAAGAAAAGAGAGCTGTAGAGAAGGCCTCAATCTTCTGAGAGAATACCGAAGAAATAGTTAATAGAACGTTGGTAGAAATTTGGACAATAAAGGCTATTCTGATGAAGTTTTGGATGGAAATGAAGAATATATTATTGGAAACTGAAGGGAAAGGATGTTTGTTTGAAAGTGGCAAAACACTTGGCTGAACTGTGTTTCTGTCCTAACGCTTTGCAGAAGCTAGAACTTGTGAGCAATGAAATTAGATATTTAGCTGAAGCTATTTTTAGGCAAAGTGCTGAAGGTACAGCTTGGCTCCTCCTGACTGTACGAAGACAGAAATGACTTGAAGATGAAATTGTTAATCAAAAAGAAAACAGAACTTAATGACTTGGAACATTCTCAGCCTTTCCATATTGTGAAGAATGAGAAAGCCTGTTGGAGAAAGAACACTAAGGGTAGGGCCAAGGGACTATGTGATGAGGAGATCAGTATGGACTGGTGTTCTCAACAGAATCTAAGAGCTATTCTCCAAGATAATGAAAGAATGACATAAGGATAATTCAGAGATCATCAGTACTGCCCTTCTCATCATAGGTCCAGAGTGCCAGGGCCTTGGGGGTAGTTGTTCCAAAGACGGAGCTACAGAGCCTGGGGAACTGGAGCTCACCGCCTGGCCCTGTCTCACCTGTGCTGAGGTGGAGCACTCCTCAGTTACCCTAGTTGTGGCTCCAACAGGCCCTTGCAGGGCACTGGCCATAGCAGCTGTCCCTCCAGAGGGCATTGGCAGCAAACTTCAGTGGCAGCTGAGGCAGCATCTCTGGTGGTGCATGGGGTGTAAGGGCCTGGGAGCATGTGGCTGCCTTCACTTAGATTTTAAAGAGCAGGGCCACCACAGAGAGTCCACTTGGGGCAATGTCCAGCAGAGCCATGGGGGCTGAGACACCTGCATAACCCCAGTTGGGGAGAGCAGTGAAGGCGGAACTGCTGCCTGGGAAGCCCCGGGGATGCAACTCCAACTCAGGTGCTACAGAGGCAGGACAGTAGCCCCAGTGGGTCCACAGGGCTGATTATCAAGTCAAAAAGGATTATTCCCAAGACTTAGATTTAATAAAATTGGCTCCATTAGGTTCTAGGCTTACCTGGGAACTGTTTCTCCTTTCTTCTTTCCTATTTCTCCCTTTTGGAATGAGAATATCTATCCTGTGCCTGTTCCCGCATTGTATTTTGGAAATACTTCATAGTTTGTTTTTGTGGGTTCACAGCTAGAGAAGAATTTACATCAGGATGACTTTTACCTTGAATCTCACCCATATCTGATTTAGATGACATTTTGATGAGACTTTGGACTTAGACATTAAAGTTGATGCTGGAAAGAATTAAGACTTTTAGAGCTATTAGGATGGAGTGAATTTTGCATGTGAGAAAGATATGAATGGGGGGGCAGATTATTTAGGTCCCCCAAAAATTCATATATTAAATATTAATGTTCAATATGATGTTATGGGCAGGTGGAGTCTTTGGTAGGTGATTCCGTCATGAGGGTGCAGCCTTCATGGCATTAGTACCTTTAAGAAAGAGGCCTTATAGAGGGCCTTCACCCCTTCCATCACGTGAGGACACAGGAAATCGACAGTCACTTATGAAACAGTGCCTTTATCTTGAACTTTCCAACCTCCAGCTCCATAAGAAATACATTTCTGTTGTTCATAAGCCACCCAGTGTGGTATTTTGTTACAGTAGCCTGAATGGACTAAGATAGTCAAAACCATAGAAGAAAATGTGACAAGGGAAACAGACTGGAGTGATAAACCATGAACCAAGGATTGTGGGCACTCTCTACAAGCAGGAAAAAGGGCAAAGAAAAATAGTTTTTCCTACAGATTTTTCCCTATTTGGTTTTATTAGATTTTAGTCCCATAAAAACTGGTTTTTGGACTTCTGATACCGAGAATTGTTAAATCATCAATTTCTGTTGTGTAAGACATTATAGTGGTGGAAATTTGTACAACAGTAATAGGAAGTTAGCAGAAGCATCCTCCAGTAAAGGGACAGCAATTAATGATTCATAATAGAGGAAAATCATATTAGTGACACCCCTAAGAAGACAATTGTGTGTGAGATCCTAGGCAAGATAGAGGTCATCTTTGATAGGAATAAGGACATATCACCCAATGTTAAGAGGAGAAAGCAGAGGCTATGACTTACATGGAGATAGATTGGATGTTGTAAAGATGACGGATGTCCAGCTGGAATGCATTTATTTTTCTCATGAAATATAAATGAGAGGGAAAAGGGATTAGAGATAATTGAAGAGAGAAGAGTAGGCATGAGACAATGCTTTTACAGTATAGGAAAGGTTGCATACTAGGGTCAATACTGTAGACTAAATATTTGGAAATAGGTGTGCCTTTTCCAAGGAAAATGGAACCATCACATTTAGTTTAGGATATCCTGTTCAATTCCCTAAGTGCCTTTAATAAATCTGTAGTGTTCAATGTTATATATATATATATATATATATATATATATATATATATATATATATATATATATAAATTCAGAGAATTCAACCAACATTTGTCCAACACGTGAAATGAGCCAGGTACTTTGCTTAATGTTGGAATTACCAAGATTCACGACACGATTACCACTCTGAAGTTTTCACAGTTCAATGGGTGAGGTGCCAGGTCAGATGGTGACTTCAAAAAGGGATATGAATCTTGTGTCTTAAGACACACAGGAGGAGAATGAAGACCACGCATAGTTTACTGGCCAGTGGACAGGGGAAATTTTACAGAACAGATTTACATCGCTGCAGGGTCCTGAAGGAGAATAATAAGGTGATAAGGTGGCCTGGGATAAGCAAATTCCATATAATTGTTATTCTTACAATGCTATTCTAATGTATTTATTGTGGGATTTGAGGACTACTAATGCTATGTCATATTTACTATTTAAATTTTATAAGATAATATAACATAGGCCTTAGGTAACATTTTATGTTTTAGCCTTTGAGATAATTTGCTTCCTGTAATTTACTAATCAAAGTGACAGTTACCCCTAAACTTTCTAAGGAAAATTGCAGCTCTTTTATTCATTTATGCATTTCACACTAACCGTATTCACTTTGTTCCACCAGGATAGAGGAAAATATGAGAACATTTCAGAGTCTGGGTTATAATTCATTGTGTTTATAATTTATCCTTTTGATTTGTAACATTTTCTAATCTACGAAAAGGAACTGTACTTCATAATGAATTTGCCTAGGGTCAAAAATTTAAAACCAAAAATATTCACAATAAAGCACAAAGAGATGTAGCAATTAAAATGAAACAGTAATAAAGTGTCACATTGTGATACCTTCTTTTAAAGTAAAAAGACCATGTATTATACTACATCATTAATTTTCCATGAAAAGATTTATAAATCCTTTCTTTTTGTTATATGCCTGCAGTCAAGCTTCTGCACATTAGAAAATAATAATTTGTACAAGAATAGATATAATATATTCAATGGCAATCTCTTTTGTTGCTATTATTGAGGGTATTTTTTAAAAACTGTACTGTTTTATTTCAGGAAAATAACATGTCAGTAACGATTCAAATACAGATATTTATAAGTTAGGTGTCAATAGTCTTACCTTCCCCCACCCTCCTTTCATCTCCATCTACTTTGAAGTTTGCAAAGCAGTGTTGGCGATTTGGGTTTCTGCTTTCAAACTTTTTTTTTAACTTTGCATGAAGATGGATATATATGTATATATAATACACACACACACACACACACACACACACACACACCATCTGACAATTAAGTTCGCGAACTTGCCACCGTGCACTTGCATTGGCAGCACTGTACAAATAGCTTGATAAGATTTCATAACCTTGGTGCATTAGCATCTCACAGCTGCGTTTGTGTCAACATGTGAAGGGGTCTTGCTGAGTGGAGTTCATTATTGTTGTTGCATGTTGTTGTGTTCTGTTGCAAGAATGTCTGAGCCTGAATTAGAGCAACAAACAAACATTAAATTCCTTGTTAAACTTGGCAAGAGTGGAAGTGAAATCAGGGACATATTAGTCCAAATTTTTGGAGATAATACCATGAAAAAAACGGCAGTGTACAAATGGATTAACTGTTTTTCTAAGGGGAGAGAATGTGTTACTGATGAAAATAGGTCAGTGTGGCCAGTGACGAGCAGAACTGACAAGAAACATTGCAAAAATTTGTCGAATTGCCCGTCACAATTGCCGGCTGACTGTGAGAAGCATAGCAGACCAAGTAAACATCCATGGAGAAACAGGAAAATTTTAACAAAATCTTGGCATGAGAAAGGTGTGTGCAAAAATTGTCCCAAAGGAGCTCACTGATGAACAAAAGCAGAGGGAGTTTTAGCCAGTAAACAAATAACTATTGAATACCCTCCCAACTTACCTGATCTGGCCCCCAATGACTTCTTTCTTTACCTGAAGAGAAAGGAAATATTGAATAGCATCAAGGGTAATAAGATGACAGCTCTGATGGCCATTTCAAAAAGAGAGTTCCAAAATTGCTTTGAAGGGTGGACTAGGTTCTGGCATCAGTGCATAGCTTCCCAAGCGGAGTACTTTGAAGGTGACCATAGTGATATTCAGCAATGAGGTATCTAGCACTTTTTCTAGGATGAGTTCGGGAACTTAACTGTCAGACCGTGTGTGTGTGTGTGTGTGTGTGTGTGTGTGTGTGTGTGTGTGTGTGTGTAGAGAGAGAGAGAGAGAGAAAGACAGAAATAGATAGAAATGAAGATAGAGACAGAGATAAAGATAGTGAGAAATATAGAAATAGATACACACCTGTGGTTTATTATTTATTTTTATATTTTACTAAAACAGAATTATCTACTGCTGAATAATGTGTTTTAACCATACTTCTAGGTCAATACATAAATAACAAAATAATCTACTGAACTGCTGCATTTTCTTTCTAACTACAGATGTAATTTATTTAACAATCCCATGTTATTTGACATTCAGGTTGTTGCCGGTTAGATAACTTGCTTCAATAAATATGCTGTTATAAATACCCTAATCTGGCAGTAGTTTTGTTTGTTTTATAGCAAAATTTACTTTTGGTAGATACTGGCATATTCTTTTCCCAAAAGTTTGTTTCAATGTACACTTCTACCAACAATGTATAGGTGTGTTTTTCTCTCATACACTTAAAAGCAATGAATGCTATAAATCTTTAAAAGAGTTTAATGTAATAGGTAAAAAGGTAGTTTTTTTTTATGGTATTAATTTTCATTCCTCTAAATACCAGTGATGTTGACCAGTTATCTAATATAATTTTTGACTATTTTTTTCTTGATTGTGTAACTACAAATTTGTAAACTGTGTTCAATTTTCCTGGAGTCTATATTTTTAATGAATGTTTAAAATTTTTTTTAATGTTTGTAATTTTAAGTCTGGATTTATTATGTCTATACTTAACTTTGGTAAACAATTAATTTTATTTATATAATTATATATGACTATTTTACCTTGATGTTTCCAATATTTAGTTTTCATAACTAAAGGATGTATCAGTCTTTTTCCTAATTTTCTATGTGTATGTTAAATTTTCCAACACAATATCAATAACTGTATACCTTATAGTTAGAATAATAATACATGATCACTCTTAAATGACAGATCTACATTCAATAACTGTTAACCTTTTACTGCATTTTCTCTATTTCTACATTTACTGAACCACTGAAAAGTTACAGAAATATTGACATTTCACCCTTAAATACTTTACATGCATTCCTTAAAAATAAGGAATTTTTTAGTAGTTCTATCAGTTGCTCCATTTCACACAGAAAAATCAACAATTATTCCTTAATACCATTTACTGTCAATCCATGTTAAACTTTGTTCTTTTATCCTCAAAATGTATAGGTCTTTTTCCTCATCAGAATCCAACAGTTCAGTGAAACATTTGATCATTTTTTAAAGAAAATAACCACTAGAAATTTTAAAGGAAAGGCCCACTTAATTTTCCCCTTTTCAATTTTCAGATAATTTATGGAGTGGTCCCCTGGCCACATTTCTGTTTTCTGAAACATTTTAATTGTTGGTTTTAGAATGCATTTCTCTCTGTCTATTTCTCTTTCTCTCTTACACACACACACACACACACACACACACACACACACACACAAAACACACACACATACACACACACACTCACACACACAGCTCATTATCATTATTACTAGTTATTTATGCTTCTCCCTATATATTACCTGTGTTTTCTTTTTCTTTTCTCTATTGGGATATTTATCTTTTTCTCAATGACATTTAAAAATTTTAAATCATTAGAGCCTATTGGGAATAAGTTATAGTAATCTGCCTGGAATTGGCTTAAAAATTAGGAAATTTAAATTTTCACACAACAAGGAATACAGAGTGTCAGGTGTTCAGGGTTTGTTGATCGCATCATATATTCCTTCCTCATTGTGTCATCTCTTTCCTTTATTGTCACAAGAAGGCTCCCTGAACTGAGACAACTAAGTCTCTTGTTCAGTAGGAAAGAATAAAAAGAAAACAGAGAAAGAGAGCTACAACAGAACTCTCTCCAAGCATTTGAAGTATTTTCCTTCCATCTGATTTGATCAGTTTAGGTCATCAGCCCACCTCAGAACATGCCATGCATTGTTCTTCCACCTATTCAGGAATATCAACTACAATTTCAGACATGAAGGATTATTTTTGGCAGAAAATATGACACATTTTCATGTATTTACAGTTGTGTGCACTCTAGCTACGTGCAGGAAAATGATGATCCTACCCAATGTAAAACAAATTTCAATGGAACTACAGGAATAGTGAAAATTTTTAAATACAATTAAATAGAGCAAGATGGAGGAACAAGGAAGTAGGTCAATTCTAATTGTTGAAGAAAACTTTGAAAGCATTGTTAGAAGACAAAGTGTTATGTGAAGTATAAATGGAGCATGTTTCTGATCCATTTATCCACAAGCTGAATAAATGCATGATCCTCATGTTAGACATACACAATCTTATTGCCCCATTATCTCTTTCATTTAACCCAGCCAGGTTCTTAAAAAGGAACATCTGCCCCTACCTAACTGCCAAAATTGTATTCCAGAGATAATTTCCTTATGCATAAATTTGCATACATCTTTTTTGCTGAAGATTGTTACTATAAAAAGCCAAACTTCCACCTTGTGAAAACATTTTCTAATTGTGGAAACCAGTGGAAAATTGGATACAACACGTGAGTCAACATAGTAAAGATGCCAATTTTTCCCAAATTGATCTATGCATTTAATGCAATTCCTATGAAGGTTTTACGAAGACATAACAAGCTTATTTTAAACTTTGTATGGAACGGCACAGGACCTAATAGCTAAAATAAACTTGAAAAAGAAGAGAAAATGGGACGAATCACTCTATAAGATAGTGAGCCCTACTATATAGCTACAGTAATCAAGATAATGTAATATTAACATAGAGTTCTAAACAGAGATGCATGAAGTAAAGACCCCCAAAATAGACCTACACAAATGTGTTCTACTACTAATTTTTAACAAAGTTGCTAAAGCAATTTAATGGAGGAAAATATAACCTTTTCAAAAAGTAGTGATGGAGAAACTGGATATCTATTGGCAAAACAAAACAAATATAATTTCAATCTAACCTCACATATTGTATGAAAATTAACTTGAAACCAATCACAGCCTGAAATGTAGCATTATTGCATTACAGAAAAATTACACAAGAGAAATTCTTCAGAATCTAGGGCTAAGCAAAGACTTCTTAAACTTTGACACCAAATGCATGATTCATTCAGGAAGAATTGATAAATTGGACTCCATCAAAATTAATGTTTTTTTCCAAAAGATCCAAAGGTAAGAGAATGAGATGAGGAGGGGGAAAGGGAGGGGGTGAGGGGAAGGAATCCACAAATTGTGTAGCCTTCAGATTTTACATAACCTGAATCTATCCTTGGTAAAAAGTTCTGGCTTTAAAACCAGAGCGACCCGAATCTGAATCTGCGTCTCTAACATTCGCTGTGTACCTTTGGAGTTATTGCAGATGACTTGGGGATGCTGCAACAGCGCCTACTGTACTGGACTGCTGCGTTAATTATATTACATGACAAATCACACAATGCCCTGGAAAAGTAGGCCCCAAAATACTGTATCCCAACCCTCCAAGTGCATATATACGCATTTAGGCTAAATAAGATATTTTCATGAAAAAATAACAATAAATATTTATTTATTTATTTATCTATTTATTTATTTATTTATTTTAAGATTTTATTGGGGAATTGGGGCAGGGGAACAGCGTTGGGGAACCGGGGAAGGGGAACAGACAAGTTGCTGTCTTTTTGTTCTTCAGTCTAGTTGCGGAGGACATTGCTTCACTGGCACATGTTGGTATTGTCATTGCACTCTTCCAGGATGAGGCAGATCGGTCGCCGGCCTCTGGATGGTCACTCACCGCGGCTATTGACAGCTCACACTGGCTGCCGGCCACTCACTGTAGCCTATGGCAGCCCACTGCAGCAGGGGCTGGAGCTATGCCATCCCAGGCTCGCACAGCCCAGCTCCAGGTGGAGCTGTTGTTCCCTATCTTAGCTGTAGAGGGCAGTGTCACTGGCCCTCATAGGTGGGATCTGAACCGGGGCCGTTGGCATCCCAAAACCAGTTCTTAACGAATGCGCCACTCGGCCGGCCTTATAAATATTTTTAAAGGAGCTTTTGATGTTTGTAATAAAGTTAGGCCCAGGCGAATTTTGTGAAATGAAAAAACATGAAATCATTGGTATCCTGATTAACATCAAAGGAAAGGAATGTGTAAAAAGGAAAAATAAAAGATCCACAAACTGATGACTCTGTTTTGTTCTGTGTTAGCCCACTAGGAGACAGAAATTAGCTTTATCGTTTCTGACAAGTTCAGTGAACAAGAACAAGTGCTTGTCACACTGCATCTTCCCTGATCAAGGGTCCACCCGGTGCACAGAGAATTAGGTAGAACTATTTAGGTCAACTTCCCATTTTATAAAATTATAAGAAAAAAAAGATGCCTGTGTCTTTGCATATAGGTTCATTCTCTCATTTAAACACAAAGTCAATTCAGAGTCTTTCCTCCTAGTTATGTGGACACAGTTTGATCCACAGTTTAGGTTACTAGGATTTAATGTCAAATCTATAGCAATTTTATCCATGAAATCACTGTCCCAAATTCTTTGTTATGTTATTTTCCTCATTTTCACTTTATTTCCTTTACTTCTGTTTAAGAAATTTTCAGATCTAAAATCATGTCTAAACTCTATATTTCTTATATTTCAATTTTTTGACACTCTTGTTCACTTTAATTGTTTTCCTTTTTCTCCTTTCTCTGTTCGCTCCCAGTGGATAACTTCTCTCATGCTCTAGAATATATATATTTTTAATGTTTTAGGTGAATGGGAGAATATGAAAAGTTATAAAAGAAAGTGGCATTAAATATACTGAAATTTATAGCAGATAATATGAGGAGACATTTTAAAATTAAATGCAAACAGTCGTTCAGAGAGTGCAAACAAAAGCAGGACAATCTCTACCCACCAAGACCAGAAGAGATACGAAAAGGTCAGTGAATGGAGTGTACAAGCAAGTTAGCAAATACCCTTCTCTCCCTTGGCCAGAGAAGTACACAGAAAATTCCCAGGGGACTTGATCAGTAAAGGAACATTCAATAAAATTGCTACTTAGAAGCCAAAAAACCCAAGGTTTCCACAAAAAGATACATTTTAAGTTTAAAAATCATATGAGGCAAGAGAACCTGAATCCACTAAAATTTCCAGAGAAATAAATGTTGACGTAGGGCTGAGATATTGCTAAGAAATCAAGTCCACTGTCATAAGAGATGTAAATTTCAATTCTTGTTTTGTTCTTTATTAGCTATGATACCTGTTGAAAGTTAATCAACCTCTCTGAGCCTCAGTTTCCCATCAATCTCACTAGGTAGGTTATCATAGAGATTAAATATATGAAAATTGCTGATAGGGGAACACCCATAGTAAAACCTTAACAAATTGTAGTGTGTTTCCTCTGTGCCTCAACTATCACGTTGAGTCTATTTTAATGGTTGATAAACAAGAAGGAAGCATGATGAGCACAGGTTTTAATTTTTATTTAGAAGCTATGCACAATTACAGGTGAACCATCTATACCAGAAAGCAGCTTGCTTTGGTTTTTCCATGACTCAGGATTTCCATAACTAAAAATGAATGAGAGGAATGAACAAGTTCTGTGCAAGACCCAAATACGTACTCATTTGGGTACCTTAGAATAAGGGTAGTATTGACCTAACCTATCATTTTTTTCCTATGATGACTTAAATTACAATATATTCAGTTTGCTCCAATGAGCTACAGGAATAACCCTGATGAATGACATGTACCAACTGCTTAGTCAAGACCCTTAGTTCTTGCCAAGCACTCATAGCTCATCCTCCATCAAATCCTTTGCCAGACCTGATGCAAAAAAGCAACATTCCAATATATCAGATTTATTTTCTCTCCTCTCTTCTGTACACTTGCCATATAATAATAAGAGAGACAGAGAGAACAAGAGTCCCTGTCTTGTATCATCTTAAAAGGGACGGTATGTCTCTGGATAAATGGAAGCCATCTCTGGAAGCTTCAAGGAGCTCAGAGGTCTTCACACTGACATTCAGCATCATCTGGAAAGCACAGCTGTACCCAGTTCAGACTGTCTGCCAAAAAAGCTGTTTGCAAAACCAGCTTCATGTAGTGGATGTGTCAAGTGGCTGACTTTTCTTTCACTAAGGACTTATTGAATATTTCTTTAGCAGCAATATGCTAGGAAATGAAAAGATATAAAAGACATATCTGCCATAACCCTCAAAGGATGTATGGTATCTTTGTACAGGTAACGATAATTGAAATACTACAATTGGAAATTATTTAAGGTCTACATTCAGTAGAGTTATAAGTAAAATGACAAAAACAAGGAAAACCCAGAGAAATCCATACAGAAAATTCAGTACTCAAATCAGTCCTATAGATCAGTGGTTCTCAGACTTAATCAAACTTAAGTTTACATCAGAATCAACTAGAAGGTTTCGTAGGTTTCTGATTGATAATTCCTATATTTCTGCCATATCTGAATCTGGTTTTGATGTTTGCTGTGTCTCCTCAAACTCTGTTTTTTTTGTTTTGTTTTTTTGTTTCTTTTTCCCGTTTAGTATATCTTGTGATTCATTTCTTGATAACTGGACATGTACTCAGTAAAAGGAACTTCTCTAAAAACAGCTTTAGTAACAGCGTGGAAAGTGTTAGGGGAGAGAGAGTGTTCTATTGTCCTATGAGTAAGTCTCAGTATTTTATTGTGTCCCTGTGTTCCTGTGCTGTAAACTTCCAAGTGCTTCTCAGTTCCCCCCCACAATCCTTAGGTGGCACAGGATGGCTAGAGTGGCTGAAATTGGGCATTTTTCTTCCCCCAGGTAGGTTAGGCTCTGAAACATCCCCAGCAGCTCAGGCTCTGGTTAAGTATGTTCTCTTGTGAACAGCTCTTGCTAAGAAGAACAATATGCTCTGAGTTTTTTTTCAAAATGGTGATTTTTCTACCCTCCCATTCAGAAGCATGAGAGGATTTTCCTCCAATATTCACTGCAAGAACCTGGTTAAGCTCCTGGACGTAAAACCCACAAAAGTGGGCAGACTGGATCCACCTGGAGTTTTTGACTCTCAGACTCACCCACACTGAGCCTCCAGCAATTCATCAATTTTAGGTTTCCCTATCCGGCATTGGTTCCAGAGGAGGTTTTTGCTGCTGTGTCTCTGGTAATTTCTGATTCTCTGTATCTGCATGTCTGTCTGTTCATTTTTGGGGTCAGCAGTTTGCTCTCACCGCACTTCTCTTAAGCAACAGTTGTTGATTTTCCAGTTTGCTTAGCTTTTTACTTGTTGCTATGGTGGAGTAGTGACTTCCAAACAAGAAACAGAAAGCTCCAAGTCAGCTTTTTAAAAATGCAAATGTTGCCATGTCATTTCCCTCACTTAATACCTTTCAATGGTTTTTCCATTTCTTGAGAATTAAATCCAAACTCTTTAGCATGACATGTTATATACCTGCCTGCTTGTCATGATTGCTTTCATACATCTCTAACTTCTTACAAGCCAACCTCACAAAAATATTTCCAATTACTTAAACTCACCCTGATTTTCTCACCATTTTCCTTTGCTTACTTCCTGTTGACTCAGTCAGTCCCAGTGGGTCATAATGGAATAGTGTGGAGTAAATACCAAGCATTTCTAAATTCAGGCTTATGGAGAGGCATATGAAAAGAGAAATGAGAAAGGCCCCAAGATGTCAAGTTAGATTAAAAAGAGGAGAAAAGCGAAAAACACAATTGCATCATTTTTAAAAAGTCATAAACATTGAATATTCTAGTGTTATGTTAATGAATATTAAGTCATCTTATTTATTTTGCAGATGTGGAAACTGAATTCTGGAGAGCCTACACAACTTTAACATGCATCTAAGTCCAGTTAGAAATAAAATCAAGAACAAAACAATTCTTTTGACTTTTCTGGGCAAATGTCTTGTTCAGCAGGTCTCCTCCACATGTAATACTAGTGTAGCTTTCCATGTTTTGGATGGTGTTGTAATGACAAAAAGAGAAAACTAGTGGAGATGGAGTATAATCTTGTCCATTTCAGTGAATAAAAATCACAACTATTTCTTGTACAGCAGATCTCTCACTATTTCCCAAGCCCCAGATATCCTTCAAGGCCAGCCTGCCTTATAGCTCCTTCATGAAATCTTTTCTAATCAAAGCAAAAGTATGCATTTATTTTTCTTTCCAAAGTCATGTATTTCAGCTGTTATGGCACTAAAAGTTTTCTACCATGTGTTATCTCTTGATTATTGTCTAATTGATATAATGTGCAACGTGGTATTTACCAAATAGTTTAAATGATTTCAGGTGCCACTTTGACACAGAACACACTGATTTTGGAAATGTATATGTCTAGCATATGAAACTGAATGATATTAATTCAAGGCAGCTATGGAGAATAGCTGTACTTGAGCTCATTAGTTAGAATTAGGCATTGCCTCCAAGATTTTCTCATTAACCACTGGCTACAACAGATCTTAGCCTAAAGTCAAAATAGAAAAATGAGAAATTAATATAACTTTGGATTTCAGCCTCTATATAATCCATGTAAGAACCCATAAAAATATAACATTGTCTCTGAGCAATATGCAATTAAAGATGTATACAGAAAAATACAAAGACTTAATAATTAATAAGTTCATAATTTTTGGATTTTAAGCACATGAACCTCTAATGATAAATGTAAAATATGATCCAACCTTTAATATTCAATTTATGTAATAAAGACTTTTAAGAAATACTATATTCAGAGTTGAAGAAAATAGATTATTGTCATTTAGAGTGGTCAGAGATGAAACTTTTCTGACTCTAGAGATATGGGTAACATTTTAATAGGATTTAATCAATCATTCTCAACTTTAACTCAGGGGATAATGGATTTCAGTTGTACCCGAGAAAATTTTGTTCAGAATAACTAATTTTTCTTACCAAGTTTGACTAAATTCTAGAACAGAAAACTAAAAGGATAAATTGTTTAGGATTTGGAACTATTGATGTTTTTGCTTATCTGGAGGAAGTTTGTAGAACCAGACTAAATGCAATTCCTTCTTATCCTATAATTCTGTGAATCATTTTTCACTTTAATTTATTAAAATTATATTAAATACATAATTATTTACATGTTTGCATGGCAGATATTTCTGGGACTTTCTGCTAAAGGAAGAATAGAGAGAAAATAGTGTAGAAGTCTAAAAAGTGAACAAGCATTTCTTTGCATTTCAAAGAGGAATTACAAAGTGTGATGTACTACTTATATGCCAAAGAATATTTATAAATTTACTTAAGCTTTTGGATATTTATTTGTTCATATATAAAATAGAAATAATGATATGACTATTTATACTTTGTCATACATCATAAAAAGGATCAATTATATAATGCTTGTAAAATATTTCATAAATCACAGAAAAATGTAGTTTTTATTATTATTAAATTAAGTGAAAACAAATTCTGGCAAATCGTAAAGAATTATCTGTATTTTGTTATTTCTATATACCCAGTGACTTTCACTGTGCCAGATATATAGTTGCTGCTTGGCAAAAACATGTTAAATAATTGGAAATCTCAACCTGAATATATTCCTATAGTAAAACTTATAATAGGTAGTTTAAATTAGCAATGAAATCTAAAGAATATAGCTCCTGAAAGTTCACTAATGAGCCATATTTTAGTTAAAAGAAAATTAGCATTTTTCTTGAATACCTTTTTCTGCTATTAGTTTCTCATTTTTTAGACATTAGTTACTGATTGATTCCTATATCTGAAACAAAATATATAAATATATGCTTAACACAACCAGAATCAGTCTTTTTTGATTTCTACAAATATAAGAGAATAATACAGCCTAACATGAGCTTGCCATTTTTATTATATTTTGAACTTACTACTTTGGTTTTGAAGAGTTTGTGTTTTCCTTGTGTGTACATTCCTCATTTATGTATACTTATTCAAGTTCTGGCTTAGATGGATTCCAGAGACAATGCTAGAGAATTTATTTTGTGATTGACCAAGGAGATACAAAATTCACTACATTATACAACAAACACATCATGTAAAGAGAATCAAAGGCTTTCATTGTGGCTCCAATGAGAATGACAAAGGTGACTTAAGGGTTTCATTTTTTTTTTAATTTGTAGGGAGTTTATTACCACAACCTTAAAGATCACCCTTTCTATAAATCTGACATATTATAAAGAACTTCCATTGTTGATTTTGTCAGACCCTTTTTTTCTTTGAATATCAATTTTCCTTAATTGTGTCCCTCACTCTTTCTATACTGTTTTGGGAAAAACAGCAGTATAGAAATAAACCTTTAGAGATGCATTGTCTTTATGACAATGGTGTGAAAGGTAGCCAACTAGGTAACACCAGAGGTATCAGTGATAGCAATATATTATCTTGCTTTAGTTGACAGTGTCTTTAGTACTTTACTTATTGCTTTAGTGGGGTGCTATAAATAGAAGGCATTGTATTATTTATTTTATGTAGTTGTGAGAATCTCATAGATGTTTATATAATTTTTGTTTAAAACATTTCTTTTACATTTGTTTTTAATAGTTCACTAAAAATGCAAGTGTAATTGCCAAAGGAGATAAAAGAAGGATAATTCACATTAATATTTTAAAATGCAAAAGTATAAAATTAATATCAAGAATAGATGTCTGAGGGTGATTGGTGGGGTGCGTTACAGTGGCTTTTGTTGGATGAAGAGAATTAGATAGTTAAGAAAAAGAAAATGATGCAATTATTAAGATTTCTGAAAGTTCTTTGTCTGAGTTAGAAATTCCATTTACTCTCAAAAAGGTATATGTCATTTACCTTCAAAAAATCTGCATTGCCATAGCATCAAGAGCTAAGGTTCTAGCTGTACAGGCTGAGCCTGCCCAGCATATATCATTTGACACCATTGAAATGTTGAATGAATTAGACCTGTCCATATTTGGAATTGTTAGTCCAGATACTCAGACAGGATAATTTTTTTTTTTCCCCAATGAGATAGTGTCTGACCTGTTGACTCATCCAATGTGACAGCAAGTCAGGCTGATGCAGGAGTTTTAAGCTCTAAATGGTTAGGCTTCTTAGATTTAAGGCAAATAACCTACAGTCAGATTTATAGAAAGGGAGATTTTTAAAGCTGTGATAACAAAGAGAGCACTCCCTACAAAGTCAGAAAATGAAACACTAAGTCACCTGTGTCATTTTCGTTTGATTCACAATCAAAGTCTTTGATCCTCACATAAATGTCGAAAAATGCATTTACTTGAAATCTGAGATTCCAACTTCACAAGCCTCTATGATACAATGGTTTCTGTTTCAAAAAAGAGAAACAATTTTAAATGTACCATCTGTGTAAAAGAATGTGGTGTAATCCCAAATCCTTTAAATTTTATAAATGAAACATTATTCCGTTTAATATAGAGTTGAATATGAGAGTGTGTTAATATAAAAATCTAATAACATTATCAAAAGTATGCTTTGATTACACTTGAACAAACATGTAGGATTTTCCTTACAGAACCTATAGTACAAAAAGAGCAAGTCTTCTCTCCAAAGGGGAAGGAGGCAAGAAAAAGAAACAAAAACAAAACAAAAAAACAAACAAAACCGGATTTCTATAATTGTGTCTTTCTCCCATTTTCTGATTAAAAGAATATTTAAAATATACAGCTAAGACTTTACTCATGTTATATTATTTTGGATGTATATATATGTATTTTTATTTTCTCGGTTTTGAGTCACCCTGAAAATGATCTCTTGAATGTAAATCATAATAAACCGATAAAGAAAATATGTTGGTAGATGTTATTAAACCACTGCTACAATCTCTTTAATGAGGCAAGTGTGTTTGTGTGTGTGCCTGGGTGTGTGTCAAACAAGTTGCAAACATTTTCAAACTTTTTTTTCTGTGAAAACCTTGTTTTTTGTTTGTTTGTTTGTTTGTTTGTTTGACACCTCCTCCAAACCAGAGAAGTAAGCTGGGCTCACTATTGTCTTCCTAGAAGTCATAGTGGGGTCATTTCCCCAGGTCTTTTCTCCAGGGCAGACTGTATATCAGAGCTGAAGCTCAAGGTTCATGCAGAAATTACAGATTACATGCAGGTCTGGAGTGGGACTAAAGTAAATATTGTTGTAGTGACCCTTTCTCTCCTTAGCCCACCTTCAAATGGCAAGTTGTTGAAAGTTGAGGGGGCCATTTAAATTCAACCAGTAGCGGAAAACAAGAAGGTTTCCTAGCACAATAGTCAAGCACAGTTCACTTTGCTGTAAATGAGCCAGTCTGAGGTGTTTTCTTCCCAAACGTAAATACTCGGATATTGAAGCCCAAAGGAAGCAAGAGTGACAGGCTGACTGAGAGGGCTGATGTGAAATCCTGAACCGGGCTAGATATTCTTCTTGACTATGTCCATGTGCTTTGGCATGCCTGATTTCTTTGTATAAACAACTTGGAAAATTCTAAAGAAATATATGAAAGAGGACAGAATAGAATCCTTGAGAAGAGGAAAAATTCAAAAGTCATAGTACTTCTCCCTCTTTTCCTCCAATTTGCATATTTCCTAGCAACCATTCCTGTAACACCTCCCACAGGCTGTCCCCTGCACACACATACAGGCCAATTCCTTTCATACTAAAGCCTTCTTAAAGTAGCATATAACCTCCACCATAGGAAACCTATCCTTTATGCCCTCATCTCCTTGCAATTCAGAGCCTACTTGCACGTGGCATGCTGCAGTGCTGGACCATTATGAAAAAGAGAAAACACAATTTTCTCTATTCTCTATCCAGAGACCATCTCATTTTACTGCAGTTTCAAAGAAACCTTGTAAATGCAGCTGGGGAAATAAATAAACAAAACATAACATGCAACCAGCCATTCTTTTATTTATTGATGAAACATGTAATCAGTTCTTTGTTCTGCAGATATTTGCTGGTTTTGATTCTCGAAATGTCTTTACAAAAGAAAAAAAAAAAGGTCAAACAATTGCTCTGATTTCACCAGTTGTATAATTAAGAAACCGCCAATATACACATACAATTAACTTCTCTTCTCAAGCCTTTTTGCTTGTTTATTTAATCATAATATGGATTTGTACTTTTTAAAGAGTAGGTACAAAAGCTGAGATTTAATTTTAAATATATTCATATTAGTAAATGATTTAATTTCAAAACTATGAAAAAAATCTTTGAAATGTTACAGCAGGTAGCCTATGAAATTTAAAAACAAACAAAAAATTCAGAAAGCCATTGTTCTCAGCAGAGCTCAGAATCGCACTGTGTACTTTACATGCTATTTAATCTTTTTCGCTAATTAGCAGCCCAGAGTTCCTAATACCCATCTCAATATGGGATTGATAAAATAGTCAGATAGTGATAAAATTGGATATAATATGATCCTATCTGATCCTTATATACTTCTGGGTAGTGTGGCCCTCCATGATAGAAACGGTCCCTTTAGAGGCAAGAAAGAGGGGAAAAAAAAAAAAAAAAATATATATATATATATATATATATATATATATATATATATATATATATACACATACATGCATACATACATTATATATGTAATTGCTTAATTTATTAGTGTTCCACTTCAATCTAGTTGTATGAGGAACTTAAGGCTACTTGTAAGAAAATACACAATGAAATAAAATAAGCTTCACAAGTAGAAATAAAACTAAACAAAGATAGTACCAGAACTGAGGCCTTAAAACTAGCTTCCACAGCATTCTCTTGGGCTGTTTGAATGGTTCACTACCAACAAAACATACATATGGGCAAGTACATTGGACCACATTCACTCTTTTCCATCACTCATTAACTTCCCATAGGAATTCTTTTTACCTATAAACATTGAACTGCTATTTATTTAACAATCTTTCAAAACTATTGATAATTTAACCACATAAAAATTCTATCTTCAGTCTCGATGAAAATTCCTGGCTGTATACTATGAATATTAATCCCTGTATTGTCAGGGTAAACTGGCAATCTCATACAGCTGCTGTGAAGTATTACCTTTTAGTTTTGTTTCGCTAATAAGAAACCAGGAATTATTGAGATAATATGCTGATAGGAATTTGATATTCATATTACTGACCTATATGGAGATGGTGCCAAAAAATGTATACACATTTTAAGAAAGAAAAAAAATATTAAAATTGCAATACTCAATATATACCAATAACAAAAGGTGAATGTAAGTCACATTTGACTTCTGCAATTACAGGAGGTGCTTAAAGAGGTTACCATCACTGTCTAGATGCTTCTGAATACACCAAACTACTGCTTGAGCAACGCTGACCAAAATGTCCACTTGTATACATTTTTTTAGCACCCCTGGTATTTAATGAAGACAAATTTCAGGTTTGTTTCAAAACATTCTAGTAATCAATGAGATAGTCTGTGACAGTGTTCACAGGAGCAATGAGGTTTACAATTTAAAAAATAAAAAATAAACAAACAAAAACAGTAATCAGAAATGAACAATAAACCAGAGGACTGTGGCCATTTAAAGACACAGACTCTAAAACCAGATAACTAGGTTTGGGACTGAGCTCTGCCAATTGTCAATTTTGTATTATTAGGATTGTAGAGAAGGAAAAAATATATATATTTCCTCTACCCTCTTAGTTTAGTGACTGAGGCCTGCAAATTAAACTGACAACAAATCCATTAACAGGAGAGAAAGGTTAATACACATGTATATACAAGACAACAAAAGTAGTAGCTGGCTTGCTAAAGAGTCAAAGTTAGAAGAGTATACACATCTAACTTAGTAGAGGAAAGATGGGGGAGAGAAAATACTCCTATTGTTTCTTTAGGGAAGATGAATGGGGTTTTTAGGAGAACAAAGGGGAGATAAGAAAGTTTGTAATAGATTGTCTTCACAAGTATGATTTCTCTTTCCATTTTCTTAGGGGCCATACAATTCCCTGGAGAAGGGATTTATGGTGGATTTTATTTGTTGTTGTCCCTCCTGGGAGTACACCCAACCTGGAGAGAGAATTTATGGCAGCCTCATTTTCAGAAGTTGCTGCTTCTAGTCAGATAAGGGAAGCTCTGAGAAGTCTTCTTTCTGCATCTGTTGAAACTCAAATATTTTTATATTAAAATAATTTTCATACCAACTATGAGATTTCCAATGGGTTCCAACAGAATAGTTTCTAAACTTTGGTCTTCTCAACTTATCAAAGTGAATGAATATACTAATATCAACCTTGTGAGATAATTCTTACAAACAAGTTAGCATTATTCTGGGATTCCATAGTTCTTAAATAAATGTGAAATATTATTGCTTAGGACAGACATATTTCCTAGAGGGAATTACTAAGACCAGACTTACAGTAGTTTCCTTACAGTAGATATGATGACGAGTCTTATGATAATCTTCCATGCTGTTAACTTCTCATCAAAGCAAGGTACTTTTATCATAATCAGTAATGCCCATAGCTAATATTATTATGATGTTCTCTTTAACCGGCTTTTATGGGAAAATGATTATTCAGGAGTTTATGAAGTAGATTACACTCAAAATATATAGGTCTACAGATTGACAGAATCTCAGGGTCCTGGCATCAACATACATAAACTCATTATCCTGATACACAGGCTCCATCTTAATTTTATTAGTCAACACACCTCACATCTCTATGCCATTCATCTCAGGTAAAAAGAAAATAACTTTCATTACTTCTGATTTAAATTATTTCCTATTATGCTGAAAATAATGATAGATTTTATACATCTAGATTATTTTAATGTCTTAAATTTCTTAGAACTTTTCTTATCTCATTCGAGCCTTCTAACATATGTATTGTTAGTTAGAGCAGTCTACATCAAAATCACTATGTCCCAAAATGAATGTATCATACCCTTATTCTACTCTTACTTCAGTATTTTCCACATGGCAGTATTACTATTATTCACTCAGTCAGTCCAAGTAGAAAACTGGCACATATTCTTGATTCCTTTTTCTTTCCCATTCCTTAAATTCAATCAAGAAACAAGTTCACCTGTTTCATCCTATCTATACATGTTATTTGCACATGTGTGGATACATATAAAGAGGGGATGTACAATTTATTCTACCATGGACCTAGTTTAGGTGATCAAATTCTCAGCAAGATGATCACAAGAGCATCTTAATTGTTAACCTTCAAGTCCACAGACCACAAAATTGATTTTCTACAAGATGAACTATGAACTTTATTTGAAATGAATAGTCTTCAGTTTTTCTCTGCTTAGCTTGCTAATCACAGTGTCCCATGATTTGTTATTTCACTCATTTTATTCAACACATATTGAGCATCTGTTTTAGGCATTGTTCTTGAACGTTAACATATCTAATCACCTATAGATATTTTTATCTCTTGCAATATTTGTTAAGTAAGTGTGTGAATTTCTATGTGGAGTTCTTCATATTTACATATCATGAACAAAGAAAAAGCTACTTTGATAAGAAATAGCAGTTTCCTAGAAGTTTTGACTCAAAAATTACAAAAGTTAGTAGATCAAGTAGTTTTTTAGTCAAGTATTGAGAATCTATGTCCTGCAAAATGTTTCACAGATAGGAAAAGTGAGGGTATTGTCTAATTTAATTTATCATCTAGGCTAACTTGCTAAAGAAAAAGAAACTGTATAAAGATATTACAAGAAAGAGAAACTTTCTTATTCTAACTTGTCAAAGAATTAACAAAAAAAAAGGTGTTATGTCCACATGGGTTTTAACCCAGGATTATAAGATGGTTGAGTATTCAAAATGTGTTAATGTGCCCTATATTATTGACCTATATTGCTGCCTATGTTCAATATTATCCTGAATAGCCAAAGCAATAAGACAAGAAAATCTCAAACACAGATTTCAAACAGACGATTGCCCATGTAGAAAATGCAAGAAAATATACGGATCATCTATTTGGATTGATAAGAAACTTTGGCAAAACACAGTGGGATAAATCAACAGACACATGAAAAGAATAATATAAAATAATTATAAACAATTCATGCTTACATGGAAATTTGATATATTATAGATATGGAATAATCTGAGGGGAGATAACTATTCAATAAGTAACACTAGGCCAAAGGACTATTCATGTAACAAAATTAATTTTCTTTTATTTTATTGTACACAAAAATGAAATTATCGGGCTGGATGATAAATTATTTAATCAAGAAAAACAAAGAATTTAAATATCAAGAATAAAATATTAGATACTATGTTTATGGTCTTAGTTTACCAAGACACTAAGAACACAAAGCATACCTAATTTGACCTCATTAAAATTAAAATATATTCTTTAAAAGATATAGAAAACAAACTTCAAATGGTATAAATGCTTGTACTAAATATTAATAACAAAAAAGTAATTATGAAAATAGCCAAGAGGACAATCCAAACATAGGTAACATACCAATAAACATGAAAAGTGCTCAATTCACTTGTAATCAAGAAAGCACAGTTTAAAAACATTAACACATTTTATATTATCACAATTAAAAATGAAAAACTGACAATAATATCTGATGGCAAAGATGAGTTGGAGCAAGAACCCTCATAAACTGTTACCTGGAGAGCAATTGGTATGAACACTTAGGTGGTAATTTTGTCAATATTCACCAATGTGGAAGATGTATACATCCTTGAGCCAGCAATTCCTTTCCTAGATATATATATCCTGGCAAAACTAAATTTTATGTGTCTGTAAGGACATGTTTAAGAATGTCCGTTGCAGCATGGTTTTCATAACAAATGAAAAAAAAATCAAGAAAAGCTGTGATATATGAGGTCTGCCAATTAAGTTTGTGAACTTGTTGCAGTGATGTTGCTAACCTTTTTGGATATGAGAGATATTATTCATTATGAATGTGTATCAACTGGACAAACAGTTAACGAAGTTTACTATTTAGACGTTCTCAGAATGCTGCATAGAAAAGTTAGACAACCTGAACTTTTCATTAATAAGTCATCATGGCTCTTGCATCATGACAATGCACCAGCTTACATGGCACTATCTGTGAGGGAGTTTTTAGCCAGTAAACAAATAATTGTATTGCAACACCCTCCCTCCTCACCTGATCTGGCCCCCAATGCCTTCTTTCTTTACCCAATGATAAGGGAAATATTGAAAGAAAGACATTTTGGTGACATTCAGGACTTCAAGGGTAATATGGCCATTCCAGAAAAAGTTCCAAAATTGCTTTGAATGGTGGACTAGCTGCTAACATTGGTGCATAGCTTCCCAAGGGGAGAACTTCGAAGATGAATATAATGATATTCAGCAATGAGGTATGTAGCACTTTATCTAGGATGAGTTTGTGAAATTAAATGTCCGACCTCATATACTTATGTGAATACATACTCTATAGTATATTCTATCAGTAGGGTATACATGTGATCTATTCTTACATGTATATCAATGGACATTCTATATAGCCTGTTACATGAATTATCTATAGTTACATGTTTTAAATGGGATATCTTGCTATCTTGTAAAAATTTTAAAAGTTGTTGAAAATATAATAGAAATATAAATGTATTTCTGTTATCATTTAAAATATTTTAATACCATGAAAATAATACCATGTGCTTTTACAAATATGTAAATTTGTGCTATTTTTATAAATTTTGTAAATGCTGTGCTTTGCTCTCTATGAAGTGTCTAAGCAAATGCTTAGCTTATAATAGCTTGGCTTATTATATGCACTGAACAAATATTTGTTTAACAAATAAATTAGGACAGATTGTATAATAAACAACTAATGTAGGATATGGTAAATCTGGGAAGAAATTGAGTGAGGTAATAATACATGTGCGAACACACATTATATAATCTTAAACAATAATATTAGACAATTTGCTATATAGTATGAATATTTTATTTCATCAATATTTGTTGCAAAGTTTTGAAATATGTATTTGAAATAATTCACAATGAAAGAAAAGTATAGGGACTGGCCGAGTGGTGCAGTGGTTAAGCGCTGGCTTGGGAAGCCAGCGGCCCCGGTTCAGTCCCACATATGAGAGCCAGTGACACTGCTCTCAAAAAAAAAAAAAAAAGTGTACAAGCTAACAAATAAATATTTACAGAGTTTAAAAAAATAATAAGGGAAAATACATTTCACCATTCTATAAAAAACTAGCTCTTTTCATAATTTGAAAAGGGCTGGCTTAAAAAGTAGTGACTTTGTTTGTTTTTGTTGTTGTTTTTTTTTGTTTTTTAATACACAGACTGGATGGAGCCTGCTCGGCATACTATTGGGTTATCGGAAAAGTCATGATGCATTTTTGCAACGAAAAACAGAAAAATATGTCATGACTTTTCCGACAACCCAATATATGGCTTATTTATTAGGTGAGAGATAATGGAACATATATCTATGTTCTTTTCTAAGTATATTTATATTTGAGTATTTGTTTTTCATATCCATCTTATGCATCCATTTTCTGTACCATATGCCTAGCAAAATAATATTGTAAGAATTAATTAATTAAGAGAAAAAAACATTTTTCTTAGAAATAGATTTGTTTCTTTCTTCAGGAATAAGAATTCCGTAATACAAAAGAAAACATTCAAATTAGAAGGTCTCTCTCTCTCTCTCTCTCTCTCTCTCTCTCCACCCCCTCTCTCCCTTGCTTCCCCTCTTTCAAATTTTTCCTAAAACTGTGTGAATCCAGCCAGAATTTTGGGCTCACCCAATAATTCCTCTTTAGTCCAAAGCAGAATCATAGCAGTATTATTTGGGGAACAAAATATATTCAATTTCCTTAAATGCCATTTAAAAATCCCTAACAGCAGTAAAAATATTTTAAATCATCCCATGGCATATTCTCTTTCAAAGTAAAAGTCTTTTCTTTATTTAGAGTGTATTCAATTTTATACACCAATAAATTTCTTCTTAATTTTTACACAGTCATGCATTTTTCCATTTACTTATAATTTTGATTATGAAATATAAGTGCATTTGTTTGCATCTCAGAGCAAATTGGAAGTAAAACAAATTACATGATCTAAGATTTTTTAAAAATTTAATTAATGTCATCAAAGTACTTGATCCTGACATTTAAGTACTTAAGCTAGTTGATTCATTTAATATATTAACAACAGGATAGTAAATGCTAAAAGCCCAGAGTACAAGTAGAGATTTATATTTGTTTACAGAAAAGCATACATATAAAAAGCAAATAACTAAATTAATTGTTAGTGATGAAGTTCATTCAGAATTCAAAAATCAAAAAAGTTTGTTTAATAAAGAGAGTAATAAACATAAAGGTATGGAAAGAGAACTGACTCTGGGTGATGAATACACAATGTGAAGTATACATGATGTATTACAGAATTGTACACCTGAAACCTACTTTACTAACCATTGTCACCCCAATAAACTTTAATTAAAAAAAAACAAAACATAACTAAAAGTATTTTAAAAAAGAAAAATGTATATTGCCTGCATTTATTTAGAATTATTTTGGATATTAGATGTTTTAGTTATTTAAATCTAATGTTTCAAAAATCCTATAAAATTAGCATTTCTTTATACCATGTCCACTGGAGAGAAATAGCTCTTTAGTTAATCACAGGATGAATTTACAGTTTACTTCTATAAATCCTGATTGAGCACCCACTAGGTGTATGTGGAGAAGACAGTGAGATAAATCTTAATCATTAGTATTTAGAGGAATTTGTCCCAGTGCAAGATAGGTATTTAAAAATATATATTTCAATGCAGTGTAGTAGAATCCATGAGAATTTATACACAGGATGCTATAAATTGTCAAAGAGAAAAATCTACTCCAGACAGAAAACATTGAGATCCAATTGGGTAATTCTTCCTTGTCAAGGTTTTTCTCAGAACTTTGGGTTGAAAACAATTGTGTGGTTTTATATCAGATTTCTATCTAATTCCTATTGTCTAAAAATTAGGCAAGGTCTTATTACTGTTTTTCTTCTGGTATATATAATTTGGCTGCCAATTGTTTTCTCCTGTATAATGAATATCTCTTTAAACATAAAATTCCTGTATCTCCTTTGTTGTCATGGCACACTGACCAGATTCTTTCTCGTCTTAGAGGTACCTTTTTCACACTAATTTCTGAGTAAACTATCTCTTTATCTCCTATATTTCTATGGCCTTCAATCAAATTATATACCATTCTCATTAATTAAGAACACTTCTAATCTCTCTGAGGAGGAAATAATTTTTTAATCCACTTCATGTTTTTTCCCACTAAGAGCTGGTCAGCCACCTCTGAAATTTACTTTTTTTTTTTTTTTTAAAGATTTTTATTGGGGAATTGGGGGAGGGGAACAGCGTTGGGGAATCGGGGAAGGGGAACAGACCAGTTGCTGTCTTTTTGTTCTTCAGTCTAGTTGTGGAGGACGTTGCTTCACTGGCACATGTTGGTATCATCATTGCACTCTTCCTGGATGAGGCAGATCGGTCGCCGGCCTCTGGATGGTCACTCACCGCGGCTATTGGCAGCTCATGCTGGCTGCTGGCTGCCGGCCACTCACTGTAGCCTATGACAGCCCACTGCACCAGGGGCTGCAGCCTACACCATTGCTGGGGCTCGCACAGCCCAGCTCCAGGTGGAGCTGTTGTTAGCTGTAGAGGGCAGTGTCACTGGCCCTCATATGTGGGATCCGAACCAGGGCTGCTGGAGTCCCAAACCAGATCTTAACCAATGCGCAACTCGGCCGGCCCAGACGTTTACATTTTTGATACAAAAGATATCATTTCATTGGTACTTAATACATGTTTCAGAATGAACAAAATGACAAAACAGCTTTAGGAATAATACCTCGTCCACTCATTTGTATGGTAATAACTAGACTACCTATTGCTTTTTCCCCCCTCCATGTCTTATGGCATTTTTAATTTCAATCCATAAAAATTTTACATTATCAATGTGTGCTATTGTCATTATCAGAGTGTTAATTGCTTTTGTGAATTTTCTGGAGATATATATATATATATATATATATATATATATATATATATATATTAGAGCAGTTCTATATTCACAACAAAGTAATTTGGCAGGTATAGAGATTTCCCATATGTCACTTGCATAGCTAACCCCTCACCATTGGTACTTCTGTTACAATCACTGAGCCTACACTGACACATCATGATCACCCACATTTTACCTTAAGGTCCCATTGCTTTTTTTCCTTTGCAATGATGTTAATTTTCAAGTGCATGCAAAGCATCACCATGCAGACCAAATGTATCTCACACAGAAATTTACCTTCATTTCAATTTGTCCTCTAGTTTTCTAAGTCCAGACACAAATGTTCGGAATGTACATGGAGTCTTAAAAAAATAATATTTATCATTTAGTTTATTTCAAGAACATAAACAAGCATAAATATTACTGAAAGATTAGTAAATTTTTAATTATCACTTTTACAGGGTTTGGTGATGATGAATTTTTCATTATTTAATAGTTCATTGAAAGATCTAATTAAAATGATTTACAAACTCTAATTAGGTTCCGGGAAGACAAGTATCTTGCAGTTCCTAACAACAACAAAGTCAAATGGAATGGGGAAAAAGCAAGGACCCATAATGTGGAAAGTGTAAAGATCGATTCTAACTAAAAAGAAAGGGATAGCTTTGCTCAGGCCACCATAACACAGTACTGCAGACTGTGTGGCTTCAACAACAAAACTTAGTTTCTGCAGTTTTGGAGACTGGAAATCCAAGATCCTAGTGATAGGGTAGGTAGGTATAATAGATACAAATGAACAGGAGAAGGAGAGACCTAGCTGTGGATAGAAAGCCCCTTGCTGCAGCTCCTACTTGGGTCAAGACCCGTTGCAGCTGCCCTCACTTAGGGCACAGATGCCTTCCTACCCCAGTAGGATTCCAGGCTTACACATACCCCTAATTCAAAGGGATGTATTGTTAGAAACCAGAGAAGGAAGGAAGACATCCTGCTTATCAGGACCAGTTTAGTGAGATGCTTAATCAAATCCTAAAAAGAAAATTGACAGAACTTGCCTAAGAACCAAAAGTGAGGCCTGGGCACCTCAGCAGGAGAGGAAGAGATAAGGAGTAGGGAGAGGGGGAGGCAATTCTACCTACAGAAATAAAAGCCTTCATACGGTGTAAAGCGAGGCTTTTCTCTCTCTTGGTATTGGTCCACTCCACATGTTGGAGTATATCTGTCTTCACTAATAAACTTTTTACTATCCTCAACGTGCACAAAATGCTGTCTCTCGACTGAATTCTTTCCCTCAAGAAGACAAAGAGACAAGGAATATTATCACAACCCAGTACCAACAGTACCAGCAGGGCTCCTGAGGATAGAGATCTTGGGTGTCTCCTCCTCTTCTTTTCAGGATACAGTCCTATGATTACTGCCTCACCTTTATGACTTCATTGACCTTATTCACCTCCCAAAAGGCCTTATCTCTAAATATAGTCACTTTGGGGTTAGGGCTTCAATATGAGAATTTTGCAGAGACACAGTTCAGTCCATAACAAGGCTTTCACCTCTTGCAGTAAGTATTGAATGTTTAAGTTTTAGAAGGGCTTGCATCGTAAAGCACAGATTTAAAATATATTGCAGATTGTACTAGCTAAAACCCATCTATACATCAATGTGCTATATCTACCTTACTAGTCTTAATGTATTCACTGATGTAAGTCCATTAGCAAGAAACCACCACTCTTCTACTGTCTTCTAAAGGGTTGCAAGCATGGCCCCTATTTAGAGGCTCCAAGAAAAAAATGTATAGATTAGATCATGAATCTAATTGAAATATGATCAGATCTCTTTTAATCTATTTTCTTAATATAGCTACCTTAAGTTAATATTGCACTACAGTGTACTGTACATATTATACATTCAACTCTAAAAGTATGAGCAACTGTAATGGATAAGTAACTCATTTATTCAGTATTCCTTTCATTCAAGAAGCCATACATCTTCCAGTCAATACAAGTTATGTTCATTCAATGGGAATGATGTCAGCTACTTCTTTCCCCATTCCTTGTAAACCTTTTTGATATCAAAATGACCCAAAAATGGACCATCTCCCTTATACTCTATTTCCCTTACAACTCACTTGCTCATGTATCAGTAATAATCAATTGCATTCCTTTCTTTAGACTTGAGTAATGATGTCAGCTTGGCTTGCTTATGCACTTGTATTTACCTGGCAGATCACCTGCCTATTACATAATCTAATGTAGTTTCTTTTGAAGATCTGCTGTTTGGCAGGCTGTTACCTGGGGCCATAGGGACAAATGAGTCACCACATGCCTCTCATCACCCAGCAGGCTAGCTCAGGCTTATTCACATGGCAGCAATGGGGTTTTTAGAGCAACAAAAGGGCACATCCTAGCATACAAGTACTTTTTAAGTTTCTGTTTGTATCATATTGTCTGTTGCCCATTAGCCCATTCTAATAACATGTAAACCCTAAGTCACTATGGGAAGGAGTCACCCGAAGGAGAGAAAAACAAGTGTGAACAACAGATATTACTGTAACCATATACCACAGCAGGAAAAAGCTGGGATCACGCTGAAGCATTTTGCCTAGGTTAGAGGGTACATGTCTGGGAAATCGTGGAATTAGTTGGGACTAGATATAGATAGATATCATAAAAATACTGGCCACTCAGTCAGCATCCACTGAGAATTGGAGAATTATCTGCGAGGGATACTTCCCCAAATCTCTTAGAGAAATGCTTTCTTCTTCTGGATGGTTTGCTACACAATGTGTGGACTGAGGCTGTTGAAACCATTTCACTGCCTTAGGAAAAGTCACCTGAGCCTGAAACACTAATATAGAAAATGGCAGCATCAGAGGACGTAGCAAAACCATCAAAGCACACAGCTAACGAAAGCAATACAAAAACAAAAATTCTAAAGCATGCGCGGTACTCTGAAATTGCTTCCCTTTCACATTTAAACTGGTTTCACTTGGGTTTTCAATTATCTAACAAAGCAATGTAACTTTATTTTTGGATGATATTTTAAGAGATTAGCTGTTTTGTGATTTGGAACTTTAGGGTCACTCCTCAATAGCTGCATTTACAGCAAATTTACAAATGCTGAGCATTTATTGTATAATGGTAGTTATAGAAATGACAAAGGAAGTTAGTTCTAGTAATTGAAAGGCTACCCATCTGTATTGTATGCTTTGCCTAAAACACCATCTCACCCAGAAAACTACCCTGGACTCTACAGGGTAGGCTGGATCCTGGTACTGTGCTTCCCTAGTAAATTTAGATTCTATAATTTAAAATAAATGGGGGGCTGGCCGAGTGGCGCGGTGGTTAGGTGCTGGCTTGGGAAGCCAGCGGCCCCGGTTCAGTCCCACATATGAGGGCCAGTGACACTGCCCTAAAAAAATAAAATAAAATAAAATAAATGGGAAGTCTCTTTTGGTGTAGGTAATTCTTACATTTGAATAAGTTGAACTAAGTGTAGTTCGCCAAGCACCAATTAGTGTCTGATATATAGAAGGTGCCTAATAAATAGTGGTTGAATTGAACTACCATGAAAAAATGAGGATGACCCATTTTCTACTTTCTGCATTAAGCTAATCATCTCATGTATAGATCTCATAGAAACAAATCTATAAGGCATTTTGGCAGTCCCTGAAGCTTGCTTTGGCTCTCTGGAGGTAAGAGGCCCTAAGAGATTTATCTGGGACTCTGAAGGTGGCTGCTTCCATATTGAGCATTTTATCACTAAATTAAGATTCTTTGAATTCAGCCAGATTATTTATAGTGTCATTAAGAGACCTCAAAGACATCATTGCCCATCACCCTTACAAACACTTGAACACTTAGGAGAAAAACCTCTAAGTCCACTTCAGTTCTATTTTGTTTACTCAAAGGAAACTGGTGCTACAAAGGTTTTGCATTAAAGGAGAATTACATAAGCGGACCAGGACATTTGTGCATTAAGTGACCTGAATCTACACAACTGAGTGGTTTTTTGTTTTTTTCTTTTTCCTTAGGACTCATTTGCTTTTATTCTATTATTGCTACTACTTCCTCTCTTATTTCAAACAAACCAACCGACAAATGAAAAATCCAGGTTGTTGGCAAAAGAAAGTCATTCAAATAGAAAAAGGTAGAGCTATGCTTCATAATTCCTTTAGCATAAAAACATCAGCAATTCCACATTTGGAATTCAAATGTGATATAATAGTTTTTTACAACCATACATTCAGGGCAAGTATCTTAGGCTGTTGAAATTTACATAATCATATACGTTTATTCTGAACTAGTGATGAAGATATAGAAACCACGAAAAAGGTAGAGCCAGGATTTCAGCATTCTAAAATAGAGCTAGGATTTCAGAAGTTAAGGTCAAGATAGAAAAGGGAGATGGTTAGAAATCCATTTTGCATTTAGTAGAAAATATAAAATGCCTTTCTGATTTTTTTTTTCTAAAAAAACTGATTATATACATATTACTAGTGTTTTTGCTTATTTCTCTTTGCAAACTTTAAAAATTTTTTTCTTTATAACCTCTTAGAGATGTTTTGTAATAGAAAAGAATGATTATATCCTATTTTGTTCTTACTGGGAAATTTCATTTGCATTGAGTTCATTTACATATTTTATAAAATTCTATAACTGATCTGGCTAATACACCAATGATTATTTCCATTAATATCCAAAAATATTTTAAATTATGAAAATAAATCTTAAAAACAAACAAACAAAAAAATACAGTCAATGACTTAAATATTTTCAGTACATGCGGGAGAAGGAAAAAGAGGACATCCCCAAATTCATTTATCTCCATTTACCTTAGTTATGCTTCCATAATTCTGCCAGTATTTACTACTTTCTTAACTATTGGGTTGTCGGAAAAGTCAAGACATATTTTTTGTTTTCTGTTGCAAAAATGCACCATACCTTTTCCGACAACCCAATAAATGTCTCCATGTTTAAACAAAGGCTTATGTTTTACAACATCATACAAAAAAAAAGTTTTCTTTCTCCTTTTAGCTGTCTGTAAAGTCACAATGCAGAAATAATGATAGCAAATCATTTACAAGATAAAACATGCCAATGGAAAACCTAGGAATCAGACACAAAAGGTCAGACATAGAAAGAAAGATTTAAAGTGGCAAGAATCGGAATGAAAAAATCACAGCGCATCTTTATCAAGTCTCAACTAAAATCACTGTAACAAATGTCGAGCCAATAATTTTGGAACCAACATTAAAGAAACAAATTACCTTCATTTTTCTTCTCATGTTAACACCTTTAATGGAATATAAAACCAGAGTCATTTGCTAATGAGCAAATCTATGTTAATTAAATTTTGTTTGCTTTTAAGACAGGTACATGTAAAATTATTTTTTAGAAAAAGCTTTTTCCAAATTGTAAACAATTATAGCCATATTTGGATTAATTAGCTTCTGCTACAAGTTATTTTGATTATTTCACTCTTTTCTTTATCTGACCTGACCAATCTGGACAAAATATCCTCTAACTTAATTTGGTCAAATTTTACTCAGTCTTCTCCCCTCCCCTGAAGCCCCTGAACTTTGACTCACCTTTGAATATAAGCAAATATTGGAATTAGAAACAGTTCCTCCTTAATGCGCTTTCCTCAAAATTGACTGCCCTAAGGACAAACCATTACTAGGTCAGGTGTCAGATCTTTCCAACTGTTCATCCCACACCCTCACACCCATTTATTGCTAGTCTAATTTACTATTTATACAAGAAGGGTTCTTTTTGCCTAATCTTTGAGATAAACACAGACCTTCCCCTAGCCCTGGCCAAGTTCTCTCTATTACAATAGTGTCCCCTCCTCCTATTGTAATACTCTATTTGAGTACAATCTCTCCTTACCTACATCCAGGTTTGCTTTTTATTTGTCAGTCCCCAACATATTCCTCAGTCAACTTCATGTCACAGTACGGAAGATGATGCACTGGTTCTCAGAAAAATAATTGAACACTTCCATATCTGAAATTATAAAAAAAAAAAGTTACCGTTTGCTAGGTTTTTGACACAAACTATTTCTATAGGACTGTCTATAGCTTTAAGATGTATACATCTCAATTAGCTCTTTTTTTATAGATGAAAATATGGGCATTCTAACACCATGTGCTCAACCACTATACTATATACCTCCTCCTAATTTCCCTGAAATAATCTGTTCATTCTTTTTCATCCCCTCAGTTGTGTTATCCAGGAGAGAAATACTACCACGCCACCCTTCAAAATACTATTTGCTTGGGATTCTTCTAAAGTTCTGTTTAATTGTGGGATTGAAAGTTGAAATTTTAATTTAGTTGTTAAAGTTATAGCATTTTATTTTACCTTAGATACTTGATGTTGAACTCCTTTTAAAGTAGTATGCAAATTAAGCAACTCTATATGTATATTTATGCAAAATAAAACGCAAATGTTTCTAGTGCTTTCACAAACATCTGCTAGCTTTAAAACAGAAATGATGGTGTTAAGAGTCCGCTCATTTGCTATGGCTTATCCATGGGTTCCATGTCAACTGAGAAGCATTAACCTAATAATTCCAACTTTGAAGTTACTGATGTAATTTTTTCTTCTTCCAAATTTTCTTAGGTTAAAAATTTTAGAGAAGTAATGAAATAATATTACAATTCAGATAACAAATGAGTATACTCTAATTAATATATATATATATTAAATGGTTCAGACTTTTTAAAAACAAATAGTCATTGCTGATAAGAGTGATCTTATTTCTCTCATCAGTCCACTTCCCCTCATTCAGACCCAGCTAACGTTTCATAAATTTAATTTTTTGTTTCTTCATCATCTAAAAAATGTGCATGCTTCATAAAAAAATGCATGTAATTTGTCTATATGATTTAAAAATTACATCTAAGCTCTTATTATAATTTATTTTTGCACTCAACATTGTGTTTTGGTGATCTATCCACATTGAAACATAAAAATTTAATAATCTTAAATGCTGTGTGATAGTATATGGTACAAATAAACATAAAAATAAATATCTATGACCATAGTGATGGATCCCCAATAGTTTACTATGAAAAGCAATATAGCAATACATAGTGTTCTGCCTGTATTCTGTTACAATCATGCAGTACTTTTTCTAGTAAATCTCTAAAAAGGATTTTCTCTCAAATTGTCCCTTCAAAATATGTGTCCTTCCAAAATTCATGTTTAATTCCCAACCCCAACTACCTCAGAATGTGACCTTATTTAGAGATACAGTCTTTAGAGAGAAATCAAATTAAGATGAGGTCATTATAGCAGACACTAATCCAATATGACTGCTGTCCTTATAAAAAAGGGAAATTTGAAACAGACACATGCACACAGGAAGAACATCATGTCAAGATGAAGGCAGAGATAAGGGTGATGTTTCTACAAGCCAACAAACACTAAAAATTGCCAGCAAACCACCAGACGCCAGGAGAGAAGCATGAAACACATTCTTCCTCACAGGCCTCAGAAAGAACTAACCTCACAAATACTTGACCTTTGACTTCTAGCCTCCAAACCTGTGAGCCAATAAATTTCTGTTGTTTAAGCTATTCAGTTTGTGGTGCTTGGTTATGGCAGCCCTAGGAAACTAATAGATAGAGTATGTGCATTTTTCAACTTTATTAGACACTACCAAATATACTCTAAATCAATTTTTACTTCTACTAGCAGTGTCCTTTTATTTTTTTCAATCTCCCTCAGGGACAACTTAGCTCACCAAAGAAATTGCTAGGCCTAGAAGCTCTCACCAGATAGACATTCTTAAATGATAGGTTGGTAAAGAAAGGGTGTTCTTCTCTCTCTTGCCTCTTGTCCCTTCTCTTTTATACTATATATACTAAGGAGTTAGAAGAATCGTTTTTATTTTATGTATATTTTTTATTGTCATCATGGTCACACGCTTCCTCTTCTCTAAGCCAGGGTTCTGGCACCATTTTCCTCTCTTGGCCAACACTTATAATAAAAATAATAATTAACATTTATCACCTGCCTCCTGTATTAGCACTTTTCTCAACACTTTACATACATTTAATTTTTAAAACTCTCTTATGAGGTAGCTCCTATTGCTTCTATTCTACAGTTGGGAAAGCTGAGGATCAGAATACATTTCTACGTGCCCAAGATCATACAACAAAAAAGAAGCAAGATATAAGCGCCGTTTCTCTGTACTTTAAGGAAAGTTCTCTTGACTATTAGTCTATGAGTGTCGGGGAAGAGAAAATTTCTCATTTTACCCATCCTGAGTGCTTACACCTGGGCTAATAATAAAATGGACACAAGACCAGCTTTACAGGAGAAAACCCAATTCAATGCATGCACACAGATCATAAATGATGCTCAGAGAAGTCACTGAACCAGCCAGCATTTTTATAATTTTTTGACAAAGAAACAAAACATTTGTGAAAAACTGACACACAGAGACTTGGGTTTGGATGCTCATTAGTAAAGAATGTAAGCAAAGACCAGGCTTGGGTATTATAATAAACTAGTAAAGAAGTAACAAGATTTGTTTCTACAGGATTTTTGGTTCTGGATTCCTTAATTTGAGTGATAAGAGGGTTTCTCTCAGCCCCGTTGGAACAAGGAGGGCAGTTTTTACAGATGAGATGTATTTCCCTCTTTCAGGGGCACTGAAATGTCCAAGGGTTCCTCTTGCATTAGCTGCTTGTTACGTAACTCTAATCCAAAGTAATCAATATGCCATTGTGGGGTGTTTGTGGGCAGAACTGCGCTGGGCCCTGACACAGCCCCTAATGCCTGTGGTAGGAATAATAATGCCCCACAAGGATGTTCGTATCCTCATCTCCAGAACATATGAATATGTTAGGTTACACAGCAAATGGGGAATTTAAGTTGCAGTTACTAATCAGCACCCCTAAAATAGAGAGGTTATTCTGGATTATTTTAATGGGCCCACTATCATCACATGAGTTTTTAAAGGTGGAAGACGGAGGCAAAAGAAGAGTTAGAGAGAAGTATGACCATGGAAGAAAGTCATAGGGTGGTATGTTCCTGGCCTCTGAAGACAGTGAAGTGAGGCCACGAGCCAAAGAATGAGGATGTCATCTGGTAGCTGAAAAAGATATGAGACAGATTCTTCCTGAGAGACCCTAGAAATGGACATGGCCCTGCTGGGACTTGATTGTAGCCCAGTGAGATCTTTGTCAGACCTCTGACCAACAGAGCTGAAAGATAGTAAATTTGTATGATTTTATGCCACGTAGTTTGTGATAATTTGTTATAGTATCAATAGAAAATGAATACAGTATTCAACAATGATCTTTTCTATTTATAAATGACAAAAACACACTTCTGTCTGTTAAAAAAAGTAATTTAATATTCCATATCAAGTTTAGAAAAGTGCCTGAGGAGTAACTAGAACAATAGATTCAAATGCCTTAGGCTCTCTCCATCTCTGGTTTTGTTGTTTCTTTACATATCAGCTGCCTTCTCTTTCCCCACATAACTTGAAGCAGGTCTCCATTCTCATGATCCAGCAAGCAAGGTCTTGGTTGGTCAAAGGGCCTTGAATTGGCCCAATTTTGTTATACAGCCATTTATTCTAGAACAAATAACAAGAGCAAAGGGGCTAGTTTGTAATAACATCTTGACTCCTTAGGAAACCAGGTAGATGAATTAAAAATAATTGTAATACGTAGTTTGGAAGACCACTCAAATATCTGTTACCCACCCAACCAGGTTTTGCTTGGTTGAGTAGTGACACATCTTAGTTCATGGCTTTCTGCCTGTTGGTGACAGATATAACTAGAAAAATTAAATGATTTAAAATGATAGAGATCAGGTGATTTAAAAGAATCTGGACCATCAAAACTGCCATAAGCAAAGCTCACCTACTGCATTAGTTTTCTTTTGTTTCTTTAGCAAATAAACACAAACTCAAAAGCTTAAGCAACAACAATTATTATCCTATAGTTACATAGGTCAGTGAAATTGGATTGTCAGCCTCAGTCCTACTAAGTCAAAATCAAGGTGTTGGCAGGGCTTGCCTTTCTTTCTGGAGGCTCTAGGGAAGAACTAGTTTCCAGGGATATTTAGGCTCTTGGGAGCACTGATCTCCTTGAGGTTGTAGGAATGAAGCTCCCATCTCTTTGTCATCTCCTGGAAATCTTTCTGAAATTCTTGGTGGCATTCTTCTTCCATTTTTCAAAGCCAGTAATGGCAATCCAGTCCTTCTCATGCTTTGAATCTTTTTTCTGTTTTCTTTTTATGCTGCTACTCTGACTCAACTTTTTTTTTTTTCTTCCTCCATTTTTATGGGACCACGTGATTACTTTGGGTTCACCTGGGTAAACCTGAGCAATTTCCTCATCTCAATATCAGCAACATCTTAATATGAATATTAAGGTTCCAGAGATTAGAGTGTGGACACTTTCTTTTTTGTGTGGGTCAGAATTATTATGGCTACCACACCACTATAAATTTAGGTCCAATTTAAAATATATAGTATAACTCTATATTTTATTTACTATGTGTGAACATTGAAATACACTGGGATCCTTCACAGAATTATTGTGTATATTATATCAATGTGTAATTTTATCTTCAAGATTTTTTAAGTTGTCTCAGTATTATAATAGGTATGTGATTGTTAAATTATTCATTTTATAACATGGTCATTTCTATTATATATTTAATTCCAATCCTAGGCTGTATGTAGTATGTTAATGTGCTTCTGTAGGAAATTAGTGTTCTTTACAATAATATATTTCAAGACTCAGATTCACAGAGAAAGCCTACTCTTCTTTGGCTTAAAAAGACTAGCGTAGCTTTCAAAATGGTAAAAAGGATGATATGAGCACAGAGATAGGCTCCACAAGACTCTTATATCGTAGTGCTAAATAAACTCTGAGAAAGGGATAATTGCCAACTAAAAGAAAGCAGACTCCTCCAGGGCACAGAAAACTCACTTTCTAGCCAAAAAACTGATAGAAGCCACAGAGAAAAGGAGTGGAAAAAATGGTATGCTTTTCTTGAAATAAACAATTGTCCTGTTTTGTCATTTTTAATAAATGAATACAGTGAATCTGTTTAAACATAATGTGGTTCCACTCTCCCAGACAATAGCATATGGAACATTTAATAATGAGATGATGTAAATAAGAAAAAATGGTTCTCACTTGGCCATATGGTTTTATTTTCCGTGAAAATAATTTTTGCTCCGAGATATGTTATTCATTTTACATTTCAAGATAGTTTATTTCCTTTGTTAATGTTATTTAACACTTATGTGATTAAAAACACACTCCAATAATTTTATAAAAAATTCTAATAGTAAATGGGAGTTAAGAAGATATCAAGAAAATGAAAAATTGTGGGTGGGTTTATTCAGAAGTCCCATGAAGCTGAGTAAGATAAGTGGAAGGTGGCAACACAAGGAAGCTGATTACTGCAGATGCCTGAAAGTTGAATAAAGTAGACACACACATCCTGCTATCTAGTTCTCAGAGTCAAAAGATGGTCTCAAGCATCTACACCATCTTTTGACTCTGAGAACGAGTTAGCAGGATGTGTGTATCTATTCAACTTTCAGGCTTGACCACTGTACTGTACACCTGAAGCTGAAGCTGAATAATACTGCATGTCAACTATAATTTAATATATATGTAGTCATGGGATATAGGGAATAGAGTCAATGGAATTGTAATAGATATATATGATGTCAGAGGGGCAATAGATTTGGGTAGGGGGTTATCACTTTGTGAGGGGTGTAAATGTCTATTACATTGTTTCGTACATCTGAAACTAAAAAAAAAAAAAAAAAAGATGGTCTCACTCCCTTCCCCTCCTCACCCCCCCAACAAATGTTTCTAAATCTGTTCAAGGATAAACTAGTCTATAGAAAATCAATGATATGAGTGATATTAATAGTGTTTTTATATACTCCAATATCAGGTATTTAAAACATTTCTTTGTATTTAAATTTATTTTTATTTTTCAGATGTAACTGACATACAACTGTGTAAGTTTAAATTGTACAATGTATTGATTTGATACAGATCAACCTTCATCCCAGTGGTAATAAGGTTTACCTACAATTATACTGCTTCTCTCTCTCTCTCTTTCTCTCTCTCTCTCTCTCTCTCTCTCTCTCTCTCTCTATATATATATATATATATATATATATATATATATTTACTTTCAAGTGATAAACATCTCTCTCTCTCTCTCTCTCTCTCTCTATATATATATATATATATATATATTTACTTTCAAGTGATAAACATTCTTTACTAAGGTGGCAAACACACTGTTTTACTAAATCACTATGAAAGAATTTACTTGGAAGAAAATCACAGACACATGGGATTAAAAGGAAAGAATGACTTTTTTCTCAAAATAAAAGCAAATAATCTTCAATATGAGAGAGACATTAAATTCATTCAATAGACTCTGAAGTCATATAAAATTATAAAAACAAATAGTTTAAACTCTTTATGTTACCATAAGCATTTCCATTATAGATAATATTCACTTTTCATCTGATTCCCTTCCAAATTTCACACTCTTTTAAGGTTACTTTAACATGGTAAATCTCTATTGTGTTAACATGGAAAAATCTAAAAGACATGTAATTAATTAAAAAACAACAACAACAATAAAATAAGGTGTTCAAAGAATGGTACTAATTGTGCAAAATAAATAAATAAATAAATAAATAAATAAATAAATAAATAAAAAGTATGTATGTATGTAAGCTTTTATATAAAAGCAAATTTCTGGAAGCTTACAGAATAATTTGTATCAATCAGGGTCCAAACAGGAAACAGATGGCACACTCAAATTAAGCTAATTTGAAAAAGGTTTATTCACAAAGAAATTAATTACAAAGGTGTGGATGGGAAAACAGAAAGAAAGGGAGAGTGTAAGATTCTTGACTATTCACAGGAGCAATATTATCACTCCCAAGCCTGAAGGGATAAGGAAAAAATAATTTGCCACTTTCCAAATGCCAGAAAGAGGAAGAATTTATAGAACATGCTGTCTTTTTTTTTTAATTAAATTTATTGGGGGTGACAACGGTTAGTAAAATTACATAGATTTCAAATGTGCATTTCTATAATACATTATCTATATATCACATTGTGTGTTCACCACCCAGAGTCTGTTCTTTCATCACCATATATTTGAGCCCCTTTTCCCTCTTCTACAATCTCCCCTGCCCCCTTACCCTCTGGTAACCATTAAACTATAGTTTGTGTTTATGAGTTTTTGTTTGTTTGTTTGTTGTGTTCCTTTGTTGCTTTCAGTTTTATGTGCCTCATATGAATGAAGGCATATGGTTCTTGACTTTTTCTTTCTTATTTCTCTTAGCATAATAATCTCAAGATCCATCCATGTCATCACAAATGGCAGTATTTCCCCTTTTCTTATGGCAGAGTAATATTTCACTGTGTATATGTACGACATCTACTTTAGTCAATCATCTATCAAAGGGCACTTTGATTGCTTCCATGTCTTGGCCAAGGGACACAGACAACCTAAATGGCTCTCACTGGTAGGCAGCAGGTGAATAAGATATTGTGATTTATACTTAATATATATATATATATATATATATATATATATAGTCATTCAGATGACTAAAACCTATTTCAAATATATATTTGGTCTTCCTCCACATTTCCTGGATCACGGCTCCTCAAACCCTTGGAATTTATATTAATACGGTGATTTGGAAAATGCCTAAGGATGGGGCAGATTGCCAGAGGAACCAATCATGTAACTAGAGGGTTGGAACTTTTAGTCCCACCCCCTGACATCAGATCAGGGGAGGGGAGAAGAGCTGGAGATTGAGTTCAACTGCCAGTGACCGATGACGTAATCAACTGCCAGTGACCGATGACGCAATCAATCATGACCATGTAATGGAGCCTCCATAAAAAACTAGAAGGACGAGGTTCAGAGCGCTCCCTGGTTGGTGAACACGTGGAAATTTGGGGACAGCCTGAAGAGGGCATGGAAGCTCCGTGCCCCTGCCCCCCTAAGCATACCTTCCATCTGGCTGTTTTGAGTTATATCCTTTACAATGAACCAGTGATCTCTAACTAAACATGAGGGAAGTGAATCGTGGGGACCTTTGATTTATAGCCAGTTGGTCACAAATACAGGTAACAGCCTGGGCCTTGTAACGGGAATTTGAAGGGGGTGGAGGTGGGGTGCATTCTTGGAAGACTGAGCCCTAACCTGTGGAACATGATGCTGTCTCTAGGTTGATAATGTCATAATTGAATTGAATTTCCAGGCACCCAGGTGGTGTTCTGAGACTCGCTTGTTGGAGGTGTAGGGAACACTTCCCCATCCAGACTAGAAGTTGAGTCTCAGAACACAATTTAGCGAATAAGCACCTTGACCTCTCTCTCCTTTCTCCTTTCTCCAACTGGGACCCAATTAACTCAACAAAAACCAGTCCTGAGGAAGCATGAGTGTCCTGGTTATGTAGTTCACATGGGTCAGCTTATCAAAGCAAAGAGAGAGGAGAAGGTGAGCAGCAGGTCTGGGGCGGCAAATGGAAGAAATCTACTGCACTCTGTTAACTCTGTCTCACTAGCTGTCTTGTAGTGTGAATAGCTTTTCCCTCTATATTTGCAGTTCTTGCTTCCCTATTAAAAACTGCACCAAAAAAATTGTTGGCAAGTAATTATCAACAACAATATCAAAAATCACTTCTTTTTAAAAGCTCTTCACAGTTGGCCTTAAGTGAATTTAGTTATTCTAGTAAGTCTGGAAATACACCTATTAAACAACACATTTTATTTTTTTAAGGGTAAACACTATCAAAATGATTTGGAAACCCTTTCAAAATTTCTCCAAAGAGATCAAAGGAATCGGCCATGGTAAGAAAATGAAATTGGTGTACCAATCTCTTTTAATTTTATATGGGGGCACGGTTCCCTTAGTAAGCAGGGTGGTTCCCTAATTGGTTATCTCCATTTTATAGAAAAGAAGAGTACATCTTGCAAACTGTTAAACCAGAATCTGAATCTACTGATAACATTAGGATAGTATGAGATTTAAACAAATGAGAGGATTCAATAACTTGGTTTCAAATCCCACTTCTGTCACATTAATTGCATATTTTTCTTTGGCAAGTCACTTAACTTGTCTAAGGTTAAATTCGTTTTTTTCAATAGAGATTGCAATTAAAATATTTTCTCGTATGGATAAAGCAGTGCAGTACCTGAGAAAATAATATAAACTAAGGCATGTCATTTCATACACAACATGGTTTCATACAAACACACACACACAGACTCACACATGCATGTGAATGCTCACAGCCTAACCCGAGAGCTGTTGTTATCTGGCCTCTTTTAACTTCTGCCAGAGTAGAGTTGGTTTAGCGGGTCTTGTTCATGCAATGGTTTGTGAGGAATTGCAGCCCTCGTTAGGTCTGTTTATTGGAGCAGACTACTAAAAATATTTTTGCAAATGCCATCAAAGCAGCTTGGAAATTAAATACTTATTGTCCTTGTGAAATGTTTGAGGCATCAATATGTCTTTTTTTCTTAATAATTTTTCTTCTTTCTTCTGTTTTGCAGATAGCAGACTCTGAGCTGCCTTTTCTGAACAGAAGCATTTTTGGCAGGAAGAAAAATCAGATATTGTCTGCATGACACTCTCCTTATTTGGCATTTGTTTCCTAAAACCAAAAGGCACTGAAGCAATAACTTCAAGTTCCCTGGAGGAGGAAGAGACTGAAAGAAACTTGAACAGAAAGGAAGAATTTCTTTCAGGCTGAAAAACAGAATCAGGAGACTGGAGAAAGTCAGTTGGGGTGCAGTTCTGCCGTTAAGACAATCAAGGGAGACACTTAATCTGATCTGTAGAGATTTTCCAGGGGAGTATCAAGAATTCCAAGTGGAAAAGTGGTGTGGTTCTCAGCCGTGGCAAAGATTTATGAGTCAGAGAAGCAGCAGGACAGAGAGGACTAAGGGAAATGTGAAACAAATATGTAGGTTCCTTAGAGGGAACTAATGCTTTCTAATGACCAAGAACTAGCTACAGGGGACTTTCTAGGATTTCTTTGCTGCTGTCTATGCAAAAGCTGAATTTTCTACCTGTCAAATAGAAAACAGAGACATAGTTAAAATTGGATTTTTTTTTTAATAATTAGTTTGAAATTAAGATATTCTTGCTTGTAGAAAGTGGGCCTATTCTCAGGCGTGTGTATCAAGTACAGAGGCTGCACCTGTGGCTTGAGGGCATTAGGAGGTGAGTGTACACAGGTAAGTAAAACATCAAACATCAGTTTAGGTCAGGGGTCGGCAAACTTTTGAGACAGAAGAGCCACCAGGGTTCAGCAAACTGTGGCTCGGGAGCATGTGGTTCTGAAGTAAAACTGAAAATGAAAATAAAACTATCATAGTTTCATTTACAAAATGTTTAAAGGATATTATTCACATTGTAGTAATTATGTAAAAATATATCTATGGCTCTCAAATAATTTTTAAATTGTTGTGAGGGACAGGATTGGCTCTTCCAGGGGTTGGCAAACTTTTGAGATGGAACGTACCCAAAGAACTGCATGTGGCTTGCGAGCCAGTTTGCCGACCCTTGGTTTAGGTCAAAAGCTTAATGCCCTGATGTTCTCTGCAGGGGAAGAGCTAATAGGGGACTCCAGGTTTTGGGGATATTGACCTGCAATGATATCTTAATGAGTCTACACTGAATTTTAGGCATGCCACTCAGGTTTATGGTATATTGTTTTTAACTGTGCATTTCTTCAAGTTAAATAAGGAGCTCCCCACCCCCAATACTACTGGGTGATTTTCTTCAAGTGTTCTTTTATATGGCTACTACACATTCCTTTTTTAATAAATGCATTTTTTTTTTTTTGAGGGCAGTGTCACTAGCCCTCATATGTGGGACCCAACCAGGGCCTCTGGCTTTCCAAGCCAGCGCTTATCCACTGCACCACTCGGCCGGCCCAATAAATGCATTTTTATTGAGGTATACTATGCACATTTAAAGGTACAATTTGATAAAATTTGGTATATGTATGCACCCACAAACCCATCAGTAACAGGACAAAAACTGGCAAATTCATAAGTATGTGGAAACAAACCAATACAGTCTTGAACAACCAATGGATCAAGGAAAAAATCAAAAAGGAAATTAAAAAAAAATCTTGAAACAAACATGATTTGTTTCTTGATATTCAGTGTCTTATAAACCATGGTTTCACATATTTTGCCTGTATTTTTAGTAGTTTCTCGTCGGAAGATAAATCCAGCCCTGTTACTACATCTTTTACAAAAGCACAAGCAAATAAACTTATTTTGCCTCTTTTTTTAAACCAATGGCTTAAATGATTTAATTAACATGCCTTACTTAACATCTACTACTTGTCACACACTATGCTAAGAGAAGTCACTTATATTATATCAAAGTTTTTGAATCACAGATTTTAGGAAGACAATGTACAATTTCATCTTTTTCTGCATTTTTTTTTTTTTTTTTTAGCTGAGCCATCCTACCATCTGTTGGCAGCTCAGCTCGGGGCTGGGCATTGAACTGCTGTTGCTCAGAGCTCAGCTTGCACTCTTGAGCAAGCTCTTAACCACTCGGCCAATCCTTTTTCTGCTTTATTACATTGTTTCCCTGTGTATAACTCTGGGATGTATTTATACCAAACAGGACATGTATTTGGGTGTGTATGTATCTTTCATTGAAGGGAAAGATGTTTTCCTCCAAATTATTGGTCCCTTAAAAAGCAAATCTCAAATTCAGGGAGTTGAATTAATCATCCTACTCATCATGGAAGCTTATCATCGTTGGCCCATTCAGGTGCCCTCTCCTCTTTTGCTTTTTTCCTTCCTCCCTCTCTCCCTATTAGTCAGTCCTTCCTCCCTCCCTTCCTTACACCTGCCTTCCCTCGCATTCTCCCTTCTTCCTTCATTTATTCCCTCCTTTCTTCCTTTAATTTCTAGACAAATCCAATGTTTATTATGCATTTTTGTTTATGCGTTATTTTAAAATATATAGTGATTACATGCAAATATTTTATGTAAGTGATATTGTGCTTTGTATCTCCTATTTTTTTTTTTTCTTAGAGGGCAGTGTCACTGGCCCTCATATGGGATCCGAACCGGGGCAGCTGACGTCCCAAGCTAGCTCTGAACTACCGCGCCACTCAGCTGGCACTCTCCTATTTTTGTTTTGTTTTTACTCAGAGCTGTATATATGAGATCCAGTCATGGGTGTTCCATTATGTGTGTGTTTTTTCTTTTCTTCTAACTGCTATATGATGTGCATCCATTACATTTGTCCATCTGCTTTCCCAGTAATGGGCACCCAGATAACCTATAATTTTTTACCGCAACTCAGGACACTGTACTGACCATCCTAATAATTGCCCCCTTCCATACCTGTGTAAGAAATTCTGCACTATGCATTCCCCAAGCAGATCTGCTAGGACACAATGTTTGCATAGAATATTTTGAGGGTCCTGACAGGTTGCTATCCAGAATAGATAGATTCCAGTCTTCACTCCCACCACCAGTGCTTGGGAGTTGCTGTATTCTAACACCCATACTTAGAATTGTCCAGCTTTTAAAGCGTTGCCACAGAAATAGCCACAAGCTAATATCTCACTGTTACTTGCATGTGCATGTTTCTGATATTTAATGACTTTGTGCATCTCTTCTCATGCTTATTAGCACTTGAGTGTTTCTCTTCTGTAAATTACAGTTTATAATAACCTTTGCTCATTTGTCTGTTGGAATTACTGTATATTTCTTGTTGATTTGAAGGACCTCTTGTTTTGTTTTGTTTTGTTTTTGGTGGGGGTGTATGTGTGGTTATTAATTCATTGCTAATATAGATATGCAAAGATTGTCTCCCATTCTGGCATTTTAATATTTTTTTCTTTAGTGCTTTTCGCTGACAGTTGCTAATTGTGATATAATTCAATTAGTCCTTTTACAAAGCCTATTGGTGAGAAGTTTTACCTAAGTATTATTCCTTTTCCCTAGGATACAAATATTTTCTACATTTTCTTCTACTAACTTTACAATTTTACCTTTTACTTCTAGGTAATTAACCCAATAGGAGCTAACTGCTGTCACATAAAGATACAGTTGCAGCTTTTCTTCCTATTTTGAGCCATTTTTTTATAGATTGAACAACCTGCCCCTCTCCTTTTGAACTGCAGTAACACATTTATGGTATTTTATGTCCCCATACATATGGTCTGCCTCTTTAATCAATTCCATCTATTTATTTTTTCTTCAACCAAACGGCACTATTTTTATTACTAGGGCTTTGTAGTATGTCTTAGTTACATATCTCTGCTGTAGAAAAATGCTATTAATTTTATAGTGTGGTCTTATATGTCTTAGTCTTCCTTTTATGTTTTCCAGTTCTAGCCTTTCTTTAAGTCATCTGGGAGTGCTTCAATCTGAAATTCCAACACATTATTTCTTTCTTTACTGTGTCCTTGCTGTTATGAGCTCCATCTACTTTTTTTTTTTAATTTCAATCATTATATTTTTCATGTGTGATATTTCAAATTACTTATTTTTATCATTAATATTGTTCTATTTTTAAATGTTTGTCTGTCTCTTGCAATAATTCTGCTTCAAATATTTCTGTTGGTCAATTTCTTTTATGATGTTTGTCCTCCTCAGATATCTAGTTTTTGGCCTGTGGATTCGAGTTGCCTTTGGGCTATCAGATATGGTCTGTTAATATGGGCTGAGTATAGCTTCAAGGTCAGAAACTGTTTTGGTTTGTGTGAGACAATAGCCAGTTTGATCATTTCTATGTTTTGTCAGTCAATGAAAAGCATTTATTTTCAGGGTGGATGCAGGAATGCCCATGGGGACATTCAGTCCACACTTGTTTTTCTCAATTTCTACAGGCTTCTTCATTGCACCAGTATAACCTCAAGGGTCCCAGCATAGATAGCCTAGGCCAGGGGTCAGCAAACTGTACCTCGCAAGACACATGTGGTTCTTTGGGTACGTACATGTGGCTCTGAAGTAAAATTGAAAATGAAAATAAAACTATCATAGTTTCATTTAGAAAATGTTTAAAGGATATTATTCACGTCATGGTGATTTCATTTGTTTTATGGCTCTCAAACAATTTTTAAATTGTTTTGAGGGACAGGATTGGCTATTCTGTCTCAAAAGTTTGCCGACCCATGGCCTAGGCTATTGTTGTAGAGTTTTGTTCCAAAAGAATAAGTCTATCGTGGAATAAGGCCACCAAGGCAGGAACAAAACCTAAAGCATTTTCTCCAAGCTGTCTTTTGTATGAAGGCTTCAGGTATCTTCTTTTCCAGACTGCAGCTCTCCACTATCTAAACACACTAGTCCAAAAAAATATTTTCCTTCCTATGAATGTCTTATTGTGTTGTTGTTTGCTTACTCATATTTAATTGCTGCTGTTTGTTTCATTAGCTAGTTCTTGGTGTCCATGTTTCCCTCCTGCCTTTAATTTTCCCAGAGTTGAGTTTTGGGGAGTCATACACTGCTTTGTGCCATCTATTCATGAAACTTGAGTTTATTCCTTAATCATCTTTCTTAAGATGCCCATGTCAAGTTGCCAAGGCAGAAAACAATAGCTAATGTCACCATATACTCATAAGCCCTTAATAAGTTTGAATTCACTCCTATTTAATGTTATTAAATTTGTTTATATATTTTTTTTATCCCAAACCATGCTTGTTTCTTATTTTTAAGAAATACTTTATCCTCAGGAGCTCTTACAGTACCTGGCTGGCATGCCATATAGAAACTAAGGCACATCTTCAATAACAATAACAAGAATAAGAATATTAATCAGTATTGTGTTCTCAAAAATTATCTGATTTAGTCCTCATATCAACCTATTAGTTTAGATATCATTTTCACCATTTTTTAGGTGAAGATACTATTAGAAAAATAACTTTGCCTGCATTCCAGAGCTTGCATTTGGAACAAGCTCTGAACTGTCTCAGAATCTGAGCCAGTAGCCATTCAAATCTGATTTTTCTGATGCTATATAAATGATGATAAAAATTTACTGGTAAAAAGCAAGAGCATTAGCAGAAGAAACTAAAAGACAAAAAAAGGAAAAAGGAAAGAAAGTTTATTTTCTCTGCCTCTATTTGCCACAGATGACAATTCAAAACTTTTCTGAGCTCCTTGTCTCCCAACAGAATTAATCCACGTTGCCATATTTTTTACTTTATTCTATCTCGTGTCACCTGCTGGGCCACCACCAGAGTTAGACATGAAAGCACAGGCCTAACCCACTAGTCCTGATAAAAATGAAGCCTTCTTCCTAAGATCCAGGACCAATTACTTTTACTTCTAATGCCTTGGTATCCCTATGTATCCGTATAGTGTACTGCATGCTGATGGGAACTGCTGTTCTATTGTTGAATGTCATATGCATTATTCATAATGCATAGCTGTAAAATTGAATAATTAATATCTCAATATCACTGATAATCTACCCTCCCCTTCCACATGCCAATATACAATTTGGAAATTCTTTTTGATGCATGCCCAAAGTGCATATCACACTGTGCAAGGGTTCTGCATCGTGAAAGAGATATGCATGTACTATAAATTTGAAACGTAGCTTTGTGAGTCTTATAACTTAGTAATTATTACTCCAAAGATCCCATAAAAATGAGAAAGTTTACCTATATATTTTTTGAAAATTGGAGTTACTGCAAGTTTAGTAAACTATTCATTTTAAAAGAATGGTTATTGAATTTAATGCAACAGCTCAATATATGTGCAGAAATTTACCCTCTTGACAATGCAATTTAAAAGCTGATTTATTTGAGAATTAGACTGGTAAAAATTGTAAGAAGGGATTTTTCAGTAAGGGATAGAACTTCCAATCCTTAGATGAATCTCTGTACCTGAGAATTAACATTCTTTAAAAAGAAAGTTAGGTGGAGAGAACTTTTCCTTCCCTAAGTAGACAATAGTTGTATATTATTTATTATTATGCAAAAATCTAAGTTTTACATTAAAAGATAGCATCTGCTCCCTTTTAGCCAGTATCATCTTCTACCATTTGTTAATATTTCCATCACCATCCATTAATATTCACTGGAAACCTAAAGCACATATGCATCTCTAGCAAGTGATCTGATTCTTAAGAATATTGACTTTTGATCTAGAGTCAGACAAGCTACTATTGCAATCGTGAGGTCACAATTAATTACAAGAATAATGTGAATTATATATTTATAAGAAACAGCATTTCCTGAATTCCAATGTGTATAAGACACAATCTCGTATATCTATTATTCTCATGTCTAGTTGAGGTTATAACTGAAATTTAAAAAGACAGAAAACACAAAGGCTAGAAAGGGACTAGTAACAGAAACCCAAAATAGCACCTTGTCAAAGTGACTTTAAATTAGGGTGACAGGCAAGAAATGTAAAAATAGACATATGGAAATAGGCAAGTTGATTAAAAAATGGGTTTCTGATTTAGTGCCATTTGGAGGTAAATGTCGAAATCTAAGTCTGTTCTGACATATTAGGAAATGCATACCATGTGCACTCCAGGCCATTTAGATACCCTTTACCTAAGGGTACATGGGGTTTCCAGGGAAGCACTTTTATTCCTTTTGAGAGCCCCAAAGCCTAGAGCATAAAGACCCAAATCTCCTCTTAATAGCAATGCATCCCCAATATGACCAAGAAAGGATTGTTACCACTTGTGGGAGAGCTCCCTGCTATTCTGGGTCTTGTGACAGTCATTGTTGATTACTCTCCTGGAAGCTATAGAGATGTTTTTTTGTTGGAATTTTTTTTTCTCCTTTAACAAGAGAACATTTCAATTCAGTTGGTGTTCCTTTAGTCACTGAGGTAGCATTACCACTAACTTTAGCACTTTGAAATGGTTCCAGTCAAGTTTTAGATCACGATCCTCATACCATTACTAAGGGTAATGGTTTTCAAACAATGCAACTGTAAGAGCAAGCCTGGGAATTGCCTGGGAAAATCTATTGAAAGGTAAGAATCTCCTGTGACTGAGAAACCTCCTTTATGCATTGACTGAACCCCAAATGGACCTTTCCTATTGACAAGCTGAAGGTGTTTCTGAGAATGGGGTAATCAAGTAACAAAAACTCATTTCCTCCAAACTGAAGTGAATTGCTAAAGCTACTGCTTGAAAGAAGGACCCCTTCGGAAGACAGAGCAGAAGAGTTTAGCTATGTTCCTTCTCCAACTGTGTCGAGTTAGCAGAACTTTCAGCTGTCCCTGGCTTTGCTAGGAACAGCCCATTTGAGCAAGGGGAGAAGAGTCAATATGGTAGAGAAATCCTGTAGAGAAGGACCGTTCATATTTGTTACTGCTCTCTTGGTCATTCAGCTTCATCATGCCCCAAGTAATTCAGATCCCTGTAAGCGATCTATAGATACCTGCCTGAATTTCATTTAATATTTTGCTGTCAGCATAAGTACAAAAAGCCAGTGTCAATGCCTCAAGTGACTCCCCAGGGGGTTCTGATACATTTACCAGCTCCTTGTTCTATGCCATAGTCTGATGGACAGTGTCTCCAAGCTGACATTTCTTCCTGCTATTTTACACAAGTTAGCTGAACAAAGATTGAAAAATGGTGACAGTTAAGCATTTCAGCATCTCTTGATCCAATGCAAAACAATGCTTAGAAAGGATCAAAGTCCAGGTTCTGTGTAGGCTTTTCCATTTTTTTTTCCATTGTATGAATATTGATTCTCAGTATCAATGGTGGTTTTTCAATATTATCCAAGGTACATTGCTTAAGTTATTTTAAAAAAGAAAAAAACTAATTATGTATAACTGTATAATAAAGATAACCAGTTTCTTATACATAAACCCACCAGAATAACACCACTGTGGATGTCGAAGTGTGCATTTGCCTAGTTTGGCAATGAAGGGTTATGTTTTGGTGGGTTTGATTATTTTTGCCATATTTTATAACTGTTTTGCAAACATCAGAGAACACCTGCAAATACTCTCAGACTATTGGGAAAAGAGATGAATCTGTTTCATCAAATATTTAGGAAATATTTTTTAAAAAAAAAACAATCACCAGAAAAATCTTGGTAAATCGATCAAGAAATGCTGATAGATGTGAAACGTTTTGGTGTTGGCAGGCTCTATATATTAGTCTACACAGAATCTAGATTTTGATCCTTTCTAAGTGCCCAGCACTCAGAAGAGAATTTTAAGATTACTCATGATTACCACCCTGGATTTTAAAACTGCATTCCTCCTCTTATTTATTACATTAATTAGATACCTTAGATATTACTCCCGATTTCTAGTTAAGTAACTTTCCCATTCAGGGTATTCACAGACTCTGCATTACTCACCAAATGATTGAGTGTTATTCATGAAACAACACAGTAATTCTACGTATTCTTTTTGCAAAGGGTCCTAATCCAGGTTTAACACTGTAACAGGGACAAGGATAACCATCAGCAAATGTAAATTGAAAGTAATATTAGGCACGTTTATTTTAATCACTATGTTTCCACAGAGAAGGTCACTTCAATGACATTGAATGTAGAAATAAAAGCTTAAGTTTAGGATGAGGGCACATCAGTGTCCATAAAGAGACCAGGCCTCCTAAGGAAAGTTTTCATTAGAGTACAAAGTAAATAAGGAAAGTCAGTCTGACCCAAGGACTTTTCTTCCAGAGGTGAAGTGAATCTTATGATGGTGAGTACCATATAAGTTTGATCTTGAGCTCTCTTGACATAATGTTTGAGACAAATTATCAGTCAAGTGGTATGGTCAGGAGAAAGGCATCAAGGAGAATAGGGAAGGCTAATTTAATTGCCTTTGTTCCTCAGTGGCATAGCTTAAATTGAGCTTGCATTTCTGAGAGCACAGGGATATTTGCATGCTTGGATTTTCATAAATGGGAAATGAACTCAAAGCACTTGGCCTACAGATAATGTATCACTTTATATTTGAAGGGCAAAAAATACAAGAGGGTGTTGAGGGAATCTGAAAATTCCTCTTCCTTCTCTCATTTTCCCTCCATTTTTTTTTTCTCCAAGGGATGGTACAGAAGTTCAGTGTAAATATGAAATAAATGTAATAAATACAAGAGCTAAAACAAAAGTGAAAAAACAAAATACATATCCAAAATATATATGCTTAAGAAAGAACAATAACTCGTGGCTATAAGTAAAGAAAGTAAGTTCACTTCCAGATGATTCAGTTATTAATGGATTAAACAAAGACATACTGAAGATCCTGTGACACTGGCATGTACCAGATAAGTTCTGGCATTAAAATGTTATGTAGAAGACATTTTGTCTATGTGACTGAATTTATAAAGAATCAAGGAAATACCAAGATAATAATCCTAAATTGTTCTACAAAATAAAAAAAACAAAACTGGAAAATCTTCAATAATATTCAACGGTTGAAAAACTTGGAACTCTTTTCACTAAAAATCTAGTAATACTGTGATTTCCTGGCAGTGGACATAATTAAAACATATACCAAGGCAATTTATACTCTTTGCTTCCAAATCTTCCAGTAAGATTAGATGTTATTTGAGTAAATTTTTTTCTGGATTTCTTGGAGATTGTTGTTACTTAAGTCTCCTGTCTATGATCATTGTTTGAGATTCTATTAATGTTCAATTGCTTCTAATGAAAAGTTAGCAAAGCTATTATAAATATACCTATAACTTTGCTATGAAGATAAATAATTGTGAAGCAATGAATCATATGGGCAATATAAATTTATAAAATTCAAATAAATGAAACAATAAATGTGACGTAAGGAGGAAACACTATCTTTGGTATTCTGCTCAGGTGGAATCAATTACAAGAAACAGGGATCAGACAGATGGAGATCAAAAGAGCATGAAGAATACTGATAAGGCCTAAATTGCAGAAGTTGTCTTTCAGTCCGTTAGCCATGTGGACGTGCTCAGACTGCACTCTGAAATTGAATGTGCCCACCCAGTTTCAGGCACTGCTGGAACTTACATGAATTCTCCATGAGGTGCTGCCCTTGTAAAGCTTTAAGAAAGGTGATTCAGAATATGTGTTTCTTCTAGCAGGTGGATCAGGGAGCAAGGACAAGGATGAGTCACACTTAATTCTCATCTCTTAATGTCACCCGTTAGAAAAGTTACTATTCATCATGTAGGCAAAAGCAAAGCTAAGGACAGGGAGAGGTCCATATTTTACACTATTGGAAGCATTATTGTTGTTATTATTATTATTATCATCATTATTTACTAGAATTTTAAAAAGAATAGTAATAACAATAACCTGAGATTTCTAAACATACCTGTATTTGGAAGGAGACAGATGAACTATCTGAGAATTCTTAGTTTTGACCATGTGGTCTCAGTTTGACAATTAGAGTAAACAGTGATGGGTAATTGCTATTTCATATTACCTTTTCAGATGAGCATTATTTTAACTTTATTACAAAAGAAGACAACAATAAATGTTTTAGCCATTATTATTAAGTGCTCAACAACTAGTCATATAACTTTAGATTCCTTTGTCTGCTATGCTAGGCACACACAAAGAGGCAGGACTGGGATATGTACCATAGGTGGCCCATTCTTATGGTTTGACCTCATGGGCCTTTGCTTGTCTTATATAGTAATGGGTTGAGAAAAGGAGGGACAAAGGAGATCAGAAGGCAATGAGTAAAATTCACTAAGAAAAGTTGCAGTAAAATTCCATATTCCTCAGATAAGATTCTGAATAGAAGCAACAAGATCATATTCTGTTAAAAATGATGCTGGGATAGGAGACTTAACTTTCAACATACATACATACATACATACATACATACATATGTATGTGTACATGGATTTTTTTTTTTGAGTAGTGGAAGGGATGAATTTCAAAAGTACAACATTATTAAAAATATAAAAGAACACAAAGATGAAGCATTTAAGGTTTATTATACTTGGGATTGTCATATTAAATTGTAAGAGCATGACAGATATAGAAATCATCTTTCATATTGTATGTAAAGCTCATTAAAGCTAAACAAATGTGATATGCCCACATCACTTTGATAGACCACTAGTGCAACGTAAATGCTTCATTTATACAAGATAAATGTTAACCTAAGTGAAAAACGGACAGCACATGGAAGAGAAATAATGTTCGTATGTCACAGACTTTGAGACAGCAAGCTATTTCAGGCAAATAGTAAACATTCCAGGATTTACATTAACATAGGTAAAGATTTAAAAAAGAGTCAAGTCTCTGAGATATAGTTGCATGAGTCACACTGAGACCAAAGGTCTTTGCAGTGATGGGGTGACACATTTATTCTATTTTGTATCTATTCTTGTATTTATTCTATTTTGTATCTGTATCTATATTGTGGTTACTTAGTAGAACCTCTTGGTTCTAACACTCACTGCATTTTCCAGCTTAGTCTTTATCAGTAGATATGCTTTTTGTCCTTCATATCCTTTTCCTTTGTTTTAGACATCAATTTGAAACATCTGGGCAAGAAAAAGAAGTGTTGATTTTATTGGGATGTCTCAGAGAATCCAGCTCTCTTTTTTATACAGATTTACCTTTGAATATAACGTTTTTGATACCTATTCATCAAATCACATGTATAAATACATACTTACAAACACATAGTTTTCATAGATTTAAAGAGTGACTTCCAAATGGCCAGCCGAGTGGCGCGGTGGTTAAGCGCTGGCTTGGGAAGCCAGCGGCCCTGGTTCGGGTCCCACAGATGAGGGCCAGTGACACTGCCCCACCCCCCAAAAAAACAACAACCAAACAAACAAACAAAAAACAAAGAGTGACTTCCACACTTGAATATTTGTGTAATTTAAATCACTTCTTACTTGGAAATGATTGAATGTTACCTTTCCCCCCCAATCAATGAAATGGGATCAAACTATAATTCCAGAGCCAAAACTAATGGCACAGGAGTATAAAAAATTATTTTATTGCTTCACCCAATTTTATCCTATATAATACAGTGGCATGTTAAAACTAATGATATTTTTTTGTATACATTTTTTGTTCTTAATATTTTCTAAATTTGGGCCTATTTTTAAAAGCTTATCTATTTGGCTCCCTAAAGGTTCAAATTCAGAAGATTTGAGGTAATCACTTATACTAAAATTATAGATTATTATCGTTAGTTTTAAGAAAATTATTACTGTTTGCCGGCCGCAATTTTTACTAGTAGTTAATCTCACTGTTTAAAACAAAAACAGATGTATGTAGTTGTGTGTGCTTAGCCTTCAGTCTGCCTGTTCACATATTTCTTCTTTGTCTCCCTATATTAGTTTTCAGAGGTCATCATAAACAGAATGAAAAAAATAAATACACAACTCCCAGCAGTGGTCCTTGACTCCTGTTTACCATTGAAATTGTTATCCTTCCAATTTCTCAAGGCCACTACTCTTGGCCCTTGCTCCAAGGTCCTTTACTTAGCTTATTAACATCAGTTCAGTCTTGTTGGGTATTGATTTTTGAGGCAGCTCCACTTCCAGCATCAGCATCCAAGAGTACCACGTCCAAATGGAAAAGCAGTCTGAGAGAAGCGTAATATGCCATTGGAATCTCTAGGGCAATATCTAGAGGTGACAGGCCACTCCTCCTCTACATCCTTACTTGAAATGGCACAAACATAGGAGAATCTCCGCTACACAGTGAGTGCATTGCTCAGGGAATTATTTACATTTGAGCAGCTTATATAATACAAAATGCTGCAGAAAAGAGTTTAATAGAAAATGATCCAACACTGTAGACACATGTTCAAACCCTGAGGCTATCCCAATTCTTCCTAGGATCCTTGGCAGTTATTTAAATTCGTTCGGGTTAAGTTGCTTCATTTAAAAAGAGAGGGGATGTGAGCTATTTATAATGGGTATCATTTGAGTACTGACTGTATTTAGACTTCTCTATGTTATTTATATCTATTATGTCATTTAATGCTAAAAATGATTATACAAGAGTTGGGTTAATATGATTTGTTTCTATATTTGAAGAAACTGAGTCCTAGAGAAGCTCAAATATTCTCTCAGGCATCTATCTAGTAAATGGTGGAGGCTGAACACAAATTCAGGTCTGTCTGTCTTCAAAGTCTGTGTGGAGGAATAGGTCTCCAGTTCGTGTTAACATTCTGTGATTACTGGTTATGTGGGTGGTGTGTGTTGCCAATGAGAAGCAATAAAGGGCCTTAGCAGACAGGGTGACTGGAAATCTCTTGCAGCACTTAGAGACTTTAAGGCAAGAGGGATCATATTTCTAATAGTCTATAAAGTGGATGTACCATCATCTATATATTTTCATTTAGATCGGAAGCTTATTGTAGTCATATTTCTGGGATAAATATGGTATTGGACTTAGTATGCTACAGTGCCTGAATATAACTTTGGGATAATTGAAAAAAGCAAGGAAATCATCCCTGATTAAATTTGTAAATGGCTGTCTGGAGAATCATTGTAATTTATGAGGATTTATTGCTCAGAGAGTAAATAATACCAGTGACAACATTTCCTCAGAGAACAGAATATCAAAGCTGTTGCAAAGTAAGTGCCAATACTTTCTCTAAAAAACACAGAGGAAAAGACAGAGCAATGCTTACCATTATCCTGCCTGCTTCAGAGCAAAGGGACAACACTGAACCCTTAGTGCAGCTGAACTACAAGAAATTCCTGCTGCCTAACACAGTCCCAGGTTCTCAGAGCCTAACTGGATGAGGTAAGTTGCCTAGATAAATGAACTCCATACAATCACACCTGCCATTTCTGTCATATAGAGAACTGTCTGCTAATTTCATGCAATAATCTCTTTTATTTACCTTGTAATAATCATGAGAAAAAGCTCCACAGTATAAATTTCAGCAGTACTGTGTTCATGCCACTTAGAAAAGTGACAGGTATATTGCAATTAGCATTTGTGAGTGTCTGGTAATACAGATTGCATGTTGAAAGTTCTCATATGCAGTCCTATATTTAAGAGCTAACTCCAAAATCCAAGGTGCAGATTCTAGCAGATTTCATTCCACCTTTAGCTCTCCTACAGCATATAAATTGAAAGCTAGGCAACTTGTCATTCAAATGAGTTATTAAAAATTGAGACCCTGAATCTCACATTTCAGAATTTGGTGCTGTCAGCACATATTAAAGACAATTTATGAAACATGCAGTACTAGTGGTCAAGTGCTAGCCATATCTGCTGGTGTTGCCATTTTAATTAATACATGTCCTATTTTAAATAGGCATTTGTTATACAAAATAAATGATTGTTCTGTTCAGTTAGCAATCTGGCCCTTATTGGTACCTTATTACATAGCTTTAATAACCATTTGACATTTAGCATTTCCTAGCTAACAACAGAATGCAATGATTCATATCTCTTGAATGGATTATAAAATCCTAGAGGGAAGTTATTATGTTCTACATTCATTTTATTAATTGATTCATTAATCTGACACAGTTAGAATGTAGTAGGATTAGTAAATACCAGAAGATTGATGAACCAACATTCACACTTAATAGGTAATAGGTACAGCAGTGTGTATTTATTAGTTTTGTTTTTTTCTCTTTTTTTTTTTTGATACGTTTGTCATAAAATGAACTGGTGTATATAAAACATGCAATATAGTACCTGTAATAAAAAAGTTGATATACTACATAGAGTTTCCTTTTATTCCTGCCCCTAACTTTACATTCTTATAAATGAGTGTGAATGGAAAACACACAACACACTTTTCTCTCTAAGCAAGATGTGCGCTTTCGTGTAGCCAACTCTGAAACCCGCATAAACAGGCTAAGTAAGAAAGAATGGTCTCCATGCATTTCTCTGGGCACAGAGCATCACAATGCATGCTTTCTAGGGAGATAATGTAACACAGATCCAGCTCTAGGGAAAAACAAAACAAAACAAAAATGCATGCTGGCTTCTTATGTTGCATTTTACAAAGATTTGTCCAAATTGTGTTTGGTTGATTGCACCAAATTGTCATGATTTTGAAAAACAGCAACAGATTAAAAGAAAATACTCTGCAAGACAAAAAGAAAAAAATATGCTTCAGGAAAGAAGAGAAGCCGAGCAGGAAAGAAAGCATCAGTAATACAGCCAGTTATATGATTATTCTCTTTACAATTGGTTTCTTTACAGCCCAGTGGCAGCTTTTTGAACTCACTTTGTTGGCCACAGCACTTAAAGGATTAGAGAGTAATCAAAGCGGCCTTTATCACCCAAAATTAGACTAGACCAGCTACAAGGAAACAGGCTAGTAAACAAACAAACATATACGCAGAGGTCAGCAACACTTGAGAATTAATTCCACCTCCTCGGATGCCGTGTGTGCAGTAATTCAGGGCAAATGATAATACATTAGACTCCAAGTCCGTAATCTTAGAAAATAAAAGCCTAGTCAGTGCCTGACTTACACGAGCAAAACAAGCTTACAGTGCACGGGTCTGTGTTGTTCGGCAAGTAGTCAATAAAACTGTACCTTCTGACTCTCTCTCCTAAAGGTTCTAATCAAAACAATTTATTTCAGGCATGTAAACCCCGCTTTTCAGGCTACAGCTATTGTCAGCATGTTCAGCGGCACCAGCAACAGCTGATTGAGAGTCTCAGAGCTCCCCCATCTGTCTCAGTAATGGTTGGACTTTGTATCAGATCAATACAGCATGTCAACTATAGTGCAAAGATTTTTCCCCTGACCTGTATATAACAATTTCCCTGTGTCCAATCTTGTCCAGTGTAAAAACAAAATTGGAGGATATTATGCAAAGGTTCTGGAGCTGATCGAGCTCGGAAGACATCCGCTACCAGCACACTAATTGCTGGGGGTCAGGCATTCAGACATTATAGCCCGTTGGAAATCTGAAGCTCTGCCACAAAAAGAAAACATCTATACATGCAAGATATTTACCTGCTTGCCTCTATGAGCAAAGGCCAGTGAGTAGAGGGGAGAAAGAGGTCTGTAAAGATAACCATCCTTTAATTTTGTGTGACAGTAATCTGGCTTCTCAGGTTGATAGTCTGAATGTATTTCTGTCTCATCAGCAGTGGGAGAGGAGAATTGGATGTGATGTGTTTGTCTTGGTAAAAGGTATAACTAGATCCCTAGATCCTGGGGGGAGACAGAGTGTTTTGCTGTGTTTCTGCTCCAGTTCTCTATTGAGAAATAAAACCAAGAGGATTCAATTCTTTCCCTTGCAATGGACTTTGGAGCTGCCATGACCCACTGCTCAGAACCACAATAAGCAGACTGTTGTGTATCACTGCCCCTTAGTGGTTGGCCACTAGCAAACCATTTCGAACACCTGAAAATCACAGGCTTAGAGTGAAATAGAGCATGCAGGCCCTTCTTTCTATTTCCGAAAGCAGACAACGGAGGCTTAATGTGCATGCCTACCCCTTTCTAAGAGGATGATTTGTTTCTCTGTGTCGGTGTAATACAGAGGAAAGGACAAGTACCCTGGGGTCAAACATCTGGAATTATATCTCCCCACTGCAAGATTTTAAGGAAGTCGTTTAACTCCTCTCAGCTTCGTTATTTTTCTCCCTCTAAAATGGAATTATCAAGTACTTACCTGAAGCTATAGGATTGAGACAATGCAGCAGGAGAACAGCTAGCAAAGTATCTGACATGGCTTAGCCTCCATAATCATAATAATTATTGTAATAAAAATTTAGGAAGCATGTCATTCCGCCCCTATTTTGTGATACCAAGCATGTCATGTAAACACCAGTGTAGTCTCTGGGGAATTACAAATACAGCCCATCTTGATGGGTAACCATAGGAACACTACAGCACAATGGTTCCTGCCTTCAGTCCAAGTGACACATCCATTGAGCTGATGAAGTTTGTGGGTTAGATTATGGTTATATGCAACAGGGTTTTAATTCAATTCCCTATGTATTTATTGGTAGCCTACTATTCTGTATAGTCAGTATGCAAAGAAAACTAAATAAATAATATCAATTGGTTTGAAGATGCAGCTTCTAAGTTAGTGAAAGAGACAGAAATATAAACTTGTCTAGATAGAAATTAGACTCTGCTAAATTAAAGATGTGCAGTGAATGCTATGGGATTATAGAGGAGAAAGTCATTAGCAGCCTCACAGTAGTTTTTGTAGGAAGGTGATATTTGTAGTGGTACTTAAAATAGTAAATTGAGAGTTGGATAAATAAGATGAAAATATTACATGTAGGGATGTTCTCAAAGGTGAGCACTTTTTTTAAAAAAGGGTAAAGCATTCAAAGAATCATTAAAAAAATAAGTGTGGCAAAACCTTGAGCCATGCATTAGGAATAATAACAAATAAAGGTGAACAGGATTTTACGCATCAATTTTTAAGATGCTTGCATACTATGCTTATATACTATAAGTAATAAGGAGTCATGAGGGAACATATTTTACCTTTTTAGGAAATTTCTTTATTTTGACTTAAAGGGGAGATATTTAAAATGTATTTTCCTGGGCTGGCCCAGTGGCGCGGTGGTTAAGCGCTGGCTTGGGAAGCCAGCGGCCCCAGTTCGGGTCCCACATATGATGGCCAGTGACACTGTCCTCAAAAAAAAAACAAAAAACAAAAATGTATTTTCCCAACAGCATTGTTTATAGCAACAGTAAATACTTTATACTCATTGTGAAGGTCATGCATCATTATATACAATAACCACTTACTTCATCTTTAAAATGTTGCCATTTTTATTGCTAACTCTTATTATTCCTTTTCCAACAACCAAATCCTCCACTGGACTATCATTTGATTCTCCTACTGTTCATATGAGCTACATGTCAATATTGTTCTCCATTCCTAAATAATTGCACTCTGCCCAGACATTAACTGATAGCTGAAGAAACCTTGGGCATCTATCTAGGATCGTTCAACATGTGAAGGAAAACCCTTTAGCTACATCATGAAGATCTAGAAAGTATAAAGCATCACTGAGAGATGATGGCATTCCCCAAAGAGTCATAGGATGATATATCAGCTAAACCTATAAATGTACCAAAATATCCTTTATTTCTAATAATATTAATACCAACCAGGTCTAAGATACCATCATTTCTCACCTAGACTATTGCACTGTCTGTAATCATTTTAAAACATAAGCCAGCCAACTGAACTTTGGGTTTAAAACCCTCTTTTGATTCTTAATTTCATCAAAAATAAATAGAAACTTTTATTCATGCCACAAGGTTTTTATAACATCTCCAAATTCACTGCATATCCATGCTTCTATGTCATCACTCTGCTTCAGCCATATTGGTTTCCTTGTTCTTCTAATAGCTAAACTATTTTTTACCACAAAGGCTTGGCTCTCACTTACTGTTCCTGGAACACTGATCTGTATATCTGAATGGCATACTTCACCAGAATTTTTATTGAAAGACTGGTCCTGACTATGCAATGTGCAGTTTCTCCTTTCCCCACTCATCATTCTCTATTCTCTATCACAACATGCCATTTTATTTCCTTTTTTGGCACTTATTGCAAGCTGAAATTATTGTAATTTTTACCTATTTACTTTTTATAGTCTGTCATCTCAGTCAGAGCAGTCTGTTTTATTTACTGTTGCATCCCTGCTACTACAAACAGTGCGGGCATGTGTGTGTATTAAATATTTGTTGACTGAATGAATGAATGATTTATTAAAGCCTAAGTCACATGAGAATAAAAATGAAATAGAAAACAACTGAGATGCTAAAACCAAGAGGAGAAAAGAAAAAAAACAAAACAAAACAGGGAAATGACTAAATGAAGAAAGCATGAATCACACATATCAGTATTGTAAGATAGGGGAAAAAAGACATTGCTAGTGCCCCAGTAGCCATCTTAACAGTCAAGAGCCATTTAAATTCAGTATGGCAGTGGATAAGTGGGAGCACTCGCTTGAAATTAATTTTCCTCCCTGTGACTCCAGAAGCTCTAGGGAGCCAGCTGAAGGAAGTGTGAGATGTCCACATGAGCAGACTATACAAGTCCCCACAGGTGGCTGCAGGGAGAGGCAATCTGTGCTTATATAGCACAGCAGTAGAGCCTAGAAAACCAATGCCACAATGTAGGACCACCCCACAGGTCTCACTGCAGAGTCCTAGCAAATACAAGAGCAGGAGTTATCTGTAAGAATACTGCCATTAGGATGCATGGTACTAATTTTAACCAGCAGGGTTTTAGTATCGGCACTCTGCTCCCTAACAGAGAAAAAAGAGAGGGGAGACAATGAGGTGAGGACCAAAGTCCTGGGAAAAAAAGATATTACGTGTTTTGCTTTTTTAAGAATTCTGGCAGGTAGGAAATTCCAAAGCAGTCAAATCAGAACAGAGAAACAAGGTCAGAATTAGACCTATAAGTACGTGACTGTGTCTTCAGACTGTTTTAAGTATTTCTCTAAATGACTGAGTTTAGGCAGCTGCTTCTGTAGGTATGAAATAAGTACATTAAACTGAGAAGGGGAGAACCACAAAACCTAAAATCAGGTAGTTCAGGTAAAAAGGTAGCAAATACTTGCATTACAGTCAATTTTTTTTTTTTTTTTGATTCCTGATGCAAGTGGTTGCTTGCAAATTACTAAAAACAAAGCCCTTATCATTCATGAACAGTGAATGATAGTTATCACACAAACTTTTCTACAGATGCTCTCTCTGCTTTGGCTGAGATACCTAAAAGAAGAACTTTAGCTGGGAAATGTATCTGTGTGGCCCAGAATGCAAATAAAACACTGGTCTACTGAATCTGTGAGAACCACACGGAATGCATAGTAACACAGGGAATTGCAGGTTTTGTCCAGGAAAAAAATGCCCCTAATTAGAGATAAGTTCATGGGGAATAAAAGAATGTGGAGGCAGCATTACAGACTTAGTACAGGAAAATAGATTAAGGTTGAGAAACACTAAGATAAAAAGAAATTTGGCAAGAAGCTGAAATGCTTTTAAATCCATGCAAATAACGAACTAGGGCAAGTGAACAGGTTGGAAGGATAAAACCATGTTTTAGAGCAAGACAAAAGATCAGATATGGGGACAAAACATTTAAAAACTGCCTATATACTGATCTATAGTGAACAGCAGATTATTATGGTAACTATGTACATGATGCAAGAAAGAGTCATCAATAAAGTTACTCAACAGATAGATAACTATCTCCAAAAGCATACTAAAATACCTTTCCTCCCTCTAATATTCCTAAACACAGATGGTGGCTGTACCTAACACAACCAGTTTAATTATTTTGCTTAAATTACAATTCAATTAATGTCTTCACTAAGAATAACACAGTTTTATCATTAATTCATAGTTTCAATAGTTTCAGATTAAATTATTCAATTTTTAATTTATATTTTATGTTCCTATTTTGATTTCCTTTTACTTGGATGACCAGAAGTAAGTTTGATCTGGAAAAAGCTTGCTTCTCTCTAAGGGCATAAATCCCATGCAGAAAAACGAAGGCCTTGATTCAGCTGTCTTTAGAACCATATAGCCAATTAAATTAAAGTGCTACTGTGTTGTTATATCATGATAATTAATCATGGGACAAGGCTAAAAACCTGGAAGAGAGATGCTTGCTGTGCTGAGAACAGTCAAAATGAATGAAGTGGCCATGGTATTGATTGAAAACTGGAAGAAGGGGCATCTATTTAATTGTTTATCAAATACTGGACCTAAAGGGTGGGTAATAAGCTGAAATAACTACAACACAAATACATTTGTTCAGGGACATACCTTGCAATTCTAAAATCTGGATCAAACGTTTTAAGATTAGATCCTTGCTCTGCTTTCAGTTTTTTTGTCATATCTCCTCCATGTTGCAGAGAAAACTCAGTTAGAGTGTTCTAAGGCCTGTACTGTATGCAAGGCTAAGAATATTGCACTCATTTCCTGTTACCCAAATATAAATGTGGGCAGACCTCTGCAGACGGCCTCAAAGGTTAATGTTTTCCCTATTAAAACAACCCTTGGTTTCTAAAACTCTAAACTTTCTCTTACGTACATGTCTCTCTTCATAACAATTATTTCCAGCCAGTACTTAAGGAAAAACCTATATTTGCTTTCCCCAAATTTATTTATCTCCTCTAAAGCAACATTTTGCACAAAATTATATGAGAGGAAAATCTTGAGTTTCATTTCAAGAATAATTGATAGAATGTCATAATGACATATGGGCAATTTGAAAAAACTTGTGGATTCCCAACAACTGGAAAGTGTGTTTTGCATGTTGTGGGCCTAAGAAAGGCAATTCTGGCAAAATACACCATCTGAGCCATGCTCTCCCATACTGTTTTCACCTGAGCATGATTTCACTGTACCTTCATATTAACGCTTCTTCCTGTCTATTACAGTACAATGAGTTCCAAAGAAGTTGAGGAAATATTGAAGCAAGTTGTATAATTATATTTTTTCTTTTTAGCTAGGAATATTAACTTAATGTTTTCCACATTTTAAATTTCTATTTTCTATAAGTTCTTACTTAGATCCATGATTCTCAACATTATTCAGTTCGTTTTTGTTTTTGTTTTTGTTTTGGCAGCTGCAAGTCACAGTGCATTTATAAAACACCATTGAAATACTGAGATACTAAGTACAAGGCATCTTTAAATTCCAAATACTGAATTTTGTGCCATATCAGATATCATTACACATATAAGGGATCAATAAGATACAGCAAGAGCCAATGTTCTAAAACAAACATAATTGGAAGAAAAACATAAAATAAAGTAAAGTAAAAAATTTCCATTAGGTATTTTTTCTACAAATTGAAAAAAGACATTATCAATTATAGCAGCAGAATACCTTGATCCTTCTAATGGAATATGTTCTGTATGACAATTATTTAAAAACCATCTCCTTACATTAACAGACTTTGAACAAAGACCAGGGAAGTAAAGAACATTTATATGACTGTAACCAACCTAAAAATTAGCTGGATATTTAAATGTATAAAACCCGTGGCACACTGCATGATTTATGATCTAAACAGGATGCTTAAGCAAATATGAGATGACTTCCCTTAAAAGTGCTCTTTAATATTAATATTAAGTCTCTATATTTAGCCATTCCTCGGGCAATAACATACAGAAAAATTGATGTGATAAGCAGTGGTCAAATAATTTTGTTTCATCTTTTTTATAAAAATCTAACCAATATGCATGGACTCATTAGATAACTTAAAGAAAAGCCTTTGTTATAATAGTGCAAAGAATGCACAAGAGATATGCATTATGTTCATAAATAGTGCTGTTTTGTGAATTGATTAGTGGACAAAGTTTTTCAGCTCATCAGAGTCAGAAGAATGTTCTGGGAAAACTCCAGTCTATTTATTCCCCTCTAGAAAAGGTTGGTCAATTTAGGAGAATTAATTTAAAGTTGAATTTTTCCTTTATCTGTAGTCTATATCAGGCTTAACTTCACAAGATGGTGATCATATAGTTAAGAAATGCAGTTCTTATTCACATAGGGAGTAGAGAGATGAAGTACTCCAGAAAATGAGAAGACTTGGTCATTTACATATTCTTTACTACTAAGAACTGGTTGATTGGAAAGTACCAACTACAACTGGAATATTAAAAAGGCATAATTACAGCTATGTGGCCCGAAAAAAAAATAAAAACAAGTAATTTTGCAAATGATGAAGCTGAATCTTAGAGAGAATATATGATGTATCTAAAATATCAGTGTAGAAAGAAACCTCGTCTCAAGGTCTCTGCCTCCTAATTGATACTTCCTCTAATTTCCGAGATTGTAAATACCACATGGATTATATATTAGACTTTTATATTGAATTACGCCTTTTTTCTTCTGCTCTTGGCATGTAAATACTGGCAACAGAAAATTTTCTTACAACTCTATTGTTAAAAAAATTAGAGCTAGAATTTTAAGCATTTATTCATGTTTAGAGGGTTATTATGTACATACAAGATCCTATAATGCATGAATAGACATTTCTCCAAAGATGACAGAGAAATGGTCAATAGCACATGAAAAGATGCTTAACATAATTAATCATTAGGGAAATGCAAACAAAAACTACAATGAGATACCACCTTATACCCATTAAGATAGCCTCTATCAAAATAAATAAAAACCATAAACTAATGGGCTTTAGCGAGAATGTGGAGAAATTGGAACCCTTACACTTGCTATGGAAAAGTGTGGTGGTTCCTCAAAAAATTAAAAATAGAATTACCAAAAAATCCATCAATTGACTCTGGGCATATACCCAAAAGATTTGAAATCAGGGTTTCTAAGAGATAGTTGTATACCCATATTCAAACAAGCATTCGTTATTTACAGTAACTAAAATGTGGAAGCAACCCAAATGCCTATCAACAAAAGAATGAATAAGTAAAATGAGGCATATACATACAACAGAATATTATTCAGCAGTAAAGAGGAAGGGAATTCTGACATATGCTATGACATGGATCAACCCTGTGGATATTACGCTAATTGAGGTAGGTCAGTCATAAAAAGAAAAAAAAATGTATAATTCCCCTTCTATGAGGTATTTAGAGTAGTCAAAATCATAGAGGCAAAAGTAGAATGGTGGTCACCAGGGACATAGTTTCAGTTTTACAAGAAGAAAAGAATTATGGCATAAGTGGTGGTGATGATTCCATGACATTATGAATGTACTCAACACATTGAGGATGGGGCATTTAAATTGTTTAGATGCATGTTCCTGGGGATTCAACCATGCAAATCAACTTTTATACTGTGTTTCTTTAAAAACTTATAACAAATTCATAACTATTTTTGTGAACTGAAATTTTCAGGAAATACTCACCAAAGACACCCGTAGTGCCTAAGAGTATGATACCTCTGGAAACATTCCCCCCTAATGTATAAATGCAACTCAGTCACAGGTCCACAATGTGTTAATACCACTAAACTGTGGACTTAAAATTTTCTATGTTAAAATTGAGATAAAAGTGCATTTGAATTTTGACTTCAGCAAAATGAGTTGCAATATGGCTAAGTACAGATTACATAAATTTACTAGCAGAGTAAAAGGGAGGGCTAAGAGAGTCTTTTTTCAGTATATCAAAGTTTAGAAGAATAAACTATTCTATTGAAGAAAGGATTCTAAATTGCTTAAGCCTTGTGAATTCAGGGTGGAATTTTATTACATTCCCTACATTCATGGAAGTCCCATTTTCACATTTTTTTTTCAAGAGTGAGAAATGCAGGCCACTCCCACAGTAGGTCTTGCTATCTAGATATCTGATTGCAAAGCTTCAATATGACACTAACTAGTGTTCTGAGACACAACAAAATTGACTAAATTTGGATTCTGTAAATAGAAAGTGGATTTACTGAGAGGACATTGAGGGTATGAATAGGAATGGCAGTATGAGGTGCTCTGCACACTTGTTCCCCAGACAAATAACCACACATGATAAAAGTCATGACAAGATAAGTCTCTAAAGATGGACGAAGGGCATATAATAAATGAAGAAATTAAAATTCAGTAAAATTCAATAAAAATAGTGAGAATGGCTAGTTGAACACAGCTCACTCACTCCCATCACCTCTCCATCCCCACCCCCCCCACCCCCTCCACACACACACATACACACACACACCACAGCTCAGCTTGATGAAAGCACTACTCTGGGCATGTACTGTCAAGAAGATGGCAGTTTTCTATCCTTCCAGCTCCCAATCAAGGGCTACAGTGTTGGCTTGAGGGTGACAATACACCAGCATCTGTCATGACCCTTCATCTCTGGGCAGTACAAGCTGAACTCCAAGTGAATGCTCTGACAGGTCAGGGGTTCAGAAAGTGGAGGCTCAACCCCAGGCAGCAGGTCTCAGGGACTGGACCTGGAATACCCAGCTTACTCCTAGGACAGAAGTTCCATGCTGGAAGAGCCACATAGGGAAAATCAGAGGCCGCCCACCCCAACCCCAAGCACCCTACTAGTAAAGCAGGGTGTCACTGAGAGAAGTGGGTCATTCTTTCATTGCTAGCTCAGAGGCTTTGCCTACGCTGAGAGATAAGCCTGAAGCACAAATAGTTCTCAAGCTCTCTCCCAAGAATTGATTTTATTTTGAACAGATTATGGGGAATTCAAATCTAAGGGCAGTATAAAAAACTGGAGATTTGGCGGGAGGAAATTAAAAGTTTGTCAGATCTACAAGCACTACAAGCTAGGCCATTGGCCAGCTAGTTCCCTAGAGAGAACCAGGGAAAGAGTCAGAACACATCTCAAAGGCTAGTTTCAAAAGCTAACATCCCAAAATGGGAACAACCCAAATGTTTATTAACTGATAAATAGAAAGTAAAATATATGTTCCTAAAATGGGATAAAATGCAATAAAAAGAAATGAAGAAATAAAGTAATGACGCATGCTACAACATGGATGAACTTTGACAACATTATGCTAAGTGAAAGAAGCCAGTCACAAAACATCACATATTCTGTTCCCACTTAGATTGAAATGTCCAGAATACACAAATCTATAGAGACAGAAAATAGATTAGTGGATGCCTAGGGCTACATGTTTAAGGGTTGTGGAGAGGGGGTGGAGGGTGACAGCTGTTAGGTACAGGATTTTTTTGAGGGGTGACGAAAATACTCTAAAATTGATGTGGAGATTATTGGGTAACTGTGAATATACGAAAAACAACTGAATTGTATAAAGCAGGCCCTTGAATAATGTCATTTCATTCAACTTTGTCGCGTTATAATGTTGATAAGAAAAAAAAATCATGGCCAACACTACTGTCTGTATGGAGTGTGCATGTTTTCCCCATGTCTGCGTGAATTTTCTCAGGCTCACTTGTTTCTTCCCACATCCCACAGATGTGTACCTGAGATGAATTGGTGGGTCCAAATTGCCCGAGTCTGACTGCGTGGATGTGTGTGTGTGTGTGTGTGTGTGTGTGTGTGTGTGTGTGTGTGTGTGTATGTGCGTGTGATGGACCCCACGATGGAAGGGCCTCTTGCCCAGGGTAAGTCTGGCCTGGCATCCTGAGCTTCTGGTACAGTCTCCAACCACCTGAGACCCTGACCTAGAATAAGCAGGTTGGAAAATCATTCTCTTACTTGTTTTTATTCATCTTCGTAAATGGATATATAGCTCACATTTATTTCAAGGTTTAATATTAGAAGTGTTTTGGGTCTTTATTTAAACGATTGGTGATGTTTGTGACCAGAGATAAGCCATACAAACCTAACTCTTGTTTTTATCAATTAACCTATGGTAAAACTGGTTTCATTATATGTTATGTCATTTAAAGTTGCAGTTTCCAAGACCCTATCAACAATTTAAGTGAGAACTTGCTGTACTTTAAAGAAGTGAATCATGGTAGATGAATTATATCTTAAGAAAGCTGTTATGTATGTATTACCTAAGCAGACATGTGGTGGTTCCCATTATCATAGGGATGACTGGCAAAATGAGGTCTGAAAAAGACTGGGAAGAAAAAGGTATCCAGGCTACTAGAATCACAGCTGGAAAGCATTCGTGACATCTGAGGCTATTAATGCCAGGCCACTGATATCTGTCCAGCAACTGTCTGTTTTCCTTGAATATTATATGCAAAAGAATTTCTGTCATTGGTACCACCATCCAAAGAGATTCGTTACTCAACTTGTTGCTGACATCATTAGTATTCATGGCAAAACACTGGAACAACTCATCTGATTGGTTAAGCTTATATTACATGTCTGCCTGAGCAGGACATGTAAGTACAAAGCTTGCTCTCTTGTGTTAGGAGTCAATTTTTGTTTCTTATCAGGCAGGAGTTCTTCAAGCATAGAAAATGGACTAGGTGCTGGGTAAAGAGGACAAATATACACTAATAGATAAATATTAAACATACTATATAAATATACACTGCATTTATATAAATATGACTAAAATAATAACTCATATGAGCACTGACAATTAAGTTCACAAGCTTGTTGCTAACCTTTTTTGATGTCAGAGGGATTATTCATTATGAATTTGTACCAACTGGACAAACAGTTAACCAAGTTTATTATTTGGAAGTACTGAACGGGCTGTATGAAAAAGTTAGATCACCTGAACTTCTCACTAACAATTCATGGATCCTGCATCACGACAATGCACCAGATCACATGGCACTCTCTGTGAGGAAGTTTTTAGCCAGTAAACAAATAACTGTATTGAAATACCCTCCCTCCTCACCTGATCTGGCCCCCAGTAACTTCTTTTTTTACCTGAAGATAAAGGAAACATTGAAAGGAAAACACATTGATGATATTCAGGATATCACGGGTAATATGATGAGAGCTCTGATGGCCATCCCAGAAAACGAGTTCCAAAGTTGCTCTAATGGGCACTGGCATCAGTGCATAGCTTCCCAACGGGAGTACTTCGAAGGTGACTGTAGTGATATCAGCAATGAGGTATGTAGCACTTTTTCTAGGATCAGTTAGCAAATTTAATTGTCTGACCTCATATACTTCTCACCACGTACAAGAGACTGTTACAAGAGCTTTATGTATTTTAATTTACTTATTCTTTGCATCAACCATGTGATATAGGTATTTTTATTATCCCCCATTGTTTTCCAGATGCACAAATTCAGACACAGACAAAGTAAAATTTCCATGATCAGTTAGCTAGTAAGCGGCAGAGGCAGGATCTAAAACTTCTGGGGGTCATGCTTGTGGGACCACTGCTATGGTGAACTCCCTCCCTATGAATAACAAAGGTCTTTTTTTTTTGTATACATGGAAACAAAGTTGGTTTATTTCAGGATTATGAAATAGTTCAAGTTGGAAAATTAATAGTAAAAGGCATAAAGGGAAAAATCATATGATCATGTCTTCAGTAAACTAGAAATAAAAGAGAACTTATCTATGAAATTTATCCTTAACAATCCTATGGTATACATCATATCAATATTAAAATATCAAAATCTTTCTCCATAAGATTCAGAATGAAACAGGGCTACTATTATTCCAAACAATTATCATTGCACATGAAATGTTTATAGTGAACTAAGATAAATTAAAGATACAAAATATATGAAGATGAGAAAAGTAAAACTTGATATTCACCAAAGGTAATTTCATGTATAGGAAACCCAAAAGAATCTACCAACTGTTAAAATTAATAAGAGAATTTAGATAAATTGGTCAAAACAAGGAAGATATAAAATATTTCAATATATGTAATGAAAATTGGAAAATAACATTTATAATAGCATAATTTTTAATTGCTTCAAGAATCGTAGTGAGCATAATGAAATATGTATGAGTATAAGAATTCTATGAAGAAAACTGGAAAGGATTACAGAAGATTTATATAAATGTAGTATTATAATCCATTTATATATTGAAAGATGTTATTGTGAAGACATCAGGTTTTTTTAGTTGTTTTTTTTAACCTTTTTATTATTGTTAGTTACAGGTGTACAAAACAATGCAATAGCTATCTTTTTCACCCCTTACAAAGTGACTACCCCTCCCCCTCCTCTGCCTCCCCACCCCCAATATCATACATATCTATTACAATTCCATTGACTCCATCCCCACACTATATCCCACATCCCATGACTATATATGTGTTAAATTATAGTTGACATATAATATTATTCAGAGGCAGCTTCAGATGTACAGTGCAGTGGTCAGGCCACTAAGTGGTCTCCCTGACAAGACATGAGTCCTGATCCCCTAAAAAAAATATTTATAACCTTATTGATTATATTCCCTAAACTGTCTCTTCTGTCTCTGCAGTAGTATTGTAGTTATCAGTTTGTGTTGCCTCGTTCCCTTCCCCTTCTCCCTCATGCCCGTCCCCGTCCCATCTAGCCCTCATCAGTTTTTTCTTCGTGTATCTAAGACTATTTCTATTTACATTGCTCGTTTATTCAGTTCTTTAGATTCCACATATAAGTGAGATCATATGGTATTTGTCTTTCTCTGACTGACTTATTTCACTTAACATAATGTTCTCTAGGTTCATCCATATCATTGCAAATGGTACAATTTCTTTCTTCTTTATAGCTGTGTAATACTTCATTGTGTAAATGTACCACAGTTTCTTAATCCAGTCGTCTACCGATGAGCATTTTTACAAAGATCTTTTGATTAGACGCAGTTCTCCTGGATGGATCATAAGCCATACTCAGAAATAAGCTTTGGCCTACACACTGAAAAATAGCCAGATTAATTTAGCACTCCATTATTTTTCTCCCTCAGGGGCTGAATGATGCTGGGGGAGGAAGTAGGAAGCAAAAGTGAGTATAATATAAGCTCTGCTCTTAAGCTTACAGTATAAATGGAGTCACGCTAAATGAATACATAACCTTAAATGAGGTTTCTGTTTTTCAAGTGACAGAAACAGTCTTCAAAAATAAATATCTGCAGAAATACGTTCTATATAAAATAGAAGTATTAATGACTTTGATTCAAACTTTGGTTTTAAGATTTGGACCTATCCCCACTAGCTTCCCTTCTTGACCCTCCAGGGCAATTTCTGCAGCACTTTTGAGGAAACCCTCAGCTCCCTCAGTGTCAGTTTGAAAACCACAGATTATGATAAAGTCAGAGAGAAATAGAAAAATAAAGATTCAGGGGGCATTCTAGGAAGAGAGGTAGCATTGAGTTATGCGGAGTTCAAATGTATTCTTTAAGGAGAATGGCATTTGAGCGTTAAGCCTTGACAGATGAGGGTGGGCGGTGGTGATGGAAGTAGGAAGAGGGCTATTATGACCACAGACCCACAAGCAATGTGCAGGTACCTGTGGACAATCTAGTTTTGTTTGAATATAGATTATATGTACAGGTGCACTGGGAGACTTGGTCCAATAAATTGACTCAAGGTTATGGACTGTGGCTAATGTAAGGTTTTTATATTAAGCTGGAAAATAACAGGAAATCTTTAAGTTTCTTAACTAGAGCATGATATGATCAGATCTATATTTTATGCTTTAGAATATTAGTCTTTTTTTTTTAGTTTAGAATGATTTCAAATAGTGACAGAAAGGAGAAACAGAAGACTGTCTCAAAATACTGCTAATATTAATAAGATTTAATTAAACAGAAAAGAAAGGAAAATATTTGCTGGATAGGTGAATGGATGAGAAGCTTAATGAAAGAATGAATAAATGCATAAGTAGTGTGAAGGCAGAATCCATATAATTTGCTCAGTTGTTACAACATGAGAAAAAAACATATGTTTATGCCAAGAATGTATATGAAATGTTGGAGGTATCAAGGGTAATGCTTGTATAAATTATCAGAAATCAAAAAGATGAAAAAAGGAGTAACAGTTTTAAGGTAGAAATAATACATTTGTTTGATCTATTCAGATAAAGGTTATATTGGGCCAACTGTCAAACAGTTGAAATTATAAGTCAAAACTTTGAGATTTCAGATTATAACATATACACACAAAGAAAATAAACTTAAGGAATGGGGTCAGAATATAATCAGAAGAAATTACATAAGGAAGAGAAATTCTGGAGAATGAGTGCTCCCAGGCAAAGGATGAAAGTACAGAAAAGACTGAAATAATTAGAAGACAAGACAAATTTTTCATGAGCCTAGAAGCTAAGGAATGAGAACTTAAAGAATCAACTTTCAAAGTGTGTTGGAGAAGAGCATCAAATATTGCAGAAATTAAGGATTTCATGCATTGAGTGATCAGCTATGCTAAACAAAGTACATCATTTGAACTGTTTAAAATCCTTGTCAAAGTACATTAATGCTATTTTGGAAAACACAAGAGTTCCTCTATATAGTTGAGATTTTATGCTTGGAAAACTATGAGTATGATTAAACACACCACAGAATTTATTCGTTGAGTTTATGTGAGGTCATAGACCTAAGGGTTTAGAATTTCCACAATTTTGAACAAGATTAATATTAACATTTTTAGAAATACATGCTTATATAAATGTGCAGTTTTCTGAAGATATTCAAGAGCAGTATTAAGGTGTTATTTCACACATATGAGATTTTCCTTTAACTGAACACAATAGATGTCCAATAATTGTTTCTCAATGATAATATCGAAAATATGATGCAGACCAGTGGCTCTTATGGTGAGATACAGAGTCATTCTATTTACTCTCTTTCTTGTCACTCAAAACAGTAATAATGTAATAAGTATTTTCTATTTAGATATTATACACCCATATTCTTGGTGCCATGTTTAAGAACCATAAAGAAAAATAAAACCCAAAATTTTAGGACAAAGGAAAGATAAATCACACACACACACACACACACACACACACACACACACGCAGAGCCAAGATTCAAAATTTTGTTTTATAGCCTTTTTTTTAGCAGTATGTAGCTAAATCCTATTTTCCAAGTCTATTGTGAGGATTGAGATAATATACATACACATGATTTACAAACTATAAAACACTCTAAAACCATTTTTAATCTTCTTAAAATTTGCATAAGGCAAGAGGAGAGAGTATTTATTAATCCAACATTGATCATGAAATAGAAAACAGTACCAACAATGACTTTAATTTTTAGAGTATCCTAAATTTCTACTCATTCTGTCTTGGTGCTTACATTGACCCCATGAAGAAAGAAAAATTAGATATTATTATTTTCCAAAGTTTTAAACAGCAAAACTACTATATACAGGTAATCACATTCAAACATCACATAGTTATCATGATGGAAAGTAACAAAAATGTCTGGTTCCAATGTCAGTGTTATATGCCCCTCCCAAAGTAACTTGGCCAAGGTCACAAATCAAGTGACGGGCTATTCTTTGATCATTTGCTATCTACCATATGCAATATTTCTTGAATTCACATCTATGACAGGATTTGTTCTATCAAAATCAATAACTGTTTTTCAAAACAAAATGATTAAAACTGGCTTTCAGACATTTTACTTAATTCAGTAAAGATTTATTGATAGCTTAGGATGTTCGGGTTCGATGTGTAAGACACTGTGATAAATTAAAAATCAATGGTATATATTTCCTCACTGCTACCTCCAATATCACAGGGACCCATAAGTTGGTAGATGAGGTAAGTATTTATAAATTGCTAATAATATAAATCACACTAACATAAAAAGTGCGATAAATATTCAGACAAAGTGTTATGAGAGTAATGGGAATAAAGATGAGAAATTTTTTCTGATGAATGTAATATGGGCAAGTGTCTCAGATCAGGCAGAATTTGATCATGGCACTGAAGGAAGGAAATGTAGCTAGGAAAATAAAGGAATGTGTAAGCGATGTGTATGGCATTCTTCCATGGTCTTTCTCAACTGAAAACTTCAGGGATAGTACATCTACCCTCAGAACTGCAGTGGGTGTGGTAAGCAGACAGCACAGTGCAAGCCTGAGAAAACTACTTCGATTGATAGTTATAAACACAGGCATGTGGGGGTCAGTTATATCAAATCAGTGGGATTGTCCATTGGAAATGAAAAAAATTAAAATTATTTAGAGGTGGTATAAAATAGCACTTAACTGTGCAATAGAATATTATGCTAACCAAAATAAGCAGTTATGTGATTGACTTGGAACATAAACTGAATGAATGCTTCTTCTCAGATCTGCCCCTTTTCTGCTAAAAATGAAAAGGAGACATCATTTATCTGACATCATGGGAACCTAATTTTAATAGACATCATTGTACAATATGTAGTCACTTCTCTAAACCATGAGGCAAAAATATATCTTTTAAAAAAAATTGAGCATAAACAAAAAGTATTGCATACTTGACAATTTGGAGAACTTGGACCTTGGATAACGATGCATAGAGTGTTCTTCTGATTATTATCTTTAAATACTTATTAATCAGAGATATATTCTGTTTTATATAGATTGTGTATACCTTGTAAAATGTCAATCAATCTTAAAAGAATTGAACTGTAGTTTTCTAAAAGAATGCAAAAATTAGAATTTAGTAGTAAAGAACAGTGCATTTTTTGCCTTTTAAATGTTATGCTTTCTTCATAAATAACTAATGGTTTTCATTGCATTTGGATGTGCTATGTTGATGTTTTCTGGCTCCTCTGATCTTACTTACTAACCAAAGATTTCTTTCCCTAAAGCTCTCTTGAATCAAGAGCTTCTCTGCCCAGTAACTATTTTGGCTATTATCCAACCACACTGAAACTTGGTTTCTGACAATCAGAACCCTGTATAATATGGTCACATGTTTCCTAGCTCATTTTCCTTTCCACAAGTCTTAACCATTTGCATGGTTTCTAATGAGATTATTTTCCACACCATTTTCAGTACAGGTCAAAATCTACTTATGCATGCAGTCATCATGGAAATCTATTCCACTGGTCTCTACTATATGAATTCTCCCAATTATTCAAGACCTAACTCTGTCTCAGTAGGACTTTTTAAAAACACAAGCATCTTATAGTGTAGTCAGAGCAAATAAAAAATAAATGAATCAGTAAGTTTGCTGATACTTAAACTTCTCTGATGAAGAAATTCTGTGGCATGGGGGTGATGGTAAGACAAAGCCATATGTATAGGACTGGCTATATTCCAGGAAGCAAAGGGACTGTTTTCAGGCAGAATGTTGAGCACCAACTTTCCTCCCCAACACTATTCCTAATATGCACATCTCGTGCCAGCCTCAGGTCCTTGCACCCAACTTACCACAGCACGACACTCATACCTTTGGGACTGAAGCAAGGGCCATCACCAAGAGGCTCAAGTCATCAATCCCAAGGAAACGTTTCATTGTATAATACTTTGGAGCACCCATAGATTGATTCTTCCAGAAAATGAAGTCCACATGACCTCACCGGATGGCCAGATTAGAGTGTCTCTGCACCTTCACTCTAAATATGTTCATTAATTATTTCTACAAGTAATTACTGAGAGTTCTCATACACTAGGCCCATAGATTATCTTTAGTTACGCCACATTCTGTACTATGTTATATTCCTGTTTCCCTACAATCCTGATTCATGTGCTGTGACACTGTATGTCAGAGACCGGCAGCCCTAGAATATTCCATATGCTGAGTTTGCCCACAGAATTTAACATTTTCAAAGTGCCCTGTTTGTTTTTTTCCTTTCAACCCACAGGTTTCTTGGTCCAGCAGCAGATTCAGGTCGAATGTCCCAGAGTCAGTTCAGAAGTGGCCTGTACGCTGAGTTTACAGTAGAAAGATCAGGACCCTGAGCTGCCTGGTTCCAAGACTTCTTACTAGGCAATCTGGGGCAAAAGAATCAATGTTACCAAATCTCAGTGTATTCCTCTGTAAGGGAAAATGGTAATGCTTGCCAGCCCACATGATTTTGTAAGAATACACACAATGAGAAAAAGCACATGAAAGAATCTTTTTCACCATAATACACAATAAATATTATTACAAATAAATCTAATAAAATGAAAAATAATGGTTTTTGTTTTGTTTTGTTTCTCTCAATTATTATTTGGATCATCTACAACCTGGATCTTACACAGTACCTACTAGAGCATATGAGCATGTAGTTAATCAACAATAAGGATGGTTTGATTGACTGGGGGGATCCAGTCATGGTTACAATACGATATTATCTGAATACAGACAGGACAAAGGCCTGCCCAAACCTCCAGAGAAGTTTGGTATTCTCTGACATGCCAAAAAAAGTGTATGTGTGTATCTGTGTATGTATGCACAAATTCACATGCTCTTCAAAAACTCATAGCAAAGAATATACTAAGGTTCACATTTTACCAGTCAGGACCTTGGTAACAAAGAAATAACCCAGCTGACCCCTATGTGACCCCCAGGAAACATATCCTGAGATGATGTTTGCAAGCAGGGGGTTTATTGAGAAGTCCTCTGGCATCAACTCTGTGGGGAAGTAAAGGCCGTGGGAATGAGTAGAAGGTGGTGCTGAACCTCAGTGCCATTGCAAAGGAGAGCTTCATTGATTCTCCAGGGTGTCTGAGCTGGAACGGCTCTTCCTAAGGGTCCCACAGAGGAAAGAGAACCAGGCTTCACACCAGGTAATCAACCAGCCCTCGGATGCCTCCAGAGAGGAAGCACTGAACTAGGGCCTGGAGCCTTCAGGGCAGTTTTCCAAGAGGGACTAAGCTTAGACCCATCTAGATCCAATACTGCCACAAGTTCAAGGAATTCTATTTCAGTAATAAAAGGAGAAAAGTGTTATGTGATCACTGTAACAAGTAAAGCCCCAGCAACCACGAAAGATGTATCCATTTGTCTCACAGAACAGGCTCTCAGAACAGCTCCTTCAGGATTTGAATGTGCTTTGAAGGATTCAACAAATACTTATCATCTATCTCATGTTTGTACAATAATTAGTCATCGAGGAACTATTTCACTCTGATATTACTCATCACAATCATGCAAATTTTGTAAAAATATGCATTTCACAAGCTGTCATAAACCCTCATATAACAGAAATCATCATAATTCATGGAACTACTACTTATTTCCAATGAAAAGTACCTGGATGTTTTAGGGATATTTTTTATCCTGAGAAATTTGGCTGATTTTATTAATTTTCTCTAACTTTGCTGATTCCATTTGACCATCTTCCTTGTCACCAATTGTTTTCCGATCCAAAACTATGCCATAGGTTGTACTGTGTTATACATGTGATGGGATGTGTTAAATGCAGCACTGTAGACAAATGAAATTACAAGGTCTATACCATTTCATGGGGGCCAATGTCTGTAAATATTGACTGCTCCACAAAAATAGGGGTGCAAGATAAAATACAGGACACACACTGAAATTTTAATTTCAGACAAACAACTAATGCTACTTTAGTATAAGTATGTTCCAAATGGTGCATGTGACACACTGATACTAAAAAAAAAAAAAAAATCATTATTTGAAATACAAATTTAATGGGTATCATATGATTTTATTTTCTAAATCTGGCAACTCTATCCAAACATCAATGACATTATATTAGAAATAAAAGTTTTCACTCTCATACTCTGTCTAGATCAGGGTACCTCAACCTCAGTGCTATTGACATTTTTTGCCAGATAATTCTTTGTTGCAGGGGGACTGTCCTGTGCATTGTAGAGTATGCAACAGTATTTCTGGTCTCTACCCACTAGATACCACTAGGATACATGCAGCTGTAACAATCAAAAATGTCTACAAATGTTGCCTTGCCCCTGGGAGTAAAATGGTCCCAGTTAAGAGCTAAGAGGGTTAATTATATCATTGATTTAATTATTGGGATTATTGAGGCCAAATATTTCTCTTTTAGTCAGATAATTGCAGCAAACAAACAAAAGACACATGTGGAACTGTTTAAATTAGTTGCACTTTATTCAGTGTGCACCATACGTTTCTAGCTAATCTATTTGCTGATACATTGATTGCTTTACAGCAGACCGTAAAAAAGCCTTCTGTTGTATGATCCTACTTGGAAAGCTATTGACTCAACACTTAACTACCAGAACAGTTCTGATACTTACAGACATGAAATGCATGCCCCACACACTTCTACATGTGGCCTCCTGAGATACAAACAGAGCCTTTTGTGGTTCATTTGTTTTGGTTTTAGCCATGTTAAAACTTCTGTGGTAAGTTCAAGTGCAATTTAAGATGACTGAAATAACAAGAATGCCTGCTGAGATCTGTTTTAATTCAGTGAGAAAAACAGCTGGGGAATAAGGATAAATGATAGAAGCAAGGGAAAAGATGGGGTTTGCTCCTATTCATGTGATCAAAGAAGAGCATTTAACCTCCAGGGCAGAAACTTCATCTGTTTCCCTCTTTGCTCTGTCTCCAGCGTCTAGAACAGTAACTAGCCCATATTAGAATCTCAATAATATGTTTACAACAAATGAATGAATGAATGAACATTAACACCAGGTGTAGCTGATACAGTCATATATGATATCATTGATTAGACATACTTATCCAATTAGAGGTACATAGTACATTGTTCAGCAGACAGCATTAGCTTGCTTACAAGGTTATATTGATTAAAAGAGAAATAAAACTCTTAACATTAATATGCCTAATATGTGATTAAACTCTTATTAAAATTATCATTTATTAAGTCATAAGGCAGGGCTCTAATTTCAATCAGCCAGCCTAAGTTTCCAAAGTGTTATTTTGTAACTCTGAGAATGTAGGTATATTAATAGATGAGACCTAAAGTATCACGTGCGTTTACTCACTCATGACTGAGTAACTCCCATATGAAGATGTGAGAGGGACAGAGAGAGAATGGACAGAGAGGAAGAGAAAGAAAGAAACAGAAAGAGGAAAGAGAAAACTTTAGAATTAAGTTAGTTAATTGAGGAGAAAAGTCATGAATTTCTTGTTAAATACTATAAAAAAAAACATAAACAGGCAAACAAGATCACATTTTGTCTTAAAAATGACAGGGCGGAGCTCTGGACATACTGCTCCCTACTTTCCTAAAGCTGATAGGATTTTTGTAGTACGTTGCAATTTTGCATAACACAGCAATTAGTTGTGCTCTAGTCTTAGATATATTAAAAGCAAGTAATTTCTCAAATACTAATGTAAATAAGGTTGACGAAGCCAGTTTTATCATTTTGAAAACATCTGTTGGGGCAGGACTAATTGGAAAAAGAAAAGTGATCAAAATTTTGGAAACATCTTCATGAAGAGGAAATTACCCTCTAGAAATATAAACTATACAAAGAGCATAGTTATGAGGTTTTTGTTATTATTCAGAAATTCAATACAAATATTCAGTCTAAGACAAAAAATTAATGTACACAAATGGTTTAAAATTCCTCTTTGCTCTTCCATTTCCTCTTTATACCTAAATTAAAACAGGCACTGCACATTTTCAATAGCAGACTAGAATATCTTCCTCCCCAGGCACAAAATTTGTTGTTTTGTTTGTTTTTTTTTTCAGCCCAGCACTGTAAGATATCCCCAACCTGGGCGAAAGGCTTATGATGTGGAATTGGGCCAATCTCCTAGTGGTGCCATATGGTGATAGTTTCTTAAACTCTGAGCCTCAATTTCCTTATCTGCAAAATGAAAATAACAGCGACTTCTAAGATGAAATATGATGTTTATAAACGGTTTAGGACCCTGTTTGGTGCACAGTAATTGACACAAAGTTATTGTTATACGGTTTTCCATGTAATTTCAATCTAGGTATGAAAATAATCTTTTGTTTTTCAGTAAACACTTTTTATTATTGTGTTAATCCTTGTTTTTGTTTTTTTTTTAAATTGGGGAATTGGGGAAGGGGAACAGACAAGTTGCTGTCTTTTTGTTCTTCCGTCTAATTGTGGAGGTAGTCGCTTCACTGGCCCATGTTGGCATTATGACCATTGCATTCTTCCCGGCTGAGACAGTCGGTTACCAGCCATTGGATAGTCACAGCGGTTCACAGTAGCTCACAGCAGCCCTTGCTGGCTACTGGGCACCGGCCGCTCACGCTGGCTGCTGGCCACTCATGGTACCTCACGGCAGCCCTACTGCAGCCTACACAGTTGCCAGCCACCCATGGCAGCCCAGCTCTAGGTCAAGCTGCCATTCACCATCTCAGCTCTAGAGGGCGCAGTATCACTGGCCCAAGTGGGAACCGAACCAGTGGACTGCTACTCAGAGCTCATGTTTCCAAGCCAATTCTCAACCAACTGAGCCACTCAGCTGGCCCCAATCCTTATGGTTTGATATATCAAAAGGTTCTTGGGCTTCAGCATATGGTAATGCAAACATAAACTTAGAAATATACAAGAGATCGATGTCACTATTGGTTGGATCTTAAATCAGTCAATACATTTAGTTCAACACAGCATGGATTTGTGAAGCAAGTATCAAATGCTAAAAGCTGTGCTTAGGGCTATGCAGATAAAGATGAGCAAATTCTATTGAACTCACAGTCTTGATGGTGAGACAAAAGCAGTAATTTTACTTTTTCAGAGCAATTTAGCTCTTGTCTAATCTAGACTATAAAACCTAGACCCTGGGCTTTACTTGTGCATATCTGAGAGACACATTTATGTGTGTGTGTGTGTGTGTGTGTATGCGCGCGTGTGCGCAAGCACACGCACGTGTGTGCGAGTGTGCACTTTCTTTTCTTTTTTTTAATGATGGAAGCTGTTTTTCCAAAGATGACTGTTATCTCTATCCCTAGAGCAACAGATGAAAACAGCGGCAGCATTTAAAACACCAATTCTTTCCCATCCAACTGCATATCAACAAATATTCATTTAATCAACTAGTATTTATTGAGCACCTACTTGAGGTTCTGATAAAAGCTGGGAAATCCAATGATAAGTAAAACAGGCATGACTCTGCCCTTTTGGAGTTCAGACTCACTGATATATATATATATATATATATATATATATATATATATATATATATATATATGAACATACACACACATAAACACACAGACCCTCTCTCCGTGTTCATGCAAATTAATGCAAAGATTACTTTCCATTTCACAACTTCAACTCTTAGCAAAAGGAAAGAAGAGAAAAAATAAAATGTGTGCACACACTCTTTGGATATCTTTGTAACCTTCTCATGAGTAGCATCTATTCATTTGTGCAATGAGTATTTACTATGCAGCTTGTGTCTGCCAGGCACTTTGCCAAAAACTGATTAAAAGGAGACAAAAGAGACCCTGTCCCTGGCTTAAGTTGATCTCACTCTAGGGACACACACCCCTGGTAAAGAAAATCAAACCTCTGATTTTCATGACTTTCCCCTGTCTCTATCACCTCCCATTAATATAAATATTGACATATACCCCTTAACTTTTGTGAATCACTGGTTTTGAAGAGGGAGCAAGATAATGAAAATAAATAAATGCAACAAAATGCTAGAGGTATTATGTAAGAAAACTTTACGAAGTTCATCAGGGTCACAAATATTGGTTTGAATAATTTTACCTTGCAGAAGGAAGGTATTCAACATACCTGAAATCAAAAAAATAAATAAAATGGACCTTTGAAATAAAATTTGAAAGGTATGTAAAATGTTCTAGCCTGTTTTCTAGGCTATTAGTGGTGAAGAATTGGTAGGCATTTAAAATGAAAGTGGCGGTTATGCTGTCCAAGCAGGGTTGGGGGGAGGAAATACATACACACACACTTATAGGATGGGCTTTTTCCCACGGGTGATAATGAATCGTTTGAAATAGGCAATAAGACTATTACACTTGTGTTTTTGAAAGACTTCCATGGCAGCCAGGAGACAGCTGCAGTTGAAGAATATAAAATTGCAAACCGAACTTGCAGATGATGATTCAAAGAGTCCTGATGAATCAGGTCATATGAATATCAAAGAGGAAAAACCCAAACTTTCAAAAATCCAATTATCTTTGTTCATAGACAAATGTAAAAATAAAAAATATTTTCCTCTCTTAGATAGAGAAGTACACTTGATTGTCTTCTACACCAGATGTGACATTCAGTTGCTGAGGGCTCGGCACACAGCATCTGTAGAAACCAGTTTTCTGATTTCTGCTGTTGCCAATGCAAAAACAGAATGTAAAAACCTTTGCCAAACATTGGTTTGAACCAAACTTTGCCTGTTAAACATCTCAGCTGAGAAATGTCTTGTTATGCTACATTTTTATTCACAGCTTTCTAAACAAAAGGTCAAATATTTTATTTTTAAGTTGTCATATAACAGCTGTAAAGAACTTTAAGCAACTGGCAACTTGTGCATACAAAGTTGAGACAAGGCATCTGCTTATACAAAGGCTAATAAATATGTAAATTTTGTCTGAATGTGAATTTTGCTTACTTTTTAAGATTCTCAGAATCTTAGTTTAATCCATAGGGTAGTAAAATTCTCTAGGCTATTTTTCTTGCTTTATTAAGAGTGTTCCTGAGACAAGTACTAACTCAGCACAAAGAGAGCAACTGCAATGAATAGTCTAGGAGGAAAAGAAGTTTGGGTGGAAGAGGAAAAAAAATGTTAAATTTCTAGTGAATTTGGAAAACACTTAAAAAGTGTAGCAACGATTGGGCATGTCTAAGGCTATTACTTATAGGGTCAGTTTTTAAAAGTAATCAAATGTTTTAAAATTAATACCGTCTGCTTCAATGATTGTTAGAACTATTTTAAAACCATTCCCAACTTGGGAACAATGTGTTGTAATCTGCCTATACACAATGGGACTTGATCACTTTCTTGAAGAGTTCTTTAAATAGATACACAGAACCCTCACCTTTAAAAAAATGACCAGAAACAGAAAAAAAATGTAGGTTTATATGAGACAGCAAATTAAAAGTAAAAGTAACCAGTTTTTCCCCAGCCATTATTATGGTCAGTTGTTAATTAGTAAAATCATGGAAACCCTAGCCATCTTGCATGTATTACCAAATATCGTACAGTTGCTTTTCCTATTTCAGTGTCTCTTCTTAAGCCATTTTAATACTCTCTCTTTCACCAACATTTGAACTTACTGTCATTTCCTTTTCTCACATTTTAAAAGTATACAATTATGGTGACTAACACTTTTCTATAAATATATTTCCTGATTGGTGTTGACTACAGAATCAAAGAATTTTATCCAACTTTGGAACAGAACTCTACAATGTAATCCAATTATGTAGTGGATGCCAGAATCCATCCATACCAATAGCTTTCTCAAGGATTCTTTGGCTTTTTCTTGACCTCTAATGGCAGGGAACTCACTGTTCCCTCAAAAGAGTAAGTTCTACCTTAGAATGCAGACCTACAAAGCTTTGCTTATATATTGGGTTGTCGGAAAAATCATGATGTATTTCTTCTATGTTTTTTGTCGCAAAATGCATCATGACTTTTCTAATAACCCAATAGAAATTGAATTGCTCTTCCTGTATCTTATATACTGTACAAGTCTGCTTGAGCTGCCATAACAAAATGTCATATACTGGGTGACCGAAAAACATAATTTATTTCTCACATTTCTAGAGGCCGGAAGTCCAAGACCAATGTGCTGGCAAGGCAGATGTCATTCTCAGGCTTCTTCTCTTGGCTTATATGAGGGCAACACCTCATTATGTGCCCACATAGCCTCTTTTGTGTGTGCAAAGAGAGACAAAGAGAAAAAGAGAGAGGGGGCAACAGGGAGGGGGCGAGATGGAGAGAAAGAGATATCTCTAGTGTCCCTTCTTATAAAGACACTAACTCCATTGTATCAGGGCTCCATCCTGATCAGCTCATTTAACCTTAGTTACTGCCTTCCTCCAAATACAGCCACACTTGCGAGTAGGGGTTCAGTACTGAATTTGGGGGAGACACAAGCATTCAGTTCATAACATATAGCAGCTTGACCCCTTGAAGCTATATGGAAAAGTTTATTTCAGATACCCTATAATTAAAATTATTTGAAATAGCTTATCAGATATTCTTTGGCTTTTGCATACAGTAGCTGCAATTCTTCTTCTGAAAACAGCTCATGGATACATTTCCTTTAGGATTAGTTATTGATTCACATGTTTCTTTTCCATTTAAGGAGTCACAAAAAGCTCTGAACATGGTTTTCCTGGCCCCCTCTCCCCACATCCAAGAAGAAGTAAGAGTAACAGAAAACAGGTTAGTGAATTTTCCCCAGACAATCTTGTACAAAAAATAAAATTTTTCATGGAAAGTAATCTAAAGGAAGGCTCCCCCTGCACTGTTTAAAAGATTAAGGTGTCATGTCTTTGGAATACTGATGAGAAAAGGATGAAAATGTTCACTCTGAGCTATTTTCTAACCATCCCAAAGTTGGTGGCTGGCAGCCTGGCATCTTAGTTTCCATCTCACACATTAAACCTGGGCTATAAATATACCTAATGGGCTTTTCAATAGTTTTGTTTATCTCCCTGAGGACAGAGAAACCTGCTGCTTAGAAATGTCAGATTTTAAACCTTGTTTCTGTGAGGTGTTTTTATTTATGTTCCATCTTGTGTTTCTCTGATGCACACACAAAAGTCAACTTCAAAGAGCGATTTGTCATATTTGAAACTCTTAAGTAGTTAAGCTTTAGCTTGAAGAACCACCTGGAAAAATGGAGACAGGCAGTATATCCAGCACATTAAACTCAGACTATGAATATCTAACATTTTTTTACACCACAGGTTTCTGTATTGCAGAAAAACCAAGCAAACATAACATTATAGAGCATCATAAATATAACAGTGCTAATATTATATAACATTATGAAATGTTACTTTGTTCACGTTCTACTATGATGTGATTTTGTTCTTACCATTGTATTATTTTAATAACTGCAAAAAATTCTATGATATAGCTAACTTTTTATATGAAGAGATGCTGGAGATATATATACATAAAATTATAAAATTAGTACTGAATAAAATTAGTACTGAATCCCAAACAATTATATATGTATTTTGTTCATATATTATTAAAGCCATTTTTAATTTAATTTAGATGATCCCATTTGTATTCTTAGATTGTAACACTCATTATTAATATCACTGATTTATCCTCTTTGTAAGAGTTGCTTACCTTAGACATAGTAATAGAATATTATAGCTGTAAGTATGTTGGAGTAAATTTCAAATATCTAATTTTGCAGAAGTAACTTAGAAAATGAGGCCATAAGCTAATGAGTTAAAGCCCAGGAATAAACCCAACATTTCAATCTGTGAATACAATAAGCTGCCCTGGACCAAAATTTCATTACACTAGTCTATTTTCTTTTTTACCATCATCAGCTACTGATTTCTAACATACCATAAAATTATTTATTTATTGCTTATTACTGTGGTCTCTTTGCCCTTACACAATTTAAATACAATAAGGCAGGACTGTTTATATGTCTAATTTACTGATGTACTCCAATTGCCCAGTAAGTGCTCAATAGATGTTTATTTAATTGCAGGGACCATTTATTTATTTATTTTTTATTTCATGTATATCCGCTCTGTGCCTACTTGTTCCAAATACTGTCCTGCACACTGGGTTTAAGATAATAAAATAAAAACAACATGGCCTCTTTAGTCATAGTATTTACAACACCTTGAGAAGCCTGAATAGTACACAAGAACACACTAATAAGCAATTAAAATTAGTAATTAGTAAAATGAAGACAAAGAGCAAAACAGTTGGGACCAACTTCAGAGTATGATTAGAAAGGTTGAGAATTAAAGAATGAAGAAGTAATACGATAGCAAAAGGAGGTGTCAGGCTACATGGGGTTTAAGTTATCAAGGTTAATTCTGTACTTCTGTGTTTAGTTCTCCATGTGTGCAAAGTATTGTATTTAAAATATGTTAAATATGATATTGAGCAAGTGATATAACAAATAGAATTGAAATGGTAGCAGTGAAGATTAGATGATTGTTGAAGGATGATTCTTTCTTCTCTATTTCCTGTCCATTTCATAGAGATTTTTCATGTATACATGACTTACCTAGAAATTGACCAATTGATTTAGATATCACTCCCATCAGTTACTTAATGTTTTAAATACCATTACAATATGATTTCCTTTTTAAATTCCCTGTTGTTTCATTTACTTCATTCTCATTTATTTATTAAGCACTTATCCTTTGGTAAACATAAGTAGCTTACTGCATACAACTAATACCAAAGACAAAGCCAGGCAAATACTTGAAAATGTTGCTTTTAATATACTCTTGAGATAACCTTGGGTATATGTTTTATTTAGTCAAGGAGTGAGTATAATTATTAGTTTCATCTTCTAAAAGAATGTTCAGGAATTGAAAGACTGAATTCTGAATATGTTTCTATTAACAACCTTACATTTAAAAGTCCTTTCATTTGCTCTGAACATTTGAGGAAAATGTGATACACACTATAATACATGAGGAAACAGATTCACAGGTTAATTTGCTTTTCCAAAGTCATATAGTTGGAATTGAACCCAGGTTTCTTGACCCTCAAAACAGGATATTTTAATTGAACTTCACATCAGGGGGGGGGGGTAATTTTATGGTGGAGGGAAGAGAGGGCAATACAGTAATCCTGTATATCCTTGTTTGATATAATTATGAAACATATAGAATGTCTATGAAGCAAATTTAAAGAATAGAAACAAAATAGAAAAGGAGTATGATTTTTTTGTGAGCATATCTATGTGCATCAGTCAGTTAGAATGTTCTACATTACATAAAAGGCCAAACAAAAACAAGAATAGAAAGAATAACAGTTTGGTCTTTTCTAATATCTCTATTTTGATTTCACTCTGATAGAAGTTTCTAAAGTTGAGATATTTGCCAATTTTATAGACTAATCAAATTTCTTAGATATTTCCTTTAAGTAACTTGAAGAAAGTAAAACATAACATTTACAATATAAAATATGGGAATACATAAAAAAGACAGGAATTTCATCAGAATTTGTTAAGAAATAATCATATCAGAACAGTTCAAAAATAAATTAAAATCTAACAATGGTTAATCCACTTTCTAGTAAAATGTATGTAATACATTAGAAGTAATTTCTCATATATATATTGGTTCCACAACAACATGTAAGATGCACCTGGATGATTTTGGCCAGAAAATGATAACATCTCTATGGCTCAGTTTATACAAATGTAAATATTGATACAAATTATCCCATGTCTCTTCAAATTCTAAAATTATATGGCTATATATAATAACTTAGATATAAGAAATGTCTCATTTACTATACAACCTCATAGAATACCAGTCCCTTCAAACTAACACTTAATTTGTTTGCTTTATTATTTTCATGTACAAATTATCTGGTTATTTAGAAGTACATAGATGAAACCAGATTATGATATAGATTGAAAAAATTTAGTGAAGTACCTTCAAATCTCTTGACTTTATAAGTATTTGCATAAGCTTCAGGTCTTTGCCAATTTGGATTGAGTTTTTTAAAGGAATCAAACAACATAGAGTGAGACATAGAGAAGTGAATTTCAAAAACTAAAATATTTGGACAGGAAATGGATAAATGTACATTTACTCAAATAAGATTCTGGTTAGTATTTGAAATTTCAAGAGGGGTTATTCCAAAAGCAAACTGAAGTCAGTCTCCCCCATTTAGACTGATTTAAAAATTATGAGAGAGAGGGCCAGCCGAGTGGCTCAGTGGTTAAGAGCTCGCTCAAGAGTGCGAGCTGAGCTCTGAGCAACAGTGGTTTGATGCCAGCTTGAGCTGAGTTGCAGTTGAGCTGCCAACAGGTGGCAGGATGGCTTCGCTAAAAAAAAAAAAAAAAATTATGAGAGAGAGAAAGAGACATGGCCAACTTAAACTATGATTTTAGAGACTGATTTAAAAAAATTATGAAAATAGCAGCAAAAAGAAAAAAAAATACCAATATGCAGACTAAGGTATTACCATATTATATTATTATGCCTTTGGGAATATGTATAAATAGAAGAGCTAAGAAAAACTACAGTAAATATCCTGGAAGAAAAAAGTGCCAATCTAATAACCCAGTACTCTTGTAAGGAATTGAAACTCCAAGGTATACTGTTGCTCTGGAAAAAAAAATTGCATGTGTGTTTTAGATACTAACATTTTATTTCATTATTTTCCAATAGTATTCATTAGTGTGTTGGTTTCCTAATACTGCCATAATAAAATCCCATAAACTGTGTGGGTTAAAACAACAGACATTTATTTTCTTATAATTTTAGAGGCTAGAAGTCTAAAGTCAAGGTGTCAGCAGTGCCATGTTCCCTCTGAAACCTACAGGTGAATCCTACCTTGCCCCTTCTTATTTTCCAATGGTTTTTGGCTTGTAGATACATCAATCCATTTTTACATGGCATTCTCCTCTGCAACTTCGCATTGTATTGCCTGTGTGTATGTTTGCCTCTATGTCAAATTACACTCCTCTATACGGAAAAAAAAGAAAGATCTGAAATAAAAAATCAAAGTATCCATTTTAGAAAACTAGAAAAAGAAGAGTAAATGAAATCCAAAATAAGCAGAAGAAAAGAAATAAGAATTCAAGCAGAAATTAATAAAATTAAAAACAATGTATCAATAGAGAAAAATACATGAAATTAAAAGCTGGTTCTTTAAATGATCAATAAAATTGATAAGCCAAGGCAGGGCAATTAAGAAAAAAAGGAGACCACAAATTACTAATATTAGAAATGGAAAAATAGTCATCATTATAGATCCTATAGACATATAAGGATGATAAAGGAATACTATGAATGACGTTGTGGTCACAAATTTGATAATCTACATAAAATGGACCGATTCCTTGAAAGTCACAATTTGCGATAACACATACAAGAAAAAGTTGACAATCTGTTTAGGACAATCTGTCCTTTATCTGTCAAGAGAACTATAATCAATAATTAACAACTTTCCAAAACAGAAAATACAAGGTCCACCTGGGTTCACTCTTCAATTCAACAAACATTTAAGGGGGACTTTATACCAATTCTCTACAATCTATTTCAGGGGATAGAGTAGAGGGATTATTTATTAATTTATTCTATGGAGCCACTTTACCCTAACACTAAACCAGTAAGAAAAGTAAAGAACAAACCAATATATCTCATGAACATAGATGCAAAATACCTCAACAAAATATTAGCAAATTGTACCCAACAATGTATAAAAAGAATTACAAACCACAACCAAGTGGGATTTATACCATTTGTGTAAGGCCAGTTTAACTTCTGAAAATCCATTATATCAAAAGGCTAAAAACGAAAATGACATTATCGTATCAACAGACGCATGGAAACCGTTTGACAAAATCCAATACACATTTATGATAAAGTTATCAGTGAACTAGGAATAGAAGTGAGCTCTTCAAATAAAAAAGATCTTCTTGATAAAGAAGACCTATAAGAAACCATGCCTAAATATCACACTTAATGGTGAAAAACTTGAAGCTTTATCAGCACTCAGTCATGTTGAAGGACTAGCTAATACAATAAGACAAGTAAAGAACATAAACAGTATACAGACTGGAAAGAAAGAAACCTGTTTCTTCAGATGACATGATTGTCTATGGAGAAAATCTGAAAGAAACAACAAAATACCTCCTGGAATTAACAAGCAATTATAGCAAGGTTACAGAATACAAGGTGAATATACATAAGTCACTTGCCCTCCCACATACAAGTAGTGAAGAAGTGGAATTTGAAATTAAAGATAGGATAGTCTTTAATTACCACCACCAAAAATAAAACACTCAGGTACAAATCTAACAACTATATAAATGGTGGGAAATACCATGTTTATAGATAGGAAGACTCAATATGTTCAAACTGTCAGTTCTTCCAAAATTAATCTATAGATCTGATACAATCCTAATCAAATCACAGCAAGTTACTTTGTGGACATCAACAGAATGATTCAGAAGTTTATATGGAGAGAACAAAGACCCAGAATAGCTAACACAATATTCAAGGGCAAGATCAAAGTTGGAGAACAAACTCTACCCAACTTCAACTTACTATAAAGCTATAGTCATTCAGACAACGTAGGAAAAAAGATAAATGGAAAAATAGAGAGCCCAGAAATTGACCCTCATAAATATCTCTTTAAGAAATGGTACTGTACCAACTGAATATCTACATGAATAAAAAAAAGAAAATCTAGACACAGACCTTACACCTTTCAGAAAAATTAACTAAAAATTAATCATAGGCCTAAATATAGAAATACAAAAGTCCTGGAAGATAAAAAGAAAAAATCCTAGATGATGTTGGGCACAGAGATGACTTTTTAGATACAACACCAAAGGTACAATCTATGAAAAAAAATTAATGAGCTGGACTTCATTACTTTAAAAATTGTAGCCCTATGAAAGACAATGTCAAGAAAATAAGACAAGGCTCACATTGGGAGAAAATATTAGCAAAAGACACCTCTAATAAAGGACTGCTATGGAAAATGTACAAAGAACCCAACACTCAACAATAAGAAATTAACCCAATTAAAAAATGGCCAAAGATCTTACATACACCACATCTGTGAAGATGGCAAATAGGATGTGAAAAGATGCTTACAGTTTGTCACCATGGAAATGCAAATGAAAACAATAATAAGATATTACTATACACCTATCAGAATGGCCAAATTCCAAAATAGTGACAACACTTAATTCTGGCAAGTATGTGGAGCAACAGGAGCTCTCATTTATTGCTGGAAGGAATGTAAAATGGTGCAACCAGTTTGGAAAGGAGGTTAGTGATTTCTTACAAAACTAATACTCTTATCATACAACCCAGCACTGTGCTCCTTGGTATTTACCCAAAAGTGTTGAAAACTTTTTGTCTACACCAAAACCTGCACATGGACAGCTGTATTCATAATTGCCAAAAGTAGAAAGCAATCAATATGTCATTCAGTAAGTGCTTGAATAAACTGTGATATATTCAGACAATGGAATATTTTTCAGCAGTAAAAACTAAACTATCAAGCTATGAAAAGACATGAAAGAAACTTTAGCAAATATTACTAAGTGAAAGTAGCCAATTGAGAAGTTTATATACTATGATTCCAAGTATATGACATCTGGAAATAGCGAAACTATGCAGACAGTAAAAATTCAGTTGATGCTAGGAGTTGAGGGATGGTGAAAGGATAAATAGGTGGAGCACAAGGAATTGTAGAGAAATGAAACTTCTCTATATGGTAATAATGGATAGTTATGATACGTTTGCCAAACGTATAGACTGTACAATACTGAGAGTGAAGTGTAATGTAAACGATCCTGGGTAATTATGGTATGTCAATATAGGCTCATTAATGATAGTAAATGTGCCCTCTGGCAGGGGATATTGATAATTGGGGACACTAAGTGTGTGGGGGCAGGGAACAGATGGGAAATATCTATATCTTCTGCTCAATTTTGCTGTGAATCTAAAATGGCTCTAAAAATAAAGTCAAGAAATTTAAAAAGAAACAAAAATAATACTACTATGAACAATTCTAAGGCTTTATGTATATAATCTTTGATAACCTTTCTACAATTAGGATCTCTTTATATTTCTAATGCATCTTCATAAAATTGTCCAAATACTGGACTCCACATATTTGCATATTAACATTTTGGCATCAATTGGGCAAGTAAACGCTGCTATTTAAAATTCATACATATATATAGTTGGTGAGGTTGATATTTTTACAGGTTTATCTTTTCTTTCTAATTCGTCATAGTACTGAACTCTGTTTTGTTCATTATCTGTTAATCTACTAGGATATACATTCTCTATTGATTAAATCACTTCATATATTAACATTATAATCTTTTTCATATGGTCTCAGTTTTTTAACAGTCTATCTTTTGCTTATTTTTGTTCATAGAGTTTGTGCAGTTATGTTTATATCTGGTATGATACCTATTTTTTATTTAAAATATATTTTTCATCCCTTCACTTTTAATCTGTGTATGTCCTTAAAGCCAAAGTGAGTCTGTTCTAAGTTGTATATAGTTGGGTCATGTTTTGCTGTTATTGTTTTTTAATCCACTCAGGCACTCTGTCTTTTGATTGGAGAAACTATTCCATTTATACTTAAAGTTATTGTGGATAGGTATGGACTTACTATTGCTATTTTCTTAATAGTTTTCTGGCAATTTTGTATTTCTTCATTCTCCTATTCTTCCTTTGTGATTTGATGATTTTCTGTAGTGGTATTCTTAGATTCCATTCTTGTTAGCTTCTGTATATCTAGTATAGGTTTTTGCTTTGTAGTTACCACAAAGCTCATATAAAACATCTTATATTTACCACAGTCTATTTTAACCTGATAACTTGAAACTCATACTAAATCTCTACATTTTTGCTCTCCTCCATCACATTTTATGTTTTTAATGTCATAACTTACATCATTTTATCTTGTGTATCCATTAACAAATCATTGTAGTTATAGTTATTTTCATATTTTTGTCTTTGACTCCTCATACTGGGTTTATAAGTAATTTATTCATAATCATTAGATTACAGTATTGTGAATTTACTATATATTTACCAGTAAGATTTATACTTTTTTATGTTTTCCTATTACTAATTTGAATCATTTTATTTCAGCTTGAAAAATTCCCTTTAATGATTCTAGTAAGGCTGGTCTAGTGGTTATGAACTCCTTCAGTTTTTGCTTGAAAAACTCTTTATCGCTTCTCCAATTCTGTAGGACAACTTTGTTTGGCAGAGGCAGAGTGTTCTCGGTAGGCAGTTTTGATTTTTCAGCATTTTGAGGATATCACTCCCTCTGGCTTGTAAAGTCTCTGCTGAAAAATCTGCCGATTGTCTCGTGAGAGTTTACTTGTATGTGACAAATTGTTTTTCTCTTCCTGCTTCTAAAATCCTCTTTGCTTTCAACTTCTGACAATTTAATTTTACCTTTCTTTTTTTTTTTTTTTTTTTTGAGGGCAGTGTCACTGGCCCTCATATGTGGTACCCGAACCGGGGCCGCTGGCTTCCCAAGCCAGCGCTTAACCACCGCACCACTCAGCTGGCCCTCTGACAATTTAATTTTAATGTGTCTTAATGTGGATCTCTTTGTAATCATCTTATTTGGAACTCTCTGGTCTTCCTGGATCTGGATAACAGTTTCCCCAGGTTAGGGAAGTTTTCAGCCATTGTTTAAATAATCTTTCCACTCCTTTCTCTTTCTCTCATCTCCTTCTGAGAGCCCTGTAATATGAAATTGGCCTACTTGATGGTGTCCCATAAATCTCTTAAGCTATCTTTACTCTTCATTTTTTTTTTCCTTTTTGCTCCTCTGGTTGGATGAATTCCACTGCCCTATCTTGAGATGATTGATTCTGTCTTCTGCTTGATTTAGTCTTATATTGAAACTCTCTATTAAAGTTTTTAGTTCAGTTATTGTATTTTTAGCTCTGTCACTTCTGTTTTGTATATTCTTATATTTTCTCTGTGTTATTTTCACTTTATTTGTTCATTGTTTTCCTTACCTCAATAAGCATCTTTACGACCATTATTTTGAACTCTTTATCAGTTAAACCACTGATCTCTATTTCATTAAGTACCCCCCTTCAGGTTTTCTCTCATTCTTCTTCCTTCTTCTTCCCTCTTCCTCCTCCTCTTCCTCCTCCTCCTTCTTCTTTCTTCTTCTTCTTCTTCTTCTTCTTCTTCTTCTTCTTCTTCTTCTTCTTCTTCTTCTTCTTCTTCTTCTTCTTCTTTTCTCTCTCTCTCTCTCTCTTCTCTCTCTCTCTCTCTCTCTCTCTCTCTCTCTCTCTCTCTCTCTCTCTCTGGAATATATTCCTTTGTTTCTTCATTTCTCTTCACTCTCTTTATTGGTTTTTATGCATCGATGGTACAGCCACCTGTTCCAGGCTTGATGGAGTGCTGCTGGTAGAAAATGAACTTTATTGCTCAGCTCCACTAGATCTCTTAGTTGTCTCTCAGACTGTTTTGATTGTCCAACCTGCCTTCTTTGCTCATATTGGTTCCCAGTGCCAAGACCCATTTCAATTTGGGTGTTTTCTCATTCTCCAGATGTGTAGGAGTTGCTCAGCTAGTTTCTGAATTTCTTTCAAAGGAAATTGCTTCATTTGTAGCCTTAGGTCCTGTCCATGGGAAGAAGTGAGGTGAGACTCTCCTATATCACCATCTTAGACTATAAATTGAATGAAATCTGAGACTTTTCTTAAAATTGTTGAGTACTCATTTCTGAAATGAAGATGGATCTAAAATTATTTTAAGCACCTCAGGCAGACCTTAAAACTATTGTGCCTTTGTATCAACCCCTTTTACTAAGTTACGTTGCAGTGACAAACAATATTACTACCCCTGATTTATAGTAATAATTTTTTACATCCTGCTTGTACCATAATTTGGCTCAAGTCTTGCTCTGTGTGTCTCCCTCATATTGGGACCTGAGCTGAAAAAGTGGCCTCTCTTTGGGTAACGTTTTTATTACAGACAATGGAAAAAAGAAATGGGAGAATGCATAAGGGCTATTCAGAGTGTCCATGAGACAGAGCCATGTGCTGCTATTTCTCACACTCTATTTACCAAATTATATGAGTAAATTTCATATCAGTGGGCTAGGAAAACATAACTTGACAATAGAGATAAGAGGCAAATATTTGAGCAAATTGGTAACCATCATTATTGCCACTTCTCTGTAATATGTACATAGAAGACACAGAGATAATATTTTTCTCTCACTACTTTATTGTGATGAAATGGCAAAGGAAATCAGACTGTCTGCCCAAACATTTAAAATCAAATTAATAGCAAAAGAAAAATAGAGCTTAATCCAGGTAAATTGTTTTCTGAACCAAAAAATGTATCTAAGCAAATTGCACACTAGTATTCTCAAGAGAAATATAATACTACTGATAGGGTACTAACATGGGTACACTTTGAGTAATTAAAATTCAGAAATGGATTACATAGAAACAAAACTATCAATAATAATTTACTGATATTGAAGTGCTATACTTGGTGTATAATTGCATTTTTAATTTTATTTAATTTTAATTTTATTTCCCCCTTTTTATTTTCCTGATATATGTAAATACCCCCTTACAATAATTTTGCCAATTGCATTTTTTAAGGTAGTCTTAAATTTTCAGTGTGAAACTTGCCCATAATCAAATAGTTCTGCCTACACTATTGACTTCTTATGCCAATACAAATCAATTCGGAACAAAGCCTAGAATAAGGTCATGCAACAAATACTGAAATTAAGAAAGAAAAAACTGTGTATTAAATGCTCTCAAGCCTTCAAGAGTTATGGAGTATTACTTGAACATTTTAAAGTCAGAACTAGTTTTCAATTATGCCAGTTCACATACCATTCATACTGTGATATTGCTTTTTTTGATTATCAAATAATCCTTTTTATTACAGAAAGTCAAATGGACTATTAAGATGACAGAAATAGCTGCACATTCAAGACTGTTGTGCAATTATTTTTGTTTGTCTAGGCATGGCCTTGATGTCAAATTCCACCATAACTGCATTTTTATATCAATCCTACTTCCATTTATATAGCATAACTCTAGTTCCCTGAATGCACTCTCATCTATTAAATGTCAATGAGAGGTTAAGAAATAATTCATTCAGTTCTACCAAAGGCAATATTGTACCTGAGAACCTCATCTTATATCTCTGCATCACAAGATCACCAATCCTGCCCAACTTCTCTTTCAACATATCAGGTATTAAAACAAAAGATAAAATTAGAGGAAATTCTAAAAATCATTAAATCAATCCTTGAAGCAAAGCTTCAGAGCTGTGACAGGCTTGCTTTTGAAATGTTCTTTTAATATTTACTTAAATTATTTCATACAACTCCTATCCCTCTCACATTCACTCTCTCTCTCTCCTACAATTTTCATTAATTATTCTGAAAATGAAGTTACTAATATCTCCATTAAAAATAATCAATCATTAACACTCCTGGCTTCAAAAAAGGTTTTTACTTAAATTCTCATAACATTTGAAAAATCAAGTTAATATTATGTGTGATTAAAATTATTGAAATATTTCAATTATTTCATTATAAGCAAAGAATATATTTAAAGTTGCATACAGTATAGTTATAATTAGTAATGCCTTTATCCCATTTTTTTGCACAGAAAATATGGACTGACTTTAAACTAAATATTATGAGAAACAGGTAAATCTTAACTAGACATTTTATATATGAGGATATCTATATATCTCAAAAAAGAAATAATTGTAAATGATTTGTCCATAATCTGACATTAATTTATGGGGGAAGATAGTGAATCCATGTTCTCTAATTCAACATATTCATGACAATACCATTATATGTTAATATTTTTGTAAAATATAAGAGCTATAAGTCTGTGTTGTTCACTGATATAAAGAGCTTGGGACGAAACGTTATTCATTTAGGAATCTGTAAAGAACTCAGATTAGATATAAGTTCTTTTAAACAAAGCTTAAAACTACTAAAATCATTTGTAAGAGTAATTTGTAGAGTGCAAATGTGAGTTCTTTATAATTCAGGAAGTAATTTTTAAAAATCATGTATTTCAACAGAAAACATTTAATGTCTATATAAATGTATTTCTCTATTTCTTTCTCTCTCTCTCTCTCCTTTCTCTCTCTGTCTTTCTCTCTCCCTCTCTCCCTCTCTTCTCTCTACACACACAAAAAATCATAAAACATATATAAAAGTAAATGTACATTTTTGAACACAATTTAAAATATTGTCATCAGTGGAATTTGAAATAAATTATATTAAGTCAAACTGCTAAATATATGATTAGTGGGTATATATTTAGATATCTAAATGGATAACGTTATAAATAGTACTGGTATAATATGAATCTGTGCATATAGGATACACTATCACTATAAAGGTTACAGATTGAAAATCTGACTAATCCTAGTACAGAATAGGGAATTTAGTCAATAATAAATATTGTAGTAAGTATGTATGGTGCTCAGTGGGTACTAGATCTATTTGGGGATCACTTCATAAGTTATTTAAATGTCTAACCACTGTGCTGTACACCTGAAACTAGTATAATGCTGAATGTCAATTGTAATTGAAAAATTAACATTAAAAATAAATTAAAAAAAGAAAATCTAAACAATTCTAAACTTTATATTAATATATTTTCAGATATTGAAAGCTTAATGATATTGAAGAAATTTTTAATATTTTGGTGTATTTGTATTCCTACTTGTCACTTTTTGGAGTCTATTGTTGCACAAATATCAACTAGAATTCATCATTGTGATTTGGAGAGACATGATATGACACAGATGGCAGTTAACTTCTCCATTAATATTTTTAGCCTCATGCAACCCACTACCAAATCTTTCACTACCATTTAATCTAATTTTTTAAAATTAAATTTGAAATATAAAAGCTTATGTTGCAAGTCTCATGCCAAATGAGTTTTGACTCTGGAAGATGAAAAGGAATACTGAAATACCATGTTATAATATTGATACACTAATTCTATAATGTTATTTTTTTCATTCCCACTGGTGAGCATATACAACATGACACATAAATTAAAATACAATTTGAATAAGTCCCATTATCACAATAGCTTAGTGCCAAGCATATTTTTCTACCCCTATCATTTAAAAATATTTTTTTAACATGTATGAAATGTCGCATTATTGGGATAGCACTGAGGGCCTATACAAAGTAACTCTGATAAATGGTATGAAAGGGAAGCTAATATTCACCTGCCTTTTGACCCCCATGGGAGGCATACGCTTTCTCACCCTGTGAATGTTGTATTTGGCCTTGTGACTTGCTCTGAGCAAGTGAAATGTGAGCGAACACGACATATATCAAGTCTGGGCTATTGCTCAGTATTCCTTAGCCTCATGGTCACTCTCATCTGCAGTGAGGAAAGCACACTCCACACAGCAGCTGTCTTTTCTGCTGGGTAGGTAAATGAGGGTGCGTGAACAGGCCTGAACCAAACCTGCAGCCTAGAGCACAGCTTCTGCAGCGGATCCACAGGTCTGGGGATGGGAAATGAGTGTATGTTGTTGTAAGCCAGTGAAATTTTGGCAGTATTACTCAAGCAAAAAAATAATCAAAGAGTATCCCACAATAAAACCGCCACCAACCACCACCAAAAAAATTCCAGGAAAATCAGAATATCTTTTCATTGTCATAGAATACTGATTATGCCATAAAATTGTCCTGAAAATTGCTATGGCTTCAAAGTGAATGATGGGACTATGTGAAAACTAAAATGAGTTGATTTAAAATATATAATTTAGATTGTTTTTGTCTCAGATTATTTGCCTAATCTGCCTATAGTTTATTTATTTAAAGCACAGCTGCAAAGAAAACTGAATTCACTTTTATTTCATGTTTATTTGATAAATATTAATCATATGAATACTATAGTTGATTTCTGGTGGATTCAAACAGAGAGAAAGAGAGAGACAGAGAGAGAGACAGAGAGAGAGACAGAGAGACAGAGAGAGACAGAGACAGAAAGAGACAGAGAGAGATAGAGAGAGAGAGAAGATGATTAAGTTTTGCTGTTTTCCATTTCAGCTACCAAATTTTTATCCACGTTCTCATTATTATTGGAGTCATTTGAACATTGAAAGATATGGCAGACATTTAAATGATGCCATGAGGAAATATTGTTATAGTCAATACTGATTTACCTTATAGGTATCTAGTAATTCAGAGCACATTATAACAAGGTAATAATAATTACTGTATGTTTATTTGAATTGTCTCAGCTAGTATTCATTGTAGACAGGAACTATTATTATATGTGTATTTTCCAAAGTAAGAAATGGAAGTTAAAGTGATTTTATTAATTTTCCCAAATATAATCTGTATGATTGTGATGAAGTTGCAGTTTGAACCAATTTCCTTTGATTCTCTAATTGTTCTGATCACTCAATGAACAATTATTTTCCTCTGACACATGGCAGGAGTTGAGCAATCCTGGGCAGTTAGCTAAGTATTTAATGAATAACCAACCATGATATTCATTAACTTTCACAAGATCTCTTTACCTGCATAAAATATGTCCTAATTTCAATGTGGTAAGTCAGAGCTCTCAACATTCAAATTTAGTGCCTAAAGTGCAAAAACCAATACAACAAGTTGAGCTTTGTTCCCCCAACACAAGAACTGATTTTTGCCTTCATGTAATTTTCATGTTCCTCTTGTATGAACTGAGGCAGTGCTAACATTAGTGCCTTAATTGTCAAAGCATTTTACAGACTTCTACAGCTCTATGAGACTTCGAAAGAATCAAATTTTACTTCCTCATTTTATAAAAATAAAATACAAATCTCATTACTTCATATAGTGTTTTTGTTGTTGTTGTTGTTCTCTATCAGAGAATTTTTTTTTTTACAACTTCTGTGTGGACTTCAGGGAAAGTGAAATGCTGTTTATATACTCCACAATTGTACCCTGAGTAGATTAAGTTACTGTAATTCCAGTCCCATTTTGAAACATCCCTCCTCAAAAAAGCACAAACTTGTAGTTAAACAGGATAATAGCAAAAAGCTGGTCCAACCCACAAAAATCCACAGCTCACAACTGCATCTGCTCTAGCAAGTTACCATTGAGCTTCACCTTCTGATGATTCACATTTTCTATGAGTTCTAATATTTAGGTCTTCCTTATTTTGATCCCAGATCTGGCTCCTTGGAATATCTGCCCACTATTCATGGCTTTCCCAATCTGAACATGAAAAATCCTCCTCTGGAACTTCAATGATTTAAAATCACTTAGCACGTTTTCTGAACTACAGTTCCTTAAATTCGTCCACTGCATCTCGTTATTAGCCATTATATTTTAGGTCCTTGCCTTGTTTATGAGCCTGCTAGGGATGTTTTTGAGTTTGCCAAAGTCCTCCATAATAGCATAGGGTGCTCTTTACCAAGAGAACTTGGAACACAGTGAGACTGTTATTTGAATATCTCTAGAAAATATATCTTAATAATATAGTGTGGGGTATCAATACTTCGCATTTGTATTGGCACACTCGTGAATTATTAAATATTAATTCACAAACACCATGTATTTTTTAACCCCTCACAGAAAAAGCCATCAAATAAGCCTCTTTGCCCCTATAACTGAAAATATTCATGAAATAAATGAAAAGATAAAAAGTACAGTTATTTTTGGCCAATATAATTTTTCATATTCATTTATTGCTCTCTCTTTCCTTTGGTGTCTGAGTACCAAATTTTAAATCTGTATATTTAAAGAGGAAAAGACCAATAAGACATGTAAGATCATGCCTGTGATATCTACTTCAGAACTTGAGTTTTAGTATAGGGACAGCTCCATCCCAACATGACTAATGGTCTTCAAATTTTCAGTCACAAAAGTGAGCTTAGTAAATGGCTAGTTCAAGCCTGCACAGCTTGCTAGCCAGAGGTCCATTTGAGCTATCTATATACAGCCATGTTGTGGCAACAGTTTGGCACCTCTGGGGAGCAGTTATCTGCTCCTGTTTAAGACATTGGACCGTGCACCTGGCTGTAATATGGTGGAGAGTATCAGTGATCCCAAGAATCTGCTGATTATTGAGCTGGTATAACTGGCCAGATGTGAGGACACTGACCTGGGTGAATAGTGGAAGGTACATGAACTAACTCTGTATCTCCATGATTCTTCAAGTCTGGGTGTATTATTGTAACACCCTTCTGGGTCTCACTCGTAACCATCTTACCCCCCAAAACACATGGAAGAATTTTTGTCCTTCCCCTTTTGAGACAGGATGCTGGGAAGTTAATAGAGTTATTCATAGAGTCAACAGCTACTTGTGACTTATTATAGATGATTTTCTCATTGTAAGTCATGTTAGTTTGGTTTTCCTGTAAATCCTTAATCTCCTCTTGCTATTGGCTATTGGAGTGCATGATAATTCACCTTGAATTTGCCCCTTGTCAGATGCTTGCCAACCTTTTAGACCCTGGATCCCTATTTCTAAATCTGCATTATCTGTGCAGAAGGGGGTGGATAGGCAAAATAAGGCATTATTTTAATATTTCTTTATGAGTTTTTGTTTTATTTTTTAATATTTAATGCTTCTCTCATGCTTCTCCTCATGCTGCTCTTTGCTTTGTTTTGTGTTGTTTTTCATCTTTCTCCAGGGAGTCTATTTTTCCTAAGGTTTAATCATTTTTATTGCTTTCATTATTGACTAAAAAGCAGAACACATAAACACAATATTTCTTGTACTTAACATTTGACAAAAATGCAGTGTTTGCTGATCTACCATAATGCTATCAACTCAAATGTTATTTCTCCAGAAAAAAAACAATATTTCAAGGGCAATAGAAGGGATCAGTAAGAATATGAAGCTTTAGTAATGTGCCAGTATTCACAGTCATACCATCTCCTGACCACAGAGGGTATTACTTATGGAGGCTAAAATGTATGTGGTCTGTAAGCATAATTGCTCTCGATATTCTCTTTTCTATACTTACTGGTCCTTCAGCTTATTTGAAAGTTTTAGAATTGGGGAGTTTCAGGATTCTTAAAAAAGTCTATTTTCTCTGGAGAGCTCTGTATGTTGGAAGTTCTTTTTAGTGTGATTTTTTTCATTTCTTTGCAACTTCCCTTTATCACACCTAGCATACCCCTTGGTGTTATACAGCAGGAAAACATCTAATTCTTTCATATGATTAAATATAATTTCACTGCTAAGTCTTTTGATAACGTAACCTAAAAGTTTTATTTTGTTTGCACTCCATTCTTTAATGTGATATTATACAGCAAAGAAAACAGACTAGGTTTAAGAGGACATATCCTGGGCTAATTCTCTGGCATGTTGACTGCTCACAGCTATGTGAATTTGGACAAATTGTTTAACCTCTCTTTCTCAATCTTCTCTCCTGTGAAATGGGAATAATGGGATAATTATAATAAAAACCTCCTCATTGGATTGGCAGGATAACCGTACCCAATAACTGCTGAAATATTTTTGAATGCACATAGAACATTTTTAAAATTGACTCACATTCAGTCATAAAGCATGTCTCAAACATTTTCAAAAAACTGAAATCCTTAGGCTATGATCTTAGACACCAGAAGATTTAACCAAAAAAAAAAAAAATAATAATAAACACATAATGGGACCAACTGAGTGGCGTGGTGGTTGAGTGCTGGCTTGGGATGCCAGCGGCCCCAGTTCGCTGAGGGCCAGTGACACTGCCCTCAAAAAAAACAAAAACAAGAAAAACGAAAACAAAAACATATAATGAAAAATCATTTGACAAATATTTGGAAATTCAGCAATACATTTCTAAATAACCCATGAATCAAATGGGTTACAATTATTTTGGAGGTATAATCATAACTGATTAGTAAGTATGTTGAATGGAAAGATAATAGAAATATATCATGATGGCAGGGATTTGGGGCCTATTCTGTTTATGAATATACCTCAGACTTCCAAAGCAGTTCTTTGCACATAGAACAAAATCAATAACTTTTTTTTGAACAAATAAAATAAAAATTTCAATATACAACTTAGACTATTAATAAACAGTAACTTAATGAGGTAAATGTTAGAAGCATTTCCCTTAAAATGAAGAATAGTGCCCCCTATCTTCTCTTCAATTTTTCACTGGAAGCTTACGTAGCCCAATAGGAAAATAAAATTAAATAAATTACATAGAAAACGGAAAGAGGAAAATAAAACTGTCATTAGTTGTCATTAATGATTTTCTACATGGAAACACAAGCATATGTTGACAATTCATTGTAAATAATTGAGAATATCAGAAAGCTTACTGCATATGATTTAAAAGGCCAATTTTGTTTCTAAACATCAGCAACAAAAATTATAACAGTTTATATAATTTACAATAGAGATAAAACTATATTTTAGTTGGGAATATATGTAGCAAATAATGTGCAAGAATTTTTTTATAATGAATATTAAACTGTAACAAAGGGCGTTAGAGAAGACCTAAGAAAATGAAGAACCATCCCATGTTCAGAAGGCTTAATATTATACAATATTATTTTCCCCAACTGATCATAGAACACCCTAAGTGATCAATGAAACACTGCCAATAAATATCCCAAAAGGGGTTTTTGTGGCATTTAACAAAGTGCTCATGCTAATATACATAGCAAAGATAGCTTGGAAAAAGACCAAGAAAAGTTGCACTACCTAGTTAGGGGACTGCCTCTTAAAGCTCAAGTAAGTAGCATAGTGTGGTATTGGTATAAAGAGAGAAAAACTGACCAACTAATAGAACAAAATCGAGAACCCAAAAATAGACCCACATATATACAGATAGTCAGCAACTTACAATTGTTAACTTACCATGTGTCAACTTTACAACTGTGTGAAAGTGATACACATTCAGTAGAAACCATACTTAAAATTTTGAATTTTGATCTTTTCCCAGGCTAGCAATACACAACGTATTACTCTCTCTTGATGCTGGGCAGCAGCAGCAAGAAGATTCTGCTCAACTGTGGGCTAGTGTACGTGTCTGAGCACGTTTAAAGTAGGCTAGGCTAAGCTATAATATTTGGTAGGCTAGGCATATCAAATATATTTTTGACTTATGATTTTTTCTCATGAAGGGTTTATCAAGACATAATCCTATTTGCAAATCGAGGAGCATCTGTGCAGAAATCTGACAGATGACTTGTGGTGCAGCTTGTCATTAGCAAAAGAACAAGAGAGTTTTAAGCAATGGTTATTCAGAAAGAGGAAACAGAACTAGAAGCTGTTGACACATCATAAATTCAATTTTCATATGCTGTTGGATTACCTATTATGCCATATTAGTCTATATTTTTGCTGATCTTGTACTCTTGTTTGGAATAATTAATGTTTTGACGTCATGTCTTATCCCTTATTCAAATTGCTTGCTTTCTTTTCATCACTTTGTTACACAAATCAATCGGTCTGCAATCGTGAAAAAAATAATTTTGAAAATGTTCCATTAGAATGACATTAAAGTTCTGCTTTCATTCTTGTGCAGCATGAAATAAATAACATAATGGAAGTTTAATAAGTTAGGGTTCATGAATTCAGCGGATTGTAAATGCAAGTCCATGAACCCTGTGAATTAGGTAAAAATTCTGTTCTATATGAGAATGTGCATTTTTTTTTTTTCCGGGAAACAAACTGCATTTTTAGTGTAATTTGATGTATTTACCTGGACATTATTTTGTAAATTCTGCATCAGAATATTTTAAGGCAGGTACGCTTTTCCTGAGTCTTTCAATTGCTGTTGCATTTTTCTTTTAATCAAAACAACATTTTCATTCACCCTCATGTAAAATAGCTTCTCAGAGACTTGTTGACCCTCTTTTCAAAAATAAAGAAGTATTGGGCCAGCCAAGTGGCTCAGTTGGTTAAGAGCTCACTCAAGAGTGTGAGCTGAGCTGTGGACAACAGCAGTTCAATGCCCAGCTTGAGCTGAGCTGCCGGCCAACAGGAAGCAGAAAAAAATAAGATAAAGAAGTATAAGGGTAGCTGAATTTCATTGTTTTTAAAATGAGAGGGTGAACAAACCTTTTTCTAGTTGTATTTTCAGCTCTAACAATGGCTTCTTTGCTGTATATTTCGTCTTTATTCCTCATGGGATTATCTGCATCTGCCTTAATAAGTGATTCATGTTAAAATTAGTAATATACATCATTAAAAATGGTGAAATGCATATCTCAGTAGCTCTTCTTTCCCCTAATGATTTTTAAAGAGGAAATCAGACCAATAGAGCTGAGAGTGAATATTCTCCTGTGATGACTTTGTAACAGTTTACAATGCTAGAGCTCCAATGCCATGTTTCACACAGAAAAAAAGATTTTGACATAATCATCATAAAAATATCTATTGTTGTGGCCTGTTCACAGATTTCATACAGTTTTATAGACCATTCAAATCTTACAAATGAGAATAAATACTATATTCAGAGAAGTTACACTTATTAATAGAAGTTTGTGAACTTTGAAAACTGTGGAAGATAGTTGTATCCAGACATTAAAATAATTTCACAAACCCAAATTTAGTTAACTTCTTCTGAGATCAGTGTGTCTTCCTACAGTTAATTTACTTCCATAATATGCCTAAGAGGCAAGCATATATTTTTTAATTCTGCTAGTTATTAAAGTACAAACAACAATAAGCTTTTGAGTATTATTTCTATAAAATACTAGATGTTTATGTCCAGATTGCTTTATAGATATCAGCTTCAGAGTGTATGGAATTATCCAAAAGTTGGCAGGTCATTTCAAATGTGATATTCCCATTACATTTGAGAATGAAACAACAGAATCAGCCAGCAGCCCTGAAAACACTAACCTCTACAAAGACCAATTGGTAAGCTACCTACCAAATCATGCATCTGGAGGGAGGCCTTAATGACAGTTTGCAGATCTCCAGTTGAATAGCAGTCCCCACCCTACATCTGCATTTTGGTATGGTGATTCAACACGAATTAATTACGTACATGGAAAAATATTCAAACTCTATTTAAAAGTTTGCGACATACCAGCTGCTTAGGCAAATTTGGACATTTACAACATGACTGCTTTACCCCTGTGGGCGGAAGATCATTCTTACCTTTGGAATTGTGTAGTGTGTAACATAAGCCATTATACTTCATATTTTAAATGTGTTCTAAATAAAACACATTGTAATTTTTTTATTTTTTATTTTTTATTTTTTTTATTTTTTTTAGGTTTTGAAGGTGTACAGACCCGAAAAAGGGATCTAAATCTCTAGGCTACTGTGCAAGTTTAACTGGATTTTAAAACCTACAAGGCCAGTCTTAATAGATGGGAGATGTCAAACAACTCTATCTTTGAAGTAAAGGGATGTTTACATACTCATGAATTCAGAGGCTACTTAAACAGAAATGATCTCAGAATCATTCGTTCAATTTCTTCACTTTAAAAATGAGGAAATCTTAAACTCACAGTTTTCCCTTATTTCCTTGTTGTATCATTCTGTGCCCCACAAAAGGGTATATTCAAAGTATGTCCGATAGAGACCTCCAATAACACACACTCTGCTTCATTCCTTCACTTATTTATCAAAATGTAACCCTCTCGAGGTAATTATCTCAAGTATCTGCTCTCAGCAAAGAACTAGTAAACCATCTAATGAATTAAGCCTCCAGAAGGAGTTAGGCACTGAATATGTTGTGGTTTTACTTGTATTTCTTATCACAGAGTAATAACGTGTTTCTCACATCCTGGCAAAGGGATTCAAGTTGAAATTCAAAGTCATTCCACTTAAATATACGTACAATTTCACAATTAAGAATCAAATGCCTGATTCTTAAGCAAGCTTTATAATAGGTACATACGCAATTCAGGAAGAAACATGAAACTCAAAATTAAAAGAGGGTTGCAATGTAGTGTTAATATCATGGTTATCGGAAAAATTATAAGAGATGAGAGAAGATGTAGATAAATTCTACTTAATTTTTGTCTCACTGGCATGGATAGATTTTTCATGGACCTATTAATATGTGGGTATTTGTTGCTAATGTCAGGAACGCATAGGCCATGGTAAAACAATGAAAATGGTGGATCAAAGGTATGGACATTTTCATAGATCAGGCTTTCAAAATATTTTTTAAATTTAACATAAAATAACCTCAGTTCATTGTGATTGTGTCTCCCAACTTAATTTCTCAGTTGTTTTATTAGTCAGCAGTGGAGTAAACACACTGCTAGGCACTGGTCGTGCTTAAAGAATTTTCTATATGATTCCATGTAAAGAAAAATGTTGAAAGGAAGTAGTTGGTTGATACATAGTTGCTGAAGAGAAAAAAACATAGTATGATTTTATTTAGCCATTAAAACATTCTGGGAAATACCAGTAATAGAGTAAAATAACAGCATCTGCACTTATGTTATGAGGTGTATCTTCTACAGTGGAGATGTTTACCAAGCTCACTTTTTTGTAACATTCAATTTTATCTCTGAAGTACAACCAGTAATCTTCTGAGAAAAGTAATACTTTAAAAATGGTAGCAACACTCAGTCCAACTTTCAACAAGTAGTTTCCTGAACAAAAATGAAGCCTGACAGGTTAAAAATAGCTGTTGAATTAATAATGAGGTCATATTGTTGACCTTTTAAGAATATAAATGGAAATTAACAAAGAGAAAATACAGTTAGATATGTAGCCTTGTGATATAGAAATACTTATTAATCATAGAAAGTTAAGACAAGAAAAATAAAATGGAAATGTTTGAGTACATATACATTACTAAATGGGTATATCTTAAAAATATGAATAATATTAACAGTCAAATGACAAATTGGAAAGCAATTTGCTATACATGTTACAGAAAATTAAATTTTTAAATCAATATTTTAGAAAAATAGACAATGAGTAAATTAATAGTTGGTTTAACTCCACCCATAGAAGCAATGGCAAAAACTGCAAATGGTTAATGAGCACATTAAAATACTCAACGTGACATAATTACAGAAATGCAAAGGGTATTCTAATATGCTGCTTGTGGGAATATAAATGTATGGAAACTTTCTGGAGGGCAGTTTGAGAACATTTGTCGAAATCATTAAAACACCCATGTGCTTTGACCCAACTATTCCATTTTAGGAATATATCCTGAAGAAATAATCAGACAAGTGAACAATGAATTAAGCATAACATTGTATATTATAGTATTATGTGTGATAGTAAAACTCTGGGACTAGGTATAATGTGCAATATTAGGGGAAAAATCAAAGTAATTTACTACAAAAAAAGAGAACCCTGTAATATAATGCAATATTATGCATTCCACACAACATATTTTCACATACTATAAATGTTATAAAGTTCATGAAAATACATAATAGAAACTATGGAATTCATACCCTAATTTTCTTTAATTATATATCTATACAGAGACACATAATCACACATATTCCTAGAAGCAAATACACTAAAATTTAATATTTTACATTAATATGGACTGTGATAATAAATGATGACTTTCTTTCTTCGTGCTCATTTCTGCATTTTATAAGATTGTACATTAAACATATTAATTATTTAGGAAAAACAATACACATTAAAGAAATATCTGTTTGCTCTCACTTTCTGAACACGTTAAGAAAAAAGATTATCATGCTGAGACAAATGAAATCTGAATATGATATTAATAGAGTACAAAGTGGAATGAACTATTTTTATTGTTATACTGAAGAAAGCACATTCAAACTAATTACTCATTTATGGATAATTATATAAATCAATGTTTTTAACAATTTAGAATAAATTGTCAATTATAATTGTAATAAACTCAGTTAACTTACAATTATGAAATTTATCTAATTATGTAACATGAAGATGGTCATAGTTTTAATAGCATACCTAAAGTGATATTTATATTCTATATTAAGTTATATATTTAAAAATAAAATTGCTCAAGTATATAATAACATGTATCAGTATATATTAAACATATATTAATATATTATAATTGAGGGCTGGCAGAGCTGTTGTCCCTTTCTCGAGTCCTCCCCCATCCCAATGTGCAGACTTAGGTGGGTACCATATCTGAATCTCCATCAACCTAGCTAACACAGTTGGCCCTGCCTTGGGGATTCCTGGAGACTATGCCCCACCCAACTTGCGGAACCACCCAAGCAGCTGCCAGTGGCTTTTCCACGCAAATGGCATGCCTTGGCTCATGCTGCAGACTTGCTAAAATCTTTAAAGGTTAACAAACCCCAAATAAGCAGCATCTGGCCCTGGTGTGCCCCAAGCCCAAGGCTAGTGTGCATACCTATAATCTAAAAATGCTGCCCCTGGGAACATATCCTTAAGTGAGAGTTCAAGGATATTAATTGCAGTCTTAATGGCCATGGAAGAGAATCAGAGGCGTATGTCAGTATAGATACAAGCAATGGTGAACTGTAAGGGTGAAAGAAGGGAGTAAACTATTAAATAGAGTCATAACATGGAATTATGAGCAACAGTTACAAGGAAAAGAATTGATATTTATAAACTAAATGGATAGAACTTAAACCCATTTTGACAAGTGAAAAAAGTAAGCAGTGCATGAGATCTATTTTAAAGAACATATATTTATATAAAACATATTGGGCCTGCTGAGTGTCACGTTGGTTAAGAGTTGGCTTGGGATGCCAGCTCTAAGCATCAGGGCCCCGGTTCGGATCCCACATATGAGGGCCAGTGACACTGCCCTCTACTGCTAAGATGGTGAACAACAGCTCCACCTGGAGCTGAGCTGCTGTGAGTCACCAGCCACGGTGTAGGCTGCAGCATCTGCTGCAGTGGGCTGCCATAAGCTACAGTGAGTGGCCGGCAGCTGGCGTGAGCTGCCAAGAGCCACCATAAGCAGCTGTCCAGAGACCTGTGACAGATCTGCCTCACAGGGAAGAGCGCAATGATAATACCAACATGGGTATTATCATGGGCCAGTGAAGCAATGCCCTCTACAACTAGACTGAAGAACAAAAGGACAGTAACTTGTCTGTTCCCCTTTCCTGATTCCCCAGTGCTGCTCCCCTCCCCCATTTCCTAATAAAATCTTTAAAAAAACAAAAAAACATATTAACACAAATCAAATTATAAATTTATAATAATGCAGATATATCAAAGATATTAGGATGTTTGCTCATGGGGAAGGAGGAGAAAATGAAATGAGGTGGATATTAAAGGGAATACATGAATAAAGGAGGATGATGTTGCATGATGATAATGTGCCACGAATTTAGGAATACGATGCCCTCAATCCTGGCACCTGCATGTCCAAAATTCCATAACATTTAAAAATATATCAGCTAGTTTGTGTAGAGAACACAGGTGATTAAAAATCAAGTAATCCTCAATTAATGAATAGGAATGGAGTGAAAATTCTTGGGAACTGAAATCCTAGGGGCCAGCATTTCAATGTGTATGTAGGGTCATTCTAATAAAATATTGGGGGTCAGAAGACCCATACCTGACCAAGAGGGAAGTCCCTCTTTTTATTAGTAAAAAAACATCATTTTGAACTACCAGGTCTGTTTTCAGAAACTTTCTCCATCTATTGCTTGAGCAATTTGGGGCAAATACTTTAGCTTCCATGATCATTGGTAGGAAAAATATATCACAAATAGTTGTTGTATGTAGTGAAATTAAAATACAAACCTTAACCCTAACCCTAACCCTGAGCATCTTTGATATGTCAGGCAACTTGCTACAACCTGTACTACTTGTTGCTATTGATCTAGTAGAGAAGAAAAACAAACGATAGGCACATAAATGCTATGATGGAGTATGATACTGCTATTGAAGCCACCCCACTAAGGAATTAATTCAGTCCTAGATAGGAAATGGGAATTTTCTAAAGAGAAGTGCTCTAAGCTGAGATCAGGAGAATCAGTCCAAGTTAAACAACTAGGACATGGTTGGCTCCTACTGGCAACCAACCTCCACCCTTGGATGGGGTCCAAAAATCACCTTATTAACGTATCAAGAGACACCATTTTTACTCTCATCACTTAGGAAATTACAAGGAGTTTTGGGTCTCTATGTCAGAAAAGAAGACAAAGACCAAATATATATTTCTTACTATATATCACATCACATTAATATTACAGGTCTCCTTGATATCTTCCCTTGGTTTAATCCACAGCTCAATCTTCACATTTTCCAAATTGCCATGATTTGCCAGCCAATCAAAAAATTAGTAATTTCAAATGAATTACCCTTTGAAAACAAAACAAACGACTTGCAAAGAGTTCCACTATGAATACATGGTGTGTGTGTGTGTGTGTGTGTGTGTGTGTGTGTGTGTGTTAGTTATCCAAGAAGAGAATATACAACTTAGAAATTATCTGGCTCAAGATATCTTTCCATTCTAATTCTTTGGAGATTTCTCAGTGGTGGAAATTATAATCTACAGACTTATGCTTTGCACTAAACATTAAACTGCCATATGATTTCTTATTTCTGTCATCACAGACATCACTATAATATCAGTGCCAATAAATGCCATACTTCTTATAAATTTTAGAGTGGGATTTATTTTGTTCGTATAGCACTCTAAATATCAAAGGAGATAAGAAATTATCTTGTGAAATAGCATATAATAAAATGAGAAAATTCCTCATGTGTTTTATTATAATTGGTCTATAATACAGATTAATTTATGTCACATTAAAATTTAAAATTCTAGTAGAGTTTATCAAGTGGAATATTGTTTTAATAAATTATTGATTAAAAGTGTTCTTCAAAATGACATATTTTAAGGGCAGAACTGATTTAATAAACTTTATTTATATGTCTGTACGGTACACCTGTAGAGAGTATATCTGAATTTTTAAAAACTACCTAGACTTCAACTTTAATTTGGTTCATTTTACCGTTTTTAAAAACATGGAATGTTAAAACTTAATGAAAAACCATCCCCTGCTCTTTTCTATTGTAAAAAAATAAAATATAACAGAATAAATTTGAGATCTAATTGGCTTTATTAAGCAATTTGTGTGGGCCCTCTCCATGCTCCCCATAAAAGAAGAGGAGGTAATCTGTTTGATAAAAACTCTTCCCATTCTCTTTCCCCAGTAGTCCCAACTATAATTAATTATAGTAAAACTTAACAAACTTTTAAAAAGTTACCAACTATAATAAAACACTTCACATAGGGCATTTTCAGGAAGCATCCCATCTAGCAACTGGAAGCCTGCTCACAAGGGTTTTACAAAATGGAAGGTTTTTATAGGAAGAAGGGTGGGGCAAGGAATCCATTAACAAAAGAAAATAAAGGATTATTTTGCTGTGAGGACATCTGTCATTTGGAAGAAGAGAATGGAAAAGGGTTTTTATCATACAGATTGTCTCTTCTTTCTATGGTAGGGATAGAGAGGGCTCACTTGATAAGTTATTTTACTAATCGTGCTGGACCAGAAAATTCCAGATTGGTTAAGATTATGTTTCTGCAGTTAGATCAGATATTAAATCTAGGTTTACTATCATGGGCTTTTAGCATGAGTGATGATGCCATTTTGGGCCTGTGGTTTTCTTTTTAACACTACGCATCACTTTTCTACTATATTTAGCAAATCAAGCCCCTATTTATTGTAACTTCTAAGCACAGAGTGTGGTAGAGTCATTTAAAACAGAGGCATTTGGCAGGAATTTTAGGCACTAAAAATGTTTTGGCAGGACATTATTGAACCACCATGACCAAATGGTTGTTCGATTTTCACCTTTTGAATGAAATACCTCACACTCCTCCTCAGTATGCTTTCCAGCATTAGTTAATGATGAATAACTTAGTCATTAGTCTTAATGACTAAGACACAGAACTTAGTCATTAAGTTCTGTGACTAGAATTTAATGTTTCTAGACTCCCCAAAGCAGGGCTGTGTTTCCCACAGCATTTGAATCATAATCACTTGAGATGGTTATTAAAAATTCAAATTGTAGGCCTCGCCGAATGGTGTATTGGTTAAGAGATGGCTTGGATGCCATCCGTCCTGGTTTGGATCCCACATATGAGGGCATGTGACACTGCCCTCTACAGCTAAGATGGTGAACAACAGCTCTACCTGGAGATGGGCTGCTGTAAGTTCCCAGGGATGGCATAGCTGCAGCCCCTGTTGCAGTGGACTGTCATAAGCTACAGTGAGTGGCCGGCAGCCAGCGTGAGCAGCTGGCAGCCGGTGTGAGCTGCCAAGAGCCGCTGTGAGCAGCCGTCCAGAGGCCGGCAACCAATCTGCCTCACCTGGGAAGAGTGCAATGATAATACCAACATGGGCCAGTGAAGCAATGCCCTCCACAACCAGAATGAAGAACAAAAAGACAGCAACTTGTCTGTTTCCCTTCCCCAGTTCCCCAACGCTGTTTCTCTCTCCCAATTCCCCAATAAAATATTGGAAAATAAAAATCAAATTACAGGGAACCATCCTAGTTCTATGAAATAAAAAATTCTGGTGATGGCATAAAAGAATATGCTATTTAATAAGCTCCCTAGATGCTGCTCATGCATTGAAAAGTTAGGACATGCTCTGGAAATGTGATCACGTTCTGTTCTGCTTCATCTCCTTTCCCGTCAACCCCTCCTTTGAATGTATATTCTGAGACACTACCTTCCATGTGTGCAAATGCTATTTAATTAGTAAGCAATTCCTCATTTTTAAGAATCTGTAAGGGTGGGGGGAGGTCGTAGATGAGGGTAAAAGAGACCAAATACATGGTAATAGAAGGAGAACTGACTCTGGTTGGTGAGCACCCAATGTGATAGATAGATGATGTAATACAGAACTGTACACCTGAAACCTATGTAACTTGACTAACAATTGTCACCCCAATAAATTTTAATAATAAAAAAAAAAAGAATTTTTATGCCAGTGAATTTGTCAGGAGGTAAGCATGGTGCAGTGGAGTGCTTTGTTTTATTTTGTTTTTAGTTTTACTTTATTTAAAAAATTTTGAAACTTTTAAATAGAAAATAGAGATAGTTAGATGCCAATAATACAAGCATTTTTAAAATGGGACTATTAGATAAAATCTTTTAAAATGTCTCTGTGCCAGTTTTGCAAAGTCAGGCCTAAGAAGGTAATTTGCCCCTGGTTGCTTAGGTGGTAGGCAGCAGAGCTGTGTATCAAATCCAACTGTATGTGGCACCAAAGCCAGTGCTCTTCTCTCTATATCATGTTTTCAGCAGTCTCCCACCTTTAGTAAAGTATACTTATTATTTTCATTATGAATGGTATACACATGAGTTTAGAAGTTCTGCTTTCAGGAGTGTAGCATGAGGAGCTCCCTGCAACCATTTTACAGCAAAACAAGCAAAGCTGGTGAAATTTATTTTTTTAAAAAAATTTAGACTCATATTTGTTCTAAAAGCATGCAGAAAGCGAAGAACAATTTATTCAAAAAAGAATCTACTAAAGCATGGTAAGAACACCACCATGAGCCTTTGGCATTTGATCAATGACCCACTTCTACTCTGCCTGCCTACAGCTTAACTTTAATTAAGCTCTGGGAGAGTACAGACATGAAAACAGGGCTTCATCTCCTCTCAGCTCCATTCAAGGTTTATCGTATCTCACTGTGAGAAGTAGATAGGCCATCAGCACTTTCCATCCCCTCAAACTGTGAATTGAACAGGCTAAATTCCTCTTGAGTACAGCTGAGGTCAGAGGCTCCCCTGAGCCCCACACATAGGATGGAAGCTCTATCCAAGCCATGGTAGGCTGAGAATACTTTGGCCCACTAGCCCTCCCTCAGCTCACCCATAAGGCAGATGTTCCACGCCAGGAGAGACAAGCCAATAAGACAGAAGCTACTACCTTGTTCAGTGCCCAGAGTAGTGGCTCCGAAGGAGACGCAGCCCATAATAGAGACACCCAAATCTCTCTTGGCCATGGCAAGAAGAGTAATCACTGTGAAATACATCCAGAGTGTTTTCCATAAAAAAGGCTCGCTCTACAGAAGAAAACATTGCAGAGCCTTACCCCCAAAGAAGGAAGAGCTCCTTTCCATTCCTTCCTCCTGTACCCTTCCTGTCTTATCTCAGCGGGGTGGGTATAGTGATATGGGGTGTGAACATCGAGGAAATAGATTTAGAATGATGGAGTCAGTATGGTAATAGGAAGCAGGGAGAAAAGGCCACAGTGTTGCAAAATACTTATGACAGACCCACTAATGTCTCAGATTTATTAAAAATACATATATATATATATTATGTATATGGAATGCTCCATTTCCCACATCTTAATACTGTACCAACAGTATTCCAGATTGCTATCTGTGGGTTTTAGCTAAAAACAACAAGACAGGGCATGTTCTAAGATGTGCTGAGGGAAGCCCAAAGTTAGAAGAGACAAAGGCAAGAATGATATGATAATTCATAGCCTGTGGTGCCTATACTTACTACAAATGTTAAACATAGCAATTTATACTCAAAGTAACATATTTCCTCACACTAAGGATCTATTTACCTCAGTTCCTATTACTCAACAATACAACATGTCTGACTTTTACCCAAAATTATAGGACATGACAAAAGTCAAGAAAGAGTCAAAAGAGAGAAAGCAATAATAACCCCCCAAATCAAAGAAAAATATAATAGAAATGTTATAATGATCAGACACAGAATTTGAAAGTTATGATTAACATTGTTGATGTAACAAACATTGAAACCTGTAGAGAAGTTTTTTTATGAGTTTATTTGAGCCAAATTGACAATACAAAGAAGGAAGATCTTTAATGCTCCTGAGAATGACAGTTTTTCCGTTTCTTTTATGCATATGTAACTAAAAAATAAACATAAAGGAGAATACATAAAGGTGGGAGAAAGGCAGGTGGGGATTGGATTATAGGATAGTTATCAAGGTTATATGCTCTCTTGAGGGTGATTATGTTTCCAAGGGGTTTGAAAAAGAGGCATTTTTAAAGGTGTATTCATCTAGATGGACAAAAAAGTGGACAGGGCTTGCTTACAACAAAAATATGTCTTTTACTAAAGAAGTTGCGTGCCTGGGAGTGACTACCCACTATGACCTGCCCAGTTAGAAATTAATGATCAGATTACCCCGTGAGGTTAGTTTCAGTCAGATTTATTACAGCACTCTCTTTTTGTCTATAAAATGTTAATGGGAAAAATACATAGCATGCAGAAACACAGGAGCAATGTAAACAGAATGATGGAAACTCGAGGAAAGAATGATAAGTAAATTCTAGAAATCGAAAACACTGAAAGAGAAAGGAAGACTGCTTTTGATGGACTCATTGTAAGACTTAATATGTTGAGGGAAAAATTAATGAGGTCAATAGAAAAAGAAAATAAACATCAAAAAACTATGGGACAATTTCAAAAGTATAATTTTAACATGTACCATTGCAATACCAGACAAAGAAATATTTGAAGTAATAATGACTGAGAATATTCTGAAGCTAATGACAGATCACAAACCACCAATGCATGAAGCTCAGATAATACCATGCAAAATAAATGCACCCCCCCAAAAAAAAAAACAACACAAAATAACTCCAAGAAACTAAAACAAATAAACTAAGCAAATAATATTTAAATGACAGAAAACCTAAGACTAAGAGAAAATCATGAAAAAAGCTGGGGTATCATGGCATCTTACCAATAGGGGAAAAAGGATAATAATTACATTGGACTTCTGATCAGAATATATGCAAAAGGAGAGTGGAGTGAAGTATTCAGAGTGCTGAAAAAAGAATTCGCCAAACTAGAATTCTATATCCGGCAAAATTATTTTTCATATGTAAAGGAGAAATAAAGATTTTCCTAGACAAAGAGTAACTGAAGAAATTCTCACTCAGCAAACCTGTCTTGCAAGAAATGTTAAAAGAAGTTCTTCAGAGAGAAGAAAATGATATAGTTAAGAAATTTGAATCTGCATAACGAAAGGGAGCATATCAAAGAACGAATTGAAGGAAATCATAATATTTTCCCTCAAAACTATGCCTCTGGTAAAAATATTATTTTGAGCTCAAGGCAATAAAGATAATGGTAAATACATATATATATATATATATGGTTGTGATATTTTATCTTTTGAACACTATTGGATTTGATTATATAGCTAGATAAAATTCTAAATTCTAAGTACTATTTCCTTAACATTTGAAAAAGTATTACTCCATTACCTTCTTACATCCAGTGGTGCAATTAAAAAAAAATCTGATGTTGACCTGATCCTTGTTCCATTATAAATGAGAGTATCTGTCTTTGGGAAAATTTTATTTTAAAATTATTTTACTGTTTTCCTTCATATTTTAAAATGTCACCATAACATATACCAACCTAAATTTTTAAAATCTTCTCTTTAGCGCACTATGGCTCTTTCAACTTAAAATGTTTTGCTCTTATTTCTAGTAAATTTATCTTCTTCATATCTCCAAATATTCTGTCAACAATATTTTAGTTGTTTTTGTGAATTCCTATGAATTTAATTGCATTCAGATCATATTATTTAAGATTTTTGATATTTTTTTGAGACCTAAGCATAGTATTTGATGAAATATATAAATATGTCAAGGCTTAAAACATTTGTGTTCTCTAATGATTGTATACTGAGTTCCAGCATTGATTTTTTTTAGATTTGATATGGCAACTGTGTATTTCAAAACATCTATGCTCACTCATACTTCTTTTAAAAATGTGGTTGATCTACCAATAACTAAGGGAATTGATTATTCCCTGCTGTATCTATTAATTTGTCACTCTCTCTTGCAATAATTGTATATACATATTTTAAGTACATTCAATTAAAAATATCTATGTATCTACCTGGTAATTTGTGTATTTAGAAAATGTGCAGTCGTCTCCCCTTAATTTGCAGGGGATGCATTCCAAGACTTTTGGTGGATGCCTGAAACCACAGATAGTACCAAACCCTAAACATACTATGTTTTTTCTGTTACATACATACCCATGATAAAGTTTAACTTATAAATTAGGACAATAGAGATTAAACAATAACTAATAGCAAAATAGAACAATTAAAATAATATACCATAATAAAAGTTATGTGAATGTGGTCCCTCTCAAAATATTTTATTGTATTGTACACTCTTCTTGTGATGATGTAAGAGAGTACAATGTCTATAGGATGAGACGAAAGAAGTTACTCTAAATTATGCACAATTTAAAACTTATGAACTGTTTCTTACTGGAATTTTTCATTGATTATTTTCAGACCACGATTGACCACTGGTAACTGAAACCATGGAAAGCAAAACTGCAGATGAGGAGGCACTACCATAGTATGTTATTCAAATATTGCATTTTGCTCTTCAGTCTATTCTTTGATATAAATTATTAAATCAATTCCTTTATCTAGTACTTGTTATGTCACAGCATTCTAATAGGACTCTTAGTATGAGGGTGAAAGCCATGGTCTGTGTCCTCCAGGGGTCTAGAGTTTATAAAAAGTTAATCTGCACATTTGGGTTATATGTTTATATTTATTTAAAAGATTAAACAAGGAAATAAAAAAGACCATAGGTACATGACATTTGTCATTTAGCAACTTCATGTAATGGGGGTCACAATAATCACAAATATATATATATAGAAACATGATTACCAACCTCTTTCATGTGGGATAAATAATGGTATCATATTTCAGTAATACAGCTACATTTCTCCACTGAATTCAACATAACATTCAAAAATATAAATTCATACAGAAACTCATCTTGTTAGCTTAATGTGCATTAAGTATTTGAAATATTCTACGCATACACAAAATGTGAAGATTCATTTAATTAGGTTTAATACTTTAATTGTAGGCTTATTATTCCCTCTTTGAAATTCTGAAGTATCCAAAGCTCACTCATGGTGTAGAAATATAAATATATGATCGTGTATATATGCATGCATAATAATAAAGAGCTTGTCTCATCTCAATGGGCACACTCAAGGTCATAAAAACAGAATTATTTATGTGGTCTTTTTTTTAACAGTTAATCCGAAAAATGTCTCAGGCGAGTAACAAAAATATCAGCAAAAAAAAAAAAAAAAATCACTTCTCAGAGCTCTCATTACAAATAATATAAGATCTTCGACATATTTTGTCTTTTTCCTGAGACTGATAGACACTACAGAGAGAGCTCACTGGTTACTTACACACCCAAGATAAAAAAGAGTCCTGTCTATTACTATATGTCAAAGAAATGCATTACAATAGTAAGTGCCTTCCTCTGGAATACTACTTTGCCATAAGAAAGGATGAAATGCTACCATTTGCGACAATATGGATGGATCTTGAGATTATCATGCTAAGTGAAATAAGTCAGAAAAAGTTGAGAACCATATGACTTCACTCATATGTGGGATATAAAACTGAAGGTAACAAAAGAACAAGACAAACAAATAAAGAAACAAAAACTCATAGATATAGACAACAACAGTAGTTGTTACCAGAGGGTAAGTGGGGAGAGGAGATAGAAGACGGTAAAGGGGGGTCAAATATATGGTGATGTAAAGAGAACAGACTCTAGGTAGTAAGCACACAATGTGAAATATAGATGATGTATTATAGAACTGTATACTTGAAATCTATGTAATTTTACTAACCATTGTCACCCCAATACATTTAATTAAAAAATAAATAAATAAAAATTATTTGCACTTAAAAAAAAGTATAAGTGCCTTTTCTCTTTCTTTCTTTCTTTCTTTCTTTCTTTCTTTCTTTCTTTCTTTCTTTCTTTCTTTCTTTCTTTCTTTCTTCCTTCCTTCCTTCCTTCCTTCCTTCCTTCCTTCCTTCCTTTCTTTCTTTCTTTCTTTCTTTCTTTCTTTCTTTCTTTCTTTCTTTCTTTCTTTCTTTCTTTCTTTCAACAGGGGAATTGGGAGAGGGGAACAGTGTTGGGAAATTGTTCTTCAATCTTAGTTGTGGAGGGCGCCAGTCACCATGTGGCTGCCCGCCTCTAAGTTCACTCAAGGTGCCAAGTTTCGTCTTAGCTGCTGGTGGGCATAGCTACCATCCCACATGGAAGTTGAATCCGGCAGCCTTGTTGTTAAGAGCGCATGCCTTATCCACTGAGCAATCTGGGTGGCAGCTCAGCTCAAGGTGCCGAGTTCAGTCTTAGTTGCAGGCGGGCGTAGCCCACCATCAAACAGGAATTCTTGTTGTTAGGAGCACGTGCTCTCACCAGCTGAGCCATCCTGCCACCTGTTGCAACTCAGTGGCAGCTCAGCTTGGGCACAGCATCACTGGCTCATGTGGGAATTGAACTGGCAACACTGTTGCTCAAAGATCATGCTCTTAAGCTAACTCTTAACCTACTGAGCTACTCAGCTGGCCCAGTAAGTGCCTTTTCAACAATGAATAGGTATTAAAACAAGACTCCATTCTGAGCTCACATATTAATGCAGAAATATCCCTTTTATGAAGAATTTATTGAAGTGTTTTATTTATAAAATACTGTGGCAGGCAACTACATGATAAACAGCAAGTGAAAGATTGCATAATTATCTAAGGATTTTTATATGATGCTATTAAAAAAAATGAAACCCTTAAGACAAATGCAATCTTGTAAAAATTGATAAATTCATAATAATCCCACTACCTGTCTATTTTCTTAAAGGAATAAAAATTTACCTCAATGTCTTTTCATCTAACAAGTATGAAACAGGCACTTGGAGGACAGGAGATAATTTGAGGTACTAAAGATAAGCTGCTTTATTTAGTGTATGAAATTTTATATGCCAAGTGAATGTTTCTATATATTTATAGACAAATTAAATCTGATATCTAATAAGGCTTTCTCATGTGACCTGACCCTAAAATTATCAATAAAAACATAAAAAGTTATTTTTTAATAAATGAAAAACAAGAAGATGTAGATAAATTGTTCTCAATTAGGCAATACACACTATATTTTATTTGGCCAACTATAATTGTGTCCCCATAGTATTATCATTTTTATACATATTTTAATAAAAATTTTCTTGACCTATTCCCTCTTTGAAGTATATGTTGATTTCCTCTTATCATTTCATTGTTCATGTTATTGCTTGGTGTGAAACTTATCCTTTTTTCTGTCTTTCATTATGAACTACCCCATCCACCTAAATCCAGTTCAAATTCAGGCTACTCCATAATGTGTCTATTTTTTTGCCCAATTCTTCTTTTCTTTCCTGTAAGCTAAAAGTAATTTCTTCCTTCTGTGATTTTTTTTAAAAGCTATTTTGTCGTAATTCTTATAACCCTTAACCAAGATCTGGTATTGAGCTTTCAGATTTACTAACCAGACTGACAGCTCCCTGACAGCAAACATGGGTCTGATTTATCATTAAATTCACAGTTATGCAGGAACCAATACCTCAAACTGGGCAATTAGGAGACCCCAAAAGGATCAATGTTTTGGGTCACAAAGGAAAATGTGGATGGTAAACTGTTAACTAACATCAAAATTTCACACAGGCTCATTGTTCAGAAATGTCTGCTTTTCATTCACAGTGTGCTAGCACTCAAAATTATTCAGCTACTGCTGCTAGAAAATCCTCGAATTATGATTAATAGTCAAGTTCCACCAAGTACAATTTCCTTCCGAGAATTACAGAATATTATTTCTTTCTCCAAAAAAAAAAAAGAGAAAGCTTTCCTCATAACCAAAGGAGAATACAACTCTCAAAGCCTGATTTCAGAGAGGTAATCATTTTAGCCAAGAAAGCAAAAAGCATGATCTAGTAAAAGTTTACCATGACAGAGCAACTTTTGAGATTTTAAGATACAACACACACACACACACACACACACACACACACACACACACAGGTTTGTCCTTCTCCCTTTTTGTATAAATCCAAGGTCATGGTTTGTAATAAATTCTACTGGAGTTTAATGTCTAAAGAGGGCATTGCTAAATACACAGTGTATAAGACAGTCCCCCTTGTTGGGGAGTAAGAAATTTTCCTCTCCCTTTCTAGGTTCTTTTGGCTGATCTAATAATTAAACTGACATAAGACAAACTAACAACAATAAAAAATAACCACATTTATTACATATATCAGTATGGGAACCCCTCACACATGAGAGTCTCTGAGACAAGGTAAAATGAGGTATATATGACATTCTGACCTGAGGAAAGAGACAAGAACCCTGAGGTTTCAGAGAAGAGGAAGGTAGTACGCAGGACAATAAGAGGAGCAGATGTTCAATGATTGGATGTTTGCCCTGCCATAACAGATAGGTTATAGAAATTATATGTTATAAAAGTTGTCTCATTGTGGAAAAGACCCCTAATTTAGATTCTTCTAGGTAGTTAAGGGAGGGGCAGAAAGAAGTTTCTCCTGAGCCTACAGAGTCTCGGTTGCTTTCAGCTCAAAATAATCCACATGCCAAAGCGGCATATTATGGGGAGACCTGCTCCAAACCCCTTTATCCTACAACAAAGAATACTCATAATGCACCCCAAAATGTCAACAGCACTGAGTTCAAAAAGCCCTGTTCTAAAATATCTTTTCCCTTGAGAAACTTTTATGTATGCTCAAGGGTTCATAAATCTCATTTGAAAGATTTAGCTGAGGCCACTCTACCATTTGAAATTTCAATAGTTCACTGACTTCTATCTGAGGATGAAAAACAAATTCTTGCATGGCCAAACATCATTTCTTCAAATGTAAAAGACAGAGGGATACAGGGTGGGCAAAAATTTGTCAGCACACTTACACACTCACTCATATACCAAAATCAACATATACTGAAAGTAATCATGCTTTGCCCAAACAGAAAACATAAAAACAGAAAGATTAGTTCTTTGTTGCATAAGAATGTGATTGTAATATCTCACCTGGATCCACCCCTCCCCACATCTTTACTTCTTTCCTTTCCCTGCTTCATTTCCTGATGCCACCTTTCTTCTCAAATCACAACGCGATTTTTCTTAGTTCCACTGCCTTTGAGGTGGGGTTGTTAATTTCTGCTTTGCATTTTCATATACAATATAATATAAGAGATAAAATAATGACTTTAGATTTTACATTAACTTTACTTTAAAGGGCTTTCTAGAGGCACAATACTTTGATTTAAAAAAGTGATTTTTTAATGAAGAAAATTTCAGGTAACAAGGTAAGCCCATAGAGAAAATAAATTGATGCAAGTAGGAACTTCCACATCCCAGTAAGAACATGTGTATCATAAGAAAAGTACATCAGGTGATTTTAGTGAAAAAAAAATTTTTACTTACATCTTTCTAAGAAGTTAAAGTGGACCAGTACATCTGTTGAGTCCCAGATCTGTTCAAAGCTCTTTACATGACTAGTATATTTGAGATGAATTGGAGAGAGTAATAATTTATTAATGTGGCTTCTGCTATTCTTTAAAGAAAATAATTCAGTTCTAACTTCAGCTCTTTAGGTCACACATGTGTACGTACATACGTACACACACACACACACACACACACATCCTTACTTTAACCTTCTAATAAGGTGTTCAAGGAAAAGCTTTGCTCAGAAAAAGAAACAAACTATTAGAAATATTTTGGCATGATTTAATTCATGCCCATTCTCATTACTTATCTCTTGAATTACCCCAAATAATTTGCTCATACAATGTTAATTTCTGTGGTATATTATTTTATAGTGTCTGATATATTTTAAAAGTCTATATTGAAAACATAATTCACATTAACAGGGGTTATGCATTCAGTTCAAGGAGAGAATATACCATAACATATTTGTTATGAGACATGCCTCATCTGCTATTCATTAGAATATCTTGGAAGCTCCATATAATACATCAAAAGGAAATGTGCTCATGATGCAAAGCCATTTATTTTTATAGAGAAACACACACACTGTGTCGTAACATGCTTTGTAAAGTGTGTTAGTCACACAAAAAAAAGGGGAAAAAAGAGAGAAATTTTATATGGGATAAGAATACAGTACTCAGCAATTCTGCACCCTATGAAGTCACAAAAAATGTAAAAACTAAGGTAACCCTTATAAGGTTTTGGAGTCTAGGAGAGACATTCACCCTGTTAAATCCAGTAGTCTCTTCCATTTCTTCTAAGTTTTGTGCTATTCTTTCATTACTATAGAGCGTTATGAAGATTAAAGGGGGAAAAAAGCAAAATAACCCCTCTTACTTTGAATATTCTTCCTTTAGAAAATCATTTCTGGGCTGGCCGAGTGGCTCAGTTGTTAGTTAAGAGCTTGCTCAAGAGTCTGAGCTGAGTTCTGAACAACAGCAGTTCGATGTCCAGCCTGAGCTAAGCTGCTGCTGAGCTGCCAACAGGTGGCAGGATGAATCAGCTAAAAAAAAATAAAAATCATTTTCAATGACAGTATTTAAAGAACTGTCTGAGCTCTGGTTGTGCTGTAGATGACTCTAATTTTGTTAGGAGTTGACTCCAATCTCTTACTTGGATGATTTGAATAAATGGCTGATGTGGCAGCAATGTGGTAAATATAAGAAGTGGGATTGTTTCTTATTTCTACTCAAATTATTACAACTCTATTTCAATTTCCATAAGATAAAAAAATAAATTGGGTTTTAAATTATTATTTGTTATGATAGTACTCCTTGTTAGCATTCTCATTTACAAGAATGCAAAGCTATATGTATTAAATATTCAGACATCTAATATACATCTTTAGAATCCACAGAATCAAATAAGATATGTAATCACCAAGTCCCCTAATGTACACTATTATGAGCTCAAGTGCAATGAGAATACAAGACAAAGTTCTTAGCACAGTCTGTGATGGAGTGGTCCCTGCCAAACCCTTCCACTTCGATGCTCATAAGTCCTTGGTTGTCCCACACACTCAAGTTACATTCACCTGGCCTTTTCTCTGAGCCCCTTTGATTCTTGCCCTTGGTGGCCTTTTGTTTACTAAAGTCAGATCCCATTCTTATGGTCACCTGCTCTGAAATACTCAATAAAGTATCCCCATCATTTTGTGTCCCTCGACCTTCTTAGGTTTTTATCATGGCTCCTATAATTATTTCTAGTTCTATTTATCTCTATTTCTTCATTGTGTATTCATTCTCCCAGTAGAATTATTTTTCTAACTTCCTCTTCAAATAGTTTGCTGTTAGTGTACAGACACATAACTGATTGTTGTATGTTGATTTTGTGTCTTGCAACTGTACTTATTAAATTATTAGTTCTAGCAGTTTTTCTGTGGAATCTTTAGTGTTTTCTATATGTAACATCATGTCTCTGGCAAATGGAGAATTTGACTTCTTTCAGTATCATTCCTTTCTTACACTAATTAGTGTGACTTTAGCTTTCTGAAGCTACTCCTTTGAAATTATCTTGCTAAGGTCACCCCAGGTATCTTTCCTATTTTCCACATTCGATGTATATTTTTCATTGTCTTAGAATACTCCTCTCAGCCATACTGTTGCTCTTCCATATCCATTTTCTTAGTAGTCATTTCTTTATATAACCTATTAACATGTTTCAGTTACTTCATAATGTGATAGCTAATGGACATCCTGCAATTCCTTTTACATGTCTCTGTTTGTTAGGTATGTTATTTTGTTTTGTTTTGTTTTGTTTTTGTTTTTAATATAAGCCTAACCTCTTTTTCATGGAAAATTCATTTGTGACCACAGTTTCAGCTATTACTTTATATGATGATACCTCCCAAAATTACATCCTCAGGATGCATCTCTCTCTTGAACTCACAGTAGTGTACATAATAATCTGATGGATATTTTCCCTGAATAATCCAAGATTCACAACTAAAAATGCAATGGATCTTTTCCTACTAAATTCCAGTATCTCAGTGCTTTGCTCCACTGCCTTCCAAGATGTATAGGCTTGCAATTCTAGCATGTTGGCATGACAAAAGCGCTCAGTTAATATTTGTGAATAATTAAACATTCCCCACTCCTAAACCTATTCCTTACTTCTCTTCTTACAGACATATCTCCTTATTTTTTCCCCTCCAAGGTATACTGGATTACAATAATTTATAGCCATTGAACTGAGCTCTCTAGGGTGAGGTTGACTGGGTTCAAATCCTGTATCCACTATTCAGTAACTATGTGGTCTGGGAAATGTGACCTAAATGTATGTGCTAAATTCTGCACATTTAGGAAATGGGCATAATAACAGCACTTGCTCAAGTGAACTAAATGAAATGCACATAAACACTTCGAACAGGGCCTGGCACCCAGTTACTCTTATTAAATGGCATATATTATTATTTCTGAAATTGGAGCTGTCTTTACCTGGTCAATGTCAATATACAAAGCAATTCTTATGGTCATCTGAAAAGATCTTCTCTTTTATATCAGTCTACCCTCCCACTCCTTGCAGGGGAGACACTTTGTAAAATGCAAATCCGTTTCATCATTCTGATGCTTAATAACTTTCAGTTAATCTTAGTTCCTTCAAGATAATGGTTCATTTTGGCATTACTCATAAACACCCTTTGTAATCTTTTCCATGCCTATTTCTTCAGCCAGATTTCTTACAAATCGATCATAGGTTCAGGTGAGAAAAAGAATATAGTTACATTAATATGCTGTAATGAAATATGTAATGAAATACAAAAATATTTTTTTTTATTTGAGACCAGAAATATTTTTTGAGAAAGTATTTTTATAGTACTTTATTCTACAATTAAACGCTATTTTCATATGTTATCCTTTTTCTTGAGTAAATTTTAGTGACTCATTTTACTGGAGAGTTATCTATTTTATTTAAAATGTATCAGCCAAATTTAACAGATAAGCTCATACCACTTCTATTGTTACAGAGTATTAAACAAATAAAAAATATATTATGCTAATATATTCTCAATAACAAACATACTAAGTATAGTATGGAAAGACTCAGAGACAAACGTTCAGCATAGAGAATTTTTTAAAGATCCCTATATAAAACATGAGACAGGGATAATTCAATAGTATCTTTTTTTAAAAAAAAGTATAAGGCTTTGTGCCTCTGAAACTTACAGTGGAGTTCAGGGCTTGGGAAATAAACTAGAAAAACATAAATATAAAACCTTGAAATTGCATAAGATCACTGAAAACCAAAATGAGAAGGGAGAGGCCAGAAAGATTCAGCATTCCCCAAACTAGAATCATAGTTGAAGAAGGGAGAGAGTATTGGGTTGTTGGAAAAGTCATGACGCATGTTTGCAACGAAAAACATAGAAAAAATACATCATGACTTTTCCGACAACCCAATAAGAGAAGACTGAGAATGAAAGCCAGTGGGGCTGAAGTCAAATTAAGTGGGGTGTAATGGAAATAATTTGCTCTGCAATGCTGCTGAGAGGTTAAAATGAGCACATAAAATTGACATGTGGATTCTGAAAGACCTGCCCCTTGGTGTCATGCATTAGGTCTTCAACGACATTCTTGTGGCACTGTGGGGAATAAAGTCCAATGGGGAGGCACGGACTTATACACAAATTTTTTTTTTTTTTTTGAGGGTAGTGTCACTGGCCCTCATATGTGGGACCGAACCAGGGCCGCTTGCGTCCCAAGCCAGCGCTTAACCAATGCGCCACACGACCGGCCCCTTATGTGCAAATATAAGAAACAAAGCTGTAGCCTAAATATTGTCAGTAGAGAAAAATGAGATGAACATACTTTGTGTTTTTAAGATGGTTGACGCCATTAACTACTTTATATATTAATTTTCAAAAGATTATATAGTCTAATATATGTATATTTAGTCAATATTAGTAATAATATTCATTATATAAATATGCCAAAACTAAAGGAGCCAAACACAGCTCATCTTTATAGATGCTGAAGAATCTTTGATGCTATTTACTATTTTCTGATTTATAAGTCACTGGAGTAAACTATTTGGGAAACATCTATAAGATATGAGTTGTCCACAGATTAGTATCTAAATTCATTATATTCTAATTAAAAATCCCAATATCTTGCTCTAATCAGGCAAAATAATATGTGAGCTTATGTGAGAAAAAATATTTCCATCAGAATGGTCAAGAAAATTATAAAAGTGAATAGTAACAAGGGGGTATTTGTATCATCTGGATATTAAAGTATATTAAACTACATTACATTTTAAAGAATACATAAGCTGACTTAACCAGAGTGGAAAGATTTTTAAAAGATCATGTGCAAGGGTCTGTTCCTAACTCTCTATGTCTGTTCATTCATTTGGATACAAAATGATGACGTTTCAAGATTATATGAAAAGGTAGAACATGGATAAAATGATACATAGACATTAGGTTTTCTATGGTATGTCAAATAAAATCAAAAATTGATTCTTCAGAAACAATATTTTAAATATAGAACAATATCATAATTATAGAATTAGCCAAAATAGAGGGGTGCATTTATCTTATATTACAGGGAGATTTCTTGCACAAGGCCTAAATGAAAACTTTATAATATTTGATCATGTCAATATTTTAATGTGCATATTACAAAGTATATAAAGTTCGGACATGAATGCAAATAAAAACCGAGCATTTACTTCATATATGCACATCTTGATTAATATACCTAAGAGTAAAGAGAATTATAAGTCATAAAGAAAAAGACAAAGAAACCAATATATCTGGGCAAAAAATATTAACAGGCAATTTAAAGTAGATGTATAGATGCCAAGAGATATTTCCCCAATCCAATTTGCAAAAAATTAAAACAATTTTAAGTTCCAATTATAGCAGGTGCGTGAAAAAAATCAACAATTCCCAATGCTGCTGCTACAAATGTAGAATGGTATAATATTTCTAGATTCCTTGAAATAAACTTGGCAGTTAATATCAAACGCAATTAAAAAAAGATTCTTTGTTCCAGTTATCCCGCATTTAGGAATTTTCTCTCTTATGGAAACCATAAGACAGATAAACTTAATTACTACAGTTATATTAGGACAAGCATCAGAAAGAATTAAAACTTTGGCAATAAAGTGCTAAAATAACATAGGCTTATCTGTACAATGAGTAGTTAGACATACATGAAAAAAGCAGGGATATTCGATCATAAACATGAAAAAAACACCCATAATATGTTGGTCATTGGGGAATTTCTAATTTACATTTATATCCATGCATTTATACATGTGCACATGTACATACCAGAGACAAATCTTCAAATAAACTCTACATGTTTGAATTAAAGGCAGTTTTACTTTCTCCAATTTCTGTATTGTTTGGGATTCATTCTATAGTCTGCAAACAAGCAAGATAGTTTCTATAAATAGCAGTTCTCTAAGTTCTTTTATAAGTATTTTTATAATTATATTACATTGTCAAAGATATCAAATTTTAGGCTTGCATTTTTCTTTTATACGAACATATGACTAGAATTGGAAAACGTGAAATTGGGCCTTCCCTGCTTCTAGAAGGTGAAAACAACATGCAATTCTATCTCATGACTTGGTTCTTGTGTTGCCAAGTTCCTTGACAGACAACAAATCGCTGTGAATCCTATTTACATATCTGCATATGATTAGCTTGTATATGTTGCAAGAGTTGGTTGCATACTTATCTCTCTCTCTCTCTCTCTCTCTCTCTCTCTCTCTTTCCTCAACATGCAAGAAAGCTGAAACTTATAAAATCAAGTGTATTTTTCAAGATCAATTCAAGATTTTTCCAGGGAAAATCTGGAAATCGGTTCTTCGCTTATCTGATTTAGCTATACAAAAGATAAGATAGTTTAAGATAGTTGCACCTAGCAAATAGATTCAAGGAATAGGAATTGAACACCTAAAACTAATCTTGAAAAAAAAAGAAGAGAAAAGAATAGAAAAGATCTTTCATAAAAACAGAACAAAATAGAACTGCGTTGAAAATAAGATAGAAATAAAATGTCTCTCATTCCAAGTATTAGCAAATAAAGTCAAATGAACTCCTTTAGCAATTGCTGATATACCACTAAAAGGCTCAAAATTAAAAACAGAGATAAAAGTGACTAATGAAACATTATTAATATTGAAAATAGAAAATGTTTTCAACTTCATAAGACAATTTCTGAGGAATGATGTGTACAGTAGTTATCACTACTTAGTATTTTCCGTGTATTATCTTGTTTATTTGAACATTTTCTATTCTTCTTCATTAGCATGCAAATACCATGAGGCAGTGAATTTGCCAGTCTAGTGATTAGCAAATGTATACTGCATGGCATAATTTACACTTGCTTTATTCTCAGTGCAAATTATTTTTGAAGTTTAATCATAGAGATTTTGTTTTGTTTTGTTTTGTGAGACCACCTCACCCTCTCCTCCAAATTCTCTCAAGAGATCTATTTTCTTCTATATGAATTTTATGAGTATGTTTATAGAAATGAAAAAGGTCAGGTCAAAGTTAAAAAGTTTTACAGCATGGTCTTAAATCATTCATTCGGAACTCTCTGAATATGCTAGTTAATTCTAACAATCTGTTGTATAACTAATACCATGCAAGCTCCCTGTTGAACTGCAGATTCTGTTAGTCTTTGGCAGAGGTTCCCAAATTGTTTTCCGTGGACTTGAACGTACCCCAAAGAAACATCTGTGTTAGATGCTGGTCAACTCAGTTTAGGTTTCTCCTGGACAGCTGCACAACCACTATCATTTTTACCTGAATTAAAAAGGTTGCGGAGCACTGGTCTATGGCATTCTACTACCTTACTAACAAAGGAAATGAGGTACCGGTGGCATGATTTCTTCTCAGATTTTCCAAGCAGCAATCTTTTGATCACTTTGTAAATATTTGTCCCCAAAATCTTTTCTTTGACAAAAGTCTTTTCTTCTTGAGTCCTGAGAGCCTGGCACAGGTTGTGTCATTGTAAGCCGGTCCAAAGAGTTGGCCTGGCTTCCAAATGTGGAACTAAAAAAACCCCAACATGTCTTTAGGGGACAACAAAGCCAGACAAAAAAGTGTGTGTGTGTGTGTATATATATATATATATATATATATATATATATATATATATATATGCAGACAGTCTGAGGACAGTGACAGTGTTAAAGTGACAAAAGGAAAAGTGCAAATAAGATTAGAGGGGTATTTGATTTTGGAGTACACAGGAGGCTGAGCTAGTTATCTTTGAAAATCCTGACTTAGGGTCTTCCTGTTGTGTATGCACACGTGGGCAGCTTTGTTCTGATTTTTCCCGCTTTTCCTCCAGGAATGTACTCCGAAAGAGTGGTAGAATGAAAACTCTAGATCTAGGCCAGGAGACAATAAAAACATAAACTCTAAATTGCACATACAGGTGACCACAGGCAACTAAGGCAGAGACAAAGCAGGAAGAGGTAACAGTGCAAGTATGAAGAAGGGATGACAGGAGCACCCCACAGAGGGAGGGAGGAGAGAAGCCTGAACCTATTCCATCTCTGAAAGACAAGTTCATCCAAGGTCCAGGGCGGGGCAGACAAGATACCTAGCTGTATCATTTTGTTGGTGGACAATTTTTATTTTTATTTTTGCTTCATCCTTTCATAGAAAGAGGAGAACCTTAGCCTGGCTTAATAAGAGGGCTCAGTTCCAACGCTTCTTTGTATGGCTGAAATTCTGTCTCCTTGCCTTTGTTTGTTCAGTTGATCACTTTTCTGCTCATTCAAAATGTGGTTTATTTTTGGATGCTGATGTTATCTTTTACTTCCTTGTTAACCTATCCTTTTATTTTAAAATATTGTTATATTTAATTTCATGTGTCTGTATTGCCTCAGTGTTTGCTTTTTTTTTTCCCTTAAATTTAAGGATTCAATGGGTTCATACAATTCCAAATTACAGATATCTCACTATGAAAGAATCACCTAGGTAAAATCTAGAGCAGGATGGTAGACAAACAGATGGCTTAGAAAAGAAGGGAAAGAAAAATTTAAGAGAGGAAAGGCAAACAGTTCTAGCAAGCTAGAGAAGGAAAAGATTCAACTTAAATTGAAGGTACAATCATTTCAAAAATAAACTCAACCTTCTTGAAAGTATAGGGAAACACCAGAGAGAAATTAAATATTAGAGGTATATCCTATTAGTATAGGAAAAAAAATATATCTGTGTATCAGAACCAGTGCTGCTCAAAATCCGGATCTTCTAATATCGGAGGAAATGCCAACAGTGCTTGGGGAGCAAAAGGCAGGTAGAGACACTGGTTCTCCTCATGTCAGGAGGCTCACAGGTTGCACGATTATCAATAACAGATTAAGTTTGGAAACCTATTAAGGACAACTCTTCACTTGGAAGAGAGAGAGATGGTACTTTCCTAGGAGAGAACTTTCCCAGGAGATGGGTTTCACAGGTCTAAGCAATTCGGCAGCAACAGCCAGAAGCAAAAATACCTCAGGACTGAAAATGCCCACAGACAAAGAATTGTGGTGGCTATGTCATTAAAGGTATTTTCTTTAAAGCAAGAATTGTAGAAGACAAAAAGGAAAAAAAAGCAGCAATCACCTGTTAGGCACTTTATATACATCACCCATCACATTTTATCCTCACAACGACCTGATGAATAGATGTAATTGCTAACCCACTTGAAGAAGGTGAGCAACACAGTGGTTAAATAGTATTTCCCAGGTCATAACTAGGGTAAAATACAGTTTCTGTGTAAACTGACATAGTCTGTGCCCAGAATTGCTTTTAATACAATACATGGAGTTATATGCTATCATTGAGCCAACCACTGAGTGTGTATATATCTGAATCCAATTATCTCCTTAAGATTCAGTTTAGCTACTTTAGTTAATTTAGTTACTGTGATCAAATTCTCTATACTGATCTTGACCTTCTTGTGACTCCATAGATCTCTTTAAAATAAAAAACATACAGAACGAACTATGCTTCCAATAAATGCAAAGACATTTACTAGGAAGCACATGATTAGTTATTAACTGCTTCTAATGCTTTGACAAATAGCAAATGACTTGCAGACAAGCGAACAGATGCTTCCAAATGGACCTCTGACAAATAATAAACGACAGAAATCTAAGATCAAACCATGCCCAATCTCACACCTGCTGTCAAGCCAGCCCTGGGTGAGTTAAAGTTTTACAGGAAGAAAACTAAAGGGCAGTCCTCTGTTATTGTGTCACACTATCAATTTAATGACAGACACTGATTTGTGAGTTCTCTTTACTTTCACCTACATCTTTCAGGTTCTCTGAAATAATATCTTTGAAAACAAAAAAAACAAAAACAGAACTCCATTTGTTTAATGCATCATACTTCCATTCAGAGCACTACACTTCATCATTCGTATTCTATAACTAGATACTTCTTCAATGTTTTTCTTCCTAATAATGGTTTAAACTGCATAGTGGCAGAGATGATGTCTGTTTTTTTATTGCTTTCTCTTTATGCCTAGCACAACACTTAGAACATGGTAGGTGATCAATAAATATTTGCTGAATGAAAGAATACATGAGTCATAGGAGCACAATAAATATTTGCTGAATGGATGCATAAATATTTAAATAGAAAAGTGTTTCACTACAAATCACAAAGATTTCCAGTGTTCTTGGCTTGTCATCCCTAGAATAAAACCTCCATACTATGAGTGGGAACTGCAAAAAGATGGAGCTCCTGACCTTTTGAGCCTAATTGTCTGAAATTAACCTCTGCCATAGAGAACTGAGGGGAGGGGGCATAAAAAATGCTGGTGACTGCCGGGAGCCAGCCCCCACGAAGACCAGGGGTTCCCTCGGGTGGGACGGCTTCAGCGAGGAAAGGGAGGGAGACACTGGAAAGAGGTTCACAGGAGCGTCACACACATTTTATTATGAAAGCCTAGCCCCTTTTATAGGGACTTCTGACCATTACCTCAATTGCAAGTTATGTTTCACATGATCAAGATGTTTTTCTCTTTCTCAGAGCTTTTACCTTTTTGTAATTGTATCTTTCCAGGGTACACCAGTTACCATGACTACCTTACAGGGCATATACTTGAACTTAGTAGCAAAAGGAGTCTCAAACTTTTCCTATCCTACGAAGAGCTGCATATTATTGCAATAGAGGGGAACATCTGTTTCTCAGTCAAAGCTTCAGTTTTTGTTGCTACAGCAATGTACAAAGCAAAGAGTTAAAACAAGGCTGTTAATTAAAATACCTCATGGTCAGTAAGTTGTCTCTTATCAGAACTCTCATGGCCGAGAGACCTTGGTCTCCTGGTCTCCAAGGAAACCTTTCACAGCTACATAGTCCAAGGGGCTTGAGTCCCCAATATCTCAGTTCAGGGATCCCCTCAGGCTGTAGCCTGTTTTAGGGAGTTTCCTTTTCTTTAGGAAATCTTGCCCTGTCGTTGACTTACACAGCCAGCTATCATCAGGG